>VCCN01002452.1:4092029-4118975 GCA_006491835.1 Architeuthis dux
TGGGACTGATTTGACCGAGCACCATTAAATAAGCTAACATTTGTACATTTTGTACTTACCACATTTACTCGTACAATTCAAGATCACATTGTACGATACAATGTGATCTTGAATATTAGACTTTTTAGTGATCACTACCCAACAAAAGGGGAGAGAAGTAACTTATTGTTTGATCACCCCGTGTAATGTTTAGGGCATGGAAAACAGAATTGTCAGATTGGGATGGAGTTTTGTCCAAGGTTGTTTACTTCACTTCGCACTAATGCCCTTGGGAAAGGCATGAATCCCCCCTATAGGTAAATAGCCAGGCAGTTGGAGCTCTTTAGCTCTTGAAGGCAGTCCAAGAGAAGGTTACTTTGATAGAAAAAGACCTACAGCTTGGCAGTTGCCATAGCAGGTCTCAAACCCGGATAAAGTAATAGGGTGGGGCGGTGGGCTAGCAACTCTACCCCATGAAAACCCACTTGCTACTGAAACAATAGCCGGTAGGTTGCGGCCAAGGCTGACCATATAACTGGCCTACAGCCATGAGACTGGAGGCGCGCACAAATTTGCTGAAAAGGCCTTATTTATGGTCAGCCTTGGTAATGGCCCTATGCTCCCCGAGAGGTCTACAGGAATAAACAAATAAGTTGTCTCCCTTTGATTCAATCCGTTTGTTTTTTGCAGTGTTGCCAAGTATCGTTTGTTATTAATGGCTAAAACTGTCTTCAAAATGGCTAAAATCAGCGAATCTTTTCAATTTCCAGCTAACTTTATAGCTAAAAATGTTATATATACTCATTTAAAGCCAACTTATCAAATAAAATAACCATAAACTAAGACGCCAGAACAAATTATTGATAAAATTGTGCACTTACTTTAATTTAAACTTACTAATTTTTTTTTTTTTTTTTTTTTTTTTTTTTTTTTTTTTTTTTCGGGTGAAGCATCCACACCATTCTCTTCTTTCTCCTCCTACCTAGTAATGCTACTACTACTTAGTTTAGAATCCCTTTGAAATCTGAAATCACAGATATGGATGTAAATATGGTGGACGCATCGTTGAACTGTTGGTTCTTGTTTTTTTTTTGGTTTTTTTTGTTTTTTTTTCTTCTATCTCTACATTTCTTTCTTTCTTTTCTTGTCTAGATTGGCTGATCACAAGTTTGAACAAATGAAATCTGGAGATGAAATTAACAAGGATGATCTTGTTAGTGACGTAAGTATTAATACTGAATCTTCCTTAATTTCCATTGAGAAAAATATATTTTGAGGAAGCAAAACGCCTTTGAGTCATAATACTCTATTTACGTTCCATAATGATTTTTCTTGGTGGAATTATTTTGGATAATTACTGGGTTTTTATATTCATGTGTTCTGACATTTATATGTATCTATCCGGACTTCACCCAGCTCTAACTATTTATAGTAGAAACTTGAAATTTTGCACACATACTCCCCTCAATGAGTAGGAAAAAATGTTGTTTTTATTTTAACACCCCCCCCCCTCCAATAAGTTTTTAGAGGCGGGCTCAATATACAATGTAAGTTTATGCTAAATTGGTCACTAGTTTGTGCCCGCTTGTTTTTTGAAAATTCAGACCTTTTTTTTTTTTTTTTTTTTTTTTTTTTTTGTGATCACAGCCCAACAAAACGCAAAAGAAGTAACTTATTCATTGGTCACCCCTTTTTCCACCTTTTTAATTGAGCACCCAACACAGCATATGTTGTTTTTATTATTGGCTAAAGCTTTGCAAAAACAACTAAAATTAAGATGAAGGTAAAAACTAGTCAGATTTAATACAAATAAAGTATATTGTGTTATTGAATGAAAGTAACTCTGAAAAAAAACAAAAGTAATCACTATTACTTGAAGAAATGACGAAGTATACTGTTTGTTTCTACTTATTCACATCTATATTATGATTTATGTTTTAATGTACAGTACCTGTCATAAGTATTTGATCAAACAGCCATTTTGCTTCTAATCGCCTGGTTTTGAGAGTTAAAAACAGGAATATTGCGCAAGAACCACATTTTGTGCAATCAACATAGCAAGGCATATGTTGTGGTTCTGAATGCTAAATTTCTGGAAAATGTTTTATTAATAGAATTAAATGAAAAAGCAAGTTTTGTTTTGTTTTGTTTTTGTTTTTTTTTGTTTTTTTTTTTTTTGTTTGTTTTTTTTGTTTCTATCCTAAAATCTTGTTCAGAATTTTTTATGGAGATTAAAAAAGTGAATTTACATTGCTATATGGAAGAGTTACCAAACTAGTAAGTTAATTTTGATCAAAATCCCTAATGACCCCTGCAATCTCAGGGATTGAAAACAGATTTTGTGCTTGTTCAAATAATTATGAACAATACTTTTTTTTATGTATAAATTATCATTGATAAAAAAAAGTATTGCTCATAAGTATTTGAACAAGCACAAAATCTGTTTTTATTTCCTGAGATTGCAGGGCCATTATAAATTTTGAGCAGAGGGTATCAAAATAACTTACTAGTTAATATTAAAAACTACTTTCCCATGTTTGAACGAAATCGACCCGATGTCTGGTTGCTGAAAAGAAAACCCTTTAACTTTGCCGGGCTCTCACAAAGCTTTTGCGTCCTTCTCAGTGTTTATTCTAATGCTGTAGTGAAAACCACTTTTTTTTTTTTTTCTGATTGGTCCTAAAGTTTCATTCAATTCATAACAAAGCAGCTATTGATAGAACACAAGGACCCTCTGAAAAGTGGGTCTGTGTCACGAGCGCTGATCAGTGGGTAAAGTGTCTAGCACTGCAGGCAGGCAACTAGCATTGTTAACTGTTATAATACATTTATATTTGCTGTTATTCATTTGTATCACAAGCAAAGCTGACCATATAACTGGCCTAACAGCCATGAGACTGGAGGCGGGCACAAATTTGCTGAAAAGGACTAAAAGAAATACATTTTTTCGGCAATCTGAAGAAAGATCGGAGAAAGTTATATTATAGTGAATTTATAAATTTGCTCAAAGAAGAATTTAGGAAAAATAAATAAAATGTCTACTGATAAACACGTGTACTTAGAAAATAAAGACGCTGAATCTAAAATAAAATAAAAGCTGAAAAAAATACTTGGTTAAGACCATCCAACAGAAGTGTAAAAACTATAAAACCCAGAAAAAATTGAATAAGCTAAATTAAATTTGCTTTTTAAACAGACAAACTGTAACAAACTTGCTAACTGCTTGTCTGTAAGTGATTATTTTGACCTGCCTCCATTAGATATTTGATTTGCATGGCGGCGAGGCCTTATTTATGGTCAGCCTGATCTTTCTGATGGATTCAGTGGAATAATTTGTATTACTGAAATCTTTTATTTGACTTTCAGGATGTGTTTTTGCTTTACAATGGAAAGAATGTGTTTGTCTGGGTTGGTTCTAATGCATCAAGGGAAGAAAAGAGAAATGGCATTCCTTATGCCCATGTAAGTAAACAGTCCTCTTTTTTGTACTATACAGTAAACTCTCGTTGTAATGGCACTCATTCTAATGACAAGTTTGTTTTTTATATTCTCGTGAGACTATTTTGACGTTTTAGAAATGGAACGAATTAAAACAAGTTCTGACTGATCAAAGAATAAAGATGTCAACCAGAATAACATTTTTAGAGGCACTTTGGCCATAGTTTCCGCTACACAGCATTCATGTTTGACTTTTATTTATTTCCAAACTTCTGAAACCTTGTCAATTGCATCTTTGTTGAAGTTTTTTCCAGAAATCTTGGCCTTTTAGGTTTCTGTCACTATCCACTGCACAGATCATTTGTCTGAAGGTATATCGCAGATAATCTGCTTTGATTGTAGAGATTACTCCCTGGTTCATTGTTTAGATTAATGAAGTTGTGTCTTGGGGCAGAAACTCCACGCGAACATGACTAGGTGCATTGTCAAGATATAACGAATGCTTTATGGGAGATGTTCTTTTTGACACAATCTCTCCACTGTGGGGCAAAAATAATTAGAGAACCAACGAGAGTTGTCCAGGACTTCTTGTTGGATTGCCAAATGACTGGGAGATTTGCCTTCACAAATCCCTTAAGTGCTCTAGGGTTTTCTGATTGATTAATCAAGAGAGGTTTCAGCTTCAAATCACCTGCAGCACCAAGATCCGTTCTTTATAGACTTTATGTCCCAGAGCCGTCTTCTCTCTAGCAATACTGGTCTTATTCAGCATTTTCTTCCCAAAAAAGGGCAGTTTTGTCCACATTGTAAACTTGCATGGGAGTATATCCACCCTCGGATATAATTTCCTTCAGAATGGGTAGGTACTCGGCTGCCACTCATTTATCTCCACTCACTTCTTCACCCTTCTTTACGAGGTGCATATTGTACCGCTTCTTGAAGTGATCAAGCCAACCCCTACTAGCTGTAAATTCTGGGAGAGCTTCTCTAGCATCACTAGTGCTACGGTGCTCTTCCTGTTTTTTCTTTAAATCTTTTTAATAAAGAGAGCTTGAATGGGAGCATTAGTCATTGAAGAATCATTATGCACACGCATATCGTCAAGCCATAATGTTAACAAACATTCCATGTCTTCCATTACACTATGCCGATGCTTGGTCACTATTTTAGCACAATTTGCATAATTCTATGTTTGTCCTTTTTAATAGCAGCCACAGTTAAGGAAGAAAGATTGTAAAGATTGGCGAGATCACAGTGGGTTACCCTGTTAATGTTTTTTTAATGATATTTCCATTTTCAGGGCAGGGTAGAGGAATAGTCACAGAAATGTTGTAAATAACCGTTCCACGCTTACAAACAATGCGCTGGAAGAAGTATACACAAAACAAAGTATGAACCGCAAACGCAGTTGCTGTGGTATGAAACACATAGCAAAGCAAAATTAAAATACAGTCCTTCTATTTTGACAGATTTAACTCCATAATAATTCTAAAGTTAATAACATAATTGGTGAAGTAGAACGACTTAAATGTCAAAAACGCAATGCATCATGAGGACTGATTTGACCAATCACCGCTAAAGAAGCTGGCACAGCAATGACTGTTTGAGTTTTAATAAAAGACGATTATTTTCTTTTTATTAAATCAAGTATTGTAAACCATTTTTATTAATTTTTGCCTATTTACATTCATCCTAATTTTTAGTTTGTTTAATCACAATTTCAATAATGCCAGCACGACCGTGTTGTTTACTTTTGGTTTTAGTAAAAAAGTGATCAATTATTTAATTTTTATTTAGACTAAGTATTGTAAACCATTTACACTTCATCTTAACTTTTAGTTGTTTTTTTTTAATTACAATTCAACTTCGTTTTAGTAAAAAAGCTATTCGTTAAACCATTTTACACCTTGTGATTTTTTTTTTTTTTTTTTTTTTTTTTTTTTTTTAAACTACTAAAATTTAAGATGTGGGTAAATAGTAGTCAAAAATTAATAAAAATGGTTTACAATACTTGATTTAATAATAAAAAATGTTTTTTACTAGAACTGTCATTGCCGTGCCAGCTTAGTATGAAAGTAAAAAAAAAATATTAGCTTCTTTAGCAGTTATCGTTGACTAATAACTGCTAAAGAAGCTAATATTTTTATGATGCGGTCCATTTTTGACAGTTAAGTCATCCTACTTTGCCACATAATTTGTATCACAAAAATACTTCAGAATTTTTGCTCGTTAATAGATGCATGGTACAAAAGCATTTTACTTTTATGTTCAAAAATTTGTAAAGTGAATCCTTGTATAATACGGAATTGGTGTAATTTCCTTTTCTTTTCTTTCAGAGCTTCTTGGGTGGTGAAGGTGGCAAACCCAATTGTCCAATCACTGTGATCGGAGAAGGACAAAAGTCCAATGCCTTTGAAATAGCAATGACAGCTTAAATCAATGGCTTGAAACCAATTTTGGCTGAATTTGGCCATTCACATTATTGATTATAAAAGCCATATGGCTACTTTCTCTTTTATTACAACCACGAGGCTCCCTCCCCTTAACACTTCTCGTTCATTTATTCTTCACAATTTATCCGTGTCACTGAGTTTTAACTATGGATATTGTACAGTCAAATCTCCACTTGCATCTTAAATTTTGATTTATTTTAACTTTGCTAAAAGGGAGAGAAAGCAATTTTATTATTATAAATATTATTATTATATATTAGTCTGTCCCACATGAAATGGCCGTTTATGAAAGAAAAAAATATGCTTGGTGACACCCTACAGTTGTTTTAGAAACTAAATTTTGAGCAAGAGTTTGAACAGTTGTCCTTGTATCAGTTTCCACAACATCCCTTAAATCCTCATCAACAACCTCAAAGGTCATTATCCAGGCTCATATCTCCGGAACAAAATTTGTGGAACCAACAGCAAGTTCCCATTCCAAATGCGAAATTGCTCTTCTTGAGAGCTTGAACAGCATTTTTACCGAGTTTGAACACATACAAAAACAATAGTCTGATTTCCTTTGAGGACAGCATCTGCGATTATCTTATTAAAACTGATATGAATCATAAGTTGAAAATTTAAAAGAAAGCTATAATTAGTTGAATATGTATAACTACATTTTCTGCTTCAGAATTTGTCGAAATCACAAAGACAAATATAAAAAAAATGGCCATTACATGTGGAACAACCTAATATTATTTTGAATAAAATTATTAATAAAATTGCTTTAATAAAACTACTAGTACTAAAATATAAACAACGAACATTGTGCCGATAATTGAAGTAAGGAGTTGGTTTGAAAGGTAAGATTTGACTTCTGCTATACCTGAAAGAGGGGCATGAGTTCAAACCTCACCGGAAACTTACTCTTTATTTCCAATCCGTGCTGTAGAGTATTAATACAATATAGGGAGAGAAAGATTAGTCACTTTCTTAGAAGTCATTACTTAAAATTCATTTGAAATAATTCATTTTTGTCAGATGTTTTATTCCATGTAAAATGATGGCTCTCTTCCCTCTAGGAACTACATGTCACTCTAAAGAGTGAGTTTGCATTACTTACTAGAAGAAAATAAATATTTGTTCAAATATGGCGGCCTCATTGTATGTGGACTAATTTCTTTGTTCAATGAAATTAGTCCAACTAAACCACAAACAATGATGAAAACACCCTGTCTAACAAAATTCAGACGAGAACTCTGGAGTTCTCATTTTACATGGATTAATTTCGACCATGACAATTTTGACAATAATGCCAAATATGATTTAATGAAATATTAATGTGAAGTTATTTTTCACTTGTTTGAAACTTTAAGAATAAGCAAAAATTAATCCTTGAATTTTGATAACATTTGCGTCCTGTGGGTCTATAACCTGAAAATCCACACTGACAGTGCCTAATAGCCCCGTATTTTTTCTCTTTAAGAAAAAAAAAAATCTGTGATTCAGCACTTTAAAAACATTTATACATTTTTGGGAAATTAAAAATTCAATTTTATATATATTTTTTTTTTTTCCTTCTCTGAATAAAACTCGATAGAAAACAAAATTGACTTTTATTTTTATTTTCGTATACAGAGGACACAACTTATTGTGATCACTATCGGACCGGTCTTTTAGATAACAATAACCAGTTGATAACATTAATCAAACAATATAAAAACTGGAACAATTTACATTCATTGTTATTAAATTTATTAACAACTTTACATTGTAAAAATTATTTTTAATATTTTTAATTCATTTGAAAAAGTATTTTGGACCAACTGATTTTGATACAAATAACCATTTGATAACACTATCCATGATTATAAGTTGCTTCCTCTGTACCATATTTGCTGGTCTAAAAGATCTTTTATGCATATTCCAATATTACTCTGAAAGGATGGTGTAATGGTGAGAACGTCTGCCTCACACACAGAAGATTGAGGGTTCGATTCCGGTATGAGCGGAGTGTGGAAAACTCTTCATAGGACAAGATTCCTCCAGCTATGATTGGGAAGGCCACCAGTCTAGAAGAACAACTCCAATTCCAAACCAGGTGTTATGTTTCTGGACTGACACCTGGGCGGAAATGTAAGTGAACCAGTCACCTCAGGAAATATTTTGTAAGTGTTCAAAACAGGACGTTGGCGAGGCCTATAAAGCAGACCCAACACTCAAAGAAGAAATCTCGACACTCAGAGACATACATCAGCAGAGCCGTTAAGACCCAAAACTGCTGTCCTTGTTGGGGACAGACTGGCCACTCACTCACTCACACTCACACTCACACACACATCTTTTTTTTGTGTGTGTATGTTGTGTAATAAAAAATATGTCCAGATATTTTTACAAGCAAGTCTTCGAGTTTCCTTTCTATCCAAGTCCAGAACACACCAGTATACAACACAGGGAGTGGAGCCCCCTTAAAGCAGTTTGACACCCAATTTGATGTCCTTCTGGCAGCTCCTGCAGCCAAGCTAATGCCAGATGTATCATTTTCCTCTGGACTACATCAGCGAGGCTGAGGGGGGAATTCTGACAATTGGACGTCCTAGGATCTCCATACGCTTCGCCCAGAAGGGGACATTACAGTGTCATTTCATTGTCTGTAGAGATAAAATGGAAGCCGTTCATCCTGAAAGGCTAAGTCCAAAATGAAGAAAGTTATTGTAATGTTTTCTTCTAAAATAATTGCCTGGTCAATCAGAATCTGGTATGTTTATGCACTCAATTTTATTTTGACTATAGAAAGCCAACAAAAATAATGTAAAGAAAATGTAGACGTGTGAAATATATCAAATAGAAAACTGCACAAAAGTTAGCATTAGCTTGTACAATAAGTTGTGGTTGAAACGCTCACTCACTCAAAGGGAAGTAATTCATAGAGGAATTAACCCCATGCTGGTGTTCTAGTACAGTTAAGTGCGATATATGAGGATTGGTTAAAAGTGTTAGGCTTATCATCGTTAGAAAATAGGAGGGATTCGGGAGACTTAACAGAAATATTTAAGATTGTGTGGCTTAAAATTAGTAGACCCTAATGTTTTTTACTAAAAGGCAGCACAAGGGACTGACAGGCCACGCATATAGGGTGTTCCAAAATTAATGGCGCTTGTAAGAGAAGCAACTCATTCAAATGTATTCAATTTTACTGGTAATTTTAGGCGTGCTGAGTTGCTTCCCTTAGATCGAAATGCCGTTAATTTGGGGACAAATCGGCCATTACCCTTGGGACACCCTGTATACGGTAGAAGTAGATTAAATATCAGAAAATTCTTTTTTAGCAATAGTGGTAGGATTATGGAATATGTAGTGCTATCAACGGACATAAATGATTTTAAGAATTATGTTTATTATTTAAGGCCCTAGATATTGTGTAAATATGATTGTTTTTCACACTGAGACTTCATAGTTCACTACTTCAAAGCTGTTGATAGTGTATAAATGTTTACATCTAATCAATTTCATTTGCGGTTTTAATAAGTGACTGAACTTGTGTAAATGGAAGAGTCCATTGTTTCAAATGTTGTGTGAGAAAAAGCACCTCTCCCCCGACTGCACTGAATAATGCAGACGGAGAGGGGAATTCTCATTTAATGAAGGAGAACAAATGCAATCTGACCTTTTCTTTAGGGTTTTATTAACAACAATAAAAGACATGGTTTTGGAAATACCGCAACGTGGTTTTTATTAAAAAAGGTGGAGTGCAATAAGTTTGCTCCTTTATTGCGGCTTCACTAACCTCGTAACAAAACGGTGTTTTACACACCGCAATTTGGAGAACGTCCGTTTGTACTTAAAGGGGAGAATAGCAGCTCTTAGGTAATGTACTCCCTTGGGAAAACTGGTTCTCCGAATCCTTGTGATGTCGGCTCTTTAACTACCGAATTGTAGGTAGGACGGGTTTTAGAAGAGTGTCTTGTAATAATGCTGTGTCTAATGTTGCGTGTTACTGCATGCGCTGCGAGTAGCTGTTGTACTCGCTTGTTGCTTGTGTTTGACACTTTGGGGACCTTAAAAAATAAAGGTATATTTATACAATTCAAATCATTAAACACCTTGTTTTCCCACCAAACCCCGCGGTTCTGGTGCACAATGGGGTGGCTTTCGCCCTATTTCCAGCTAGAGGGGAGACGGCATCTGTTCTCTCAGCGTCGGCCATCCATTAGACGTAAAAATTATACACACGGCTATATTTTTTTTTCTGACAGTTGGGTAGGAGATATTTTTATCTGCAGAATTGTTAGATATAGGGTGTCACAGAAGTAACTGCCGCTCTGTCCCAAAATTAATGCTAGTTGTAAGGTAACTATTAAAAGCAACTATTAAATAGTTGCTTCCTTAGATAGAATTGGGCGTTATTTATGAGACACCCCGTAGATTGCAAATTGTCAAAGAAAGAAGTCTGCTTTATCTCAACTTGCGCAAAAAGTCACTGGAGAAACGCACACTCGCCCAAAGGGCAACAGCATGGGGTTGTTAAGTGCGATGCCTCGCCCTTAATATAACGCCAATTATTCTTTTTATTTGTTATATCACCCGCAGTTTGTGCAGCTTTTGGCATTAAAAGGCACATAGAAAAAAGAATGTTAGGAAACCGAATATTTTAAAAGAATATTTTACTCTGCTATTATATCAACAAAAATAAGGGAATCTTGGGCGAGTCTTTGCAAGAACTTTACATAATACAATTGTTCAAATAACAAGAGCTTTGTGCAGGGGCGTAGCAAGGGTTCTCAGCGCCCGGGGGCAAAGATAATTTTGGCGCCCCCACCCTTAAAATGTTTTGATTACCTATTTAGTCGTGACTTTTCTTCCTATTACGGTTTTTAGGTAGCTCAGATTAAGGCTACATTGTGACTTTCCGAGATTCTTTTTTGAATATATTGTAGACTTTACAGTTGTGCAAAAAAATTAAATATTTGCTCAGAAAAAAAAGAAGGTACGACTTCATATGCTTGAGCCGGCTAAAAGATTGTTATGCAATTGCGCTAGTTATTGGAAAGGTCAGAAACATGTGGATAGGTTAGAATAAACGGAACAGATGTCATTGTTGGTCAGTTTCAAGTATGCTGGAATTTATAGTTAATCCCTGGTCACAGGGTTGAGGAAGGGGTTGCCACAGCTGAAACGTATCACATCACATACAATATCCTGTTTACGCGTTAGCTGCCCTTCTTGGAACAAAACCAGGGAGTTGTCAAGTTCTCAAATCCTGTTTTCCTGTCCATCCTGGTTTGGAACCACGAATTAATTAGGTTTCTATCTCATATTTCTTGATCCAAACTTGGGAAAGCCTACGAACTTACTAAGTGGACAAAGGGACCATTGTTGGAACATCTGTTGTTTTTTTACTTACCTCGACTAACCAATTTCAACATCACTAAGTTTCCTGTTTGTGTTAGATTTTTAGTTACAATTTACGACCCTTCTCGTGATTTGAATTCTAATTTTAGAACATCATGTTTTTGGAGACATTTTCTTTTAGCACAACAGTGGTTCTTTCTGGACACACCAGAGATGTTACACCTCTCAACAAAGTTTAAACGACAAGAACACCATGAGGTAGAACCAAGTGCAGTCAAGAAATAGCATGACATTGTAAACAGGATCCTAAGGAAAATGTTGGTACCCTAATCATAGGATCTGGAGGGGGTGGGGATAGATAGCACAACTTGTGTATTTTACAGTGGCTATTTAGAAAATCCAAAATGGCGGCCATGTAGATGGCTACGCAAATGCCAACATTATTTTTCCGATTCCCCATGCTCGGAACATTAAAGAAATGTATAATTTTGCTAATCTACAAAAACTTTCAACAAAAATACATAATGAACCTTGAGGTGCACCTTGCATTAATAGTGCAAAATATGTATTTTATGATGGACATTTTCAAAATCCAAAACTGTGACCATGCAGGTGTCTGTGAAAATACCAACATCTTTTTTTCGGATTCACTATGCTCTAAAGATTGCAAAAATGTATAGTTTTGTAAATCTCCAAAAACTTCTCACGAAAATACACGGTGAACCTGACTATTGCTTATTTTTCAACAGATTTTCGCTAAAAATAATAATGGTAACATGTGAATAGTTAAAGAAATTCAGGAACCGGTTCTGCGAACTTCTGAAATTTTAGTAACCGGTTCGCACGAACCGGTGCGAACCCCTTGAATCCCATTACTGCCAATTTTGCATTATGGAAGCGCATACAGAATATTTACTTTGATTGCACGTAATTTGTATTGATTTTTAGTTCAATCTGGGTGTTTAAGCATTTATACTCATTGAATATATTTGTATCCTATGGCGGGAGGGGAGTTGAAAAATACACCAAGTCATTTTTCAAATAAGTTTATTTTTATAGATGAGTAAATAATAGAAAAATTGATTTTAAATGGGAATTTTTCCGGTTTGATATCAGCAAAATATCTGACAGAACTTACAAAATATTTTTAAAGCAATAAGTAAGGTAAACTGATTTCATGATGTGGGAGTCAAAACAAGATCGATATATTTGTTATCGGTGTTCAAAGTTTACCTTCCCTATCAGGCCCCAGACCACACTTCACATCAGGGAATTTTCTTATTTTGGATGTTTTTTATTGTTTAATTCATTTTCCCCATTTTAATTGGAAATTCCTACTGTTTCAGACACATGACAGTCACTTGGCGTCCTGGGCGACTGCCCGTGTTGCCTGGGTTTTAGTCCAAAGGAATTTGTGTCTTTAAAAAATAATTTTTAGATTTAAAATAGATTAAATACACGTTGTCAAAAGGACAGCTGCATCCTTTTTGTTTGTCAATTGATATACGTATGCTCTCAGTCTGCTTGTCTGTGTCTGTCTCATTATTTAGGCAGTTTATGTTTTACTTGCATTAAATTCTCAATTCAAATTCTTTTTACAGAGTTCATAAATTATAATCATTAAAAAAAGGAAAACCTTGAACCCTGCTAAAAACGTAAACAATGACAGGATTATTTACGTATGGATCGACACTTCTGCCTAGGATCGGAGTGTAATATCTGTGCGCTCTGCCTAGGATGAAAGTGCCCTCCGCCTCGGAGTATAGTCAATGTTCAGTGTGCACAAAAATCGTTTGTTATGCAAATTATTTTTCCTGTGACAAATGTATGTGCGCACTTTTGAATTCGACATTGCCCGTATTTCAGGCCAAAGGAATTTTTGCGCCCGGGAGCGACTACACCCCCTTTGCCCACCTCTTTCTATGCCACTGGTTTTGTGGGTGACGTTTTTGGTTACTTTTGGTCACCCCTAAGCAAGGCCTTTCTGCCACTTGGCTTATATATAGATATTATCATACCTTCCAAGAGTCATGCATTCTGCGTGAGACACACGAATTTTGCTACATTCTCACGCTCACATGTATGAAAGAAAAATTCTCACGCATTTTATAAAAAGTGTTAGATTTATTTCGATTTTTAAATTAGTTTAGATTTCTGATTTTAAAAAAATCTATTTTTATAGAACTTTCAAACTCACATTATTTTGAAAGATCACATACACAACTTTTGAAACATGTTTTAAATAGACTTCTAGGCAACACTTAATTTCAGTAGCTGATATGCCTTAAAACGCAATTTTAACCAATCTTGGATACATAATTTTCAAAAGATTTGGGAAGGGGTCCACACGATTCTCACCCATTCTTAACATTGAAACTTGACAGGTATGTATTATTAAATATTTAATATGGTACTCCATATATTATTACTATAAATTCAATGTCTCTTTAATACACAGAATTGAGACCAGTAAAAAAACAACCTGTTAACATTATAAAGTTGGGACACTAAAAATGAAGAGCAATAATAGAATTAAAAAAACAAACTCTTTGTGGTTTAAGAGTTAGCCAACAGCATTAGAATTTCAGATCCTCATTGGATGGAAATAACGGATTCATTATTATAAAAAGTCTTAGTGTCTCAGAAACATGTCAGGCGCCCGACTAATCCTAATATACGTTGAAAATTGACAACTTTAATTCTCGTCGCCCTATAATTCTATTTCTGGGTTTATGCGTTGCTTTTGTCAGGGTTACCTCCCTTGGGCTGTTGCTTTTGCCAGGGTTACCTCCCTTATATTAAACTAAAATCTGATTTTATACGCAGAAATATTTCGAAAGAAGTAAAAACTTTTTAGTTGTTTCCACACGCGTTCCTTAGTTAAGCGGATGACAAATCAATTGATTAGATAATAGAGGGTAATCCTTGCTTATTCTGTACTAAAATCGCTTAGCATAGAGATTGCCAAAAGCTACCCCCCTTAATGGCTAAAATAGGCTAGATGAATGGCTATATGTACTTTTACAATCTTGAAAAAACACTTAATAATATTATTTTTTATATAGAAGACGTACTCACTTTATGGTCAGCTCGGATGATATAATGGTAAGCACGTCTGCCTCACATTCACTCACTTCATTATACAAATTCCCTGTGCACTCAGCTGCTAATTGAGTACAATCTAAGCTGGGTGATTAGGGTAGAGGTATCCCTTCGGTGGACTTGCATCCCACCAAGGAGGTGGTCATAAAAACAAACTTGTAAGAATAAAGTCCTGGTCTCGACCAGACTTGAAACTTGCAAGGACCACTAAGCTGACACTTGCAACAGAAACCGGGTCTTCGTCACCGGGTGTATACTCCATTGGAAGTTGTCTTTTAAGAGACTGACACTTTACTTTTTACTCACTGTATGAGTCGGGATAAAAAAAACAAAGATGTATAAGATTGGTATTCATTTGTAGATGTATTTTTTTTAAATGATTTTTTTTTATTTCTCTTCACTAAAAATTTAAACGAGAAAAAATATATTTGACGGTAAGATAGCTTATATATTTTTTAATTCATTTAAACCTAACTTAGTTCAGTGAACTATTCTACTTGAAAAAAATCTAACCATTTTTAGCCATCGTTATTAATTTTAACTACTGTTTACCTTCATCTTAATTTTTCAGTTGCTTTTTATCACAACTTTACTGAAGCCGTCAATAAAAATAAATAATAAAATAATTGCTTTGGCAAACAATGTTTTCTATGAAATCTGATTGGGTCATTAGAATTCAACATTAATCATTATAATAACACCAACTTAAAACAGTTTTTTCTTGGAATCTAACTTGTGTCTTTAATACAACTTAGCCTTTCAATCATCAAAAGTTACTTTGTGAGAATACGGGTCCAGAAATACATAAGGTGTGAAGTAAGTTATTTCCCTTGGATTAGAAGTTCTTTTTTTTAAAAATCAGTTGATTGTGATAATGTGTTAATAGTAGTGGTTGACCGATATGGGTTTTGGCTGATACCGAGGCGATGACGATATTTCAAGAGCAGGGCGGACGATGGCCGATATGTTGTTTTTTTTTTGGGGGGGGGGGCATCTAAAATATTGTATTATTCACTTGGACACAGTAAAATATATGAAAATACAAAATGTGCATTGTCTCTGTTTCTGGAAATGAATAAGTTATAAAGTGTATATATTAGTTATAAACACTTCAATGTTTACCCTTTTTTTCTTCCCCTCCCGTATTTTCTTGCTTTGCTTCCAGTGACAACCAGTCGACATCTTCCCTTCCTTCCTTTCGTAGAAAGAAGACTAAGAACCACCACGACTGCTGCCACCCCCTTCCCATACACCCTCAATGTGTTGTATTGTCATCTCTCTGGACATTACTACCCCACAACCGACTCGGTGAACCCTTTGATCTCGACAAGCCAAATTCATGAAAAATTACATGCTTTTTGCCCCCCCCCCTCTCTCTTTCGACCTTTCAGTTTTAATTTTAAACTAAAAGGTACTTTTTTTCTATTAGTATAAAAATCGGCCTCGTGACACTCAATAATCGTCTGATGCTGATTACCTCAAAATGTCCAATATCGGCCCGATTAATTGATCGATATCTAGTTATGCTAAGAATGTATGTGTTATTATTTATGAATTGAAGAAAATAGATCACTGAAGAATATTCAGAAGGAAAAATGTGGTGTAAAAATAACAATAAAATATCTGACTTTCAATAATTATGCATTACACAGAGTCATTTAATTTAATTTAATTCTTGAGCAACAACTACTTGTGTTGATTATTTAGTATATTTATTGTTGATATTTGTACTCTAGTCTTCTTTATTTTCTTCAGTGATTTATTTTCTACAATTTATAAATTAAAACACATATTCTTAACATATCCCCTTCTACTAACACATTATCACAAACAACTGAGTTTTAAAAAAACAAAACAATTCTTATCCAAGGGAGATACTTCACAACTTGAGTATGTAACTCTGGATACTTTGTGAGCAGACAAGTCCAATCAAATTTCGGAGTTTAGTTCTGATTAATTGATATGATGTGATGTGATGTGATGCTGGCAGAAATCATTTGGATTTGTATCAAGGCTGACCATAAATAAGGCCTCGCGAATCAAGTATCTGAGGCGGTCAATGTAATCACTTGTAAGCAATCAAGCAGTTAGAAAGTTTGTTACAGTTTGTCAGTTTTAAAAAGCAAATTTAACACACAAAATTTTAGTTCATTCAATTTTTAATTTTTATTTTAGATTTAGCGTCTTTATTTTCTAAGTACACGTGTTTATCAGTAGACATTTTATTTATTTTTTCTCCGATCTTTCTTCAGATTGTCGAAAAAATATATTTCTTTTAGTCTTTTTCAGCAAATTTGTGCCCGTCTCCAGTCAGAGACTCCGCTGTTAGGCCAGTTATATGGTCAGCCTTGATTTGCATACATCAGCCTTGTCACTTCGGTTATTTATTAAGCTTAGCTTAGTTGTTGCACAAGGCCAAATGTATGGAGCACCCAATGACGATTGAACTACCCAGAAGTAATAATCATAGGCGTATGAGCCAGGGAGATATCCCCCCCCCCAGTTTGGGCAAATCAGTGTAATTCGGTCAAAACTGTAAATTTCCTGCAAATCAAGTCCCCTGCACCCCCTTTATCAAAGAGGTCACATACGTTTTCTTTTAGTTGATTATTGAAAGGCAACTTTTTATTTTTCTCGCTGTAAAACATAAATGAGATAATACTATACTTTGAAGGTCGCCGAATTTCAGCTAGTCTGGGGTGCCAGGAACCCTAATGAAGACCTTGGGATTAATGTCTGCATATTTTAATTATTTCAAGCTGTTGATTCATCAGTCTTCTTGAGATATAATTTATATATAAAAAATATATACATAATTCTATTCTTAATTACATTTTTTCTGACTCATACAATTACCTGAAAGCGGCTGGAGACTTGACGAAATCTTGTGAAATAACAAAAAATGGGGAAATGGGACTGCCAATGAGGATTTTAAGGAAACTCCCAGATCAGGATCGTAAAAAACCCAGACTAAAAAGAAAAAAACCCAGATAATAAAAATATCAAGTTTAAATATAAATATAACTGTAGTTTACTTACTTTTACATGTAGATCACAATAATGACTCCTCATCTTCTTCAATTCCTCTTGAAAGAAAAACGATGTTCATGACACAAAGATTTTGACGATAAAATGAACTTTTATACAAGTTTGGCGTTTTTCTTTGTCAGGCATTTTTGTTCATTGCAGTTATAGCTGATACTACAACAGCACACAAAATAGAACGGGGTGATAGTTGGTTGGCCAGAGATAAAATGGTAACTTATTATCCAAAATTATACTCAAGAATACGTAGAAGATACATCTATGCCAAAACGAGCCAACCTGTTTAGCAGCTAAAAGTTGAAACATTTCTCTTTTCATAAAATGCATACTAAACACTAATTCAGTTATTAATGTGACAAACATTTTATTTTTTTGCCTTGATTGTTTTAATAGCGGAACTAGCTGTTTGTTTGGTTTTTTGTCCAAAGAATTGCTTAGAAAGCTCTATCCTTATACAAAGGGGAAAGAAAATCGACACTTAGGCGGGTGGGGACACGAAGTCTGGACTTATACTAAGTTAAAACGTAATGAGCAGACACGGATATCCCCCCCCCGTAGGGGTGTGATTTGGATATGGGTTCGAATATGCTCAGGATACTATACTGTCGGTGTCATGAAAAAAGCGTCCTTTCGGAGTGAGCGAAATCTCGATCCCAAACGAGTCACAAGCACCAAATAAACTATTAAAATAAATTATCAAATAACTGTGCATTAAATTATTATTAAATTGCTTTGTGTTAAAAAGAAATTGTTTTTATTTTGTGTTTTTAAAAAATAAAATTGTGTGTTTTGTAAGTTTTATTCGTGTACGTCCGGACTACAATTTTTTTAAAAGAATAATGCAAGGGGCATAACTCTTATTTACTCAAATATGCTCCCGACTCCACTATTACAAACGTACCGTTTCATCTAATAAACAAAAAAGATACAAATTTATTAATTGGCATTTTATTACAACACTTGAAAAATATTTAACGTACCATTCATTTCAGGAGCTCGTATTTATTTGCTGCCCCACGACGGCAAATATGATACAAGGTCGGCTTTCATATGGCCCGCACACGAGGACGTGTGAACAGAGCTGGCTCTAGATACCGGCAACACGGGCAGTCACCCAGGGCGCCAAGTTCTAGAGGACGCCTGTAATGTATCTGAGACAGTAGGACTTTCCAAATATAAATGGGAGAATGTAACCCGATGCACCTCTTCTTTTGTTGTTGTTTAGTGTTCGTTTGTAAGAACAAATTATTTGTCAATGTAAATGGACACCCTCTCCTTGTTATAACAATGGATCTTCAAATAGTTCTTCGGACGATTGAACTCCTTGTTGTTAACACGACGTTTGGGCCGATCCATTATTCGGCCTTCTTCAGGTGCAATATCCGAATGTGATGGGGTAAACAGAAGTTTTTAATTTCAAATGAGGCAACCCTTATAACGTAGGATTCGGGTGTTTCTTTATCCATGTCTTGTCAGGTTTAGGTCTGTTGAGCAGCAGAAGCCACATCGGGTTGAACTCCGCACTTGTCTGACTAATGCATTTAGTGGACGTGTTGATATAAGCTGCCTCTTTTTTTCTCTGCTTCCAACAGCGTTCTCTGTCAATAATCTGGACTTCCTCCCAGAGAGAAAAGTGGTCGCCTTTCTCTCTCCATATGTGGTCAGCCATGGCAGATTTTTCTATATTGACCTTGATCTCCTTTGAAATTTAAAAAAAATTCTGTTTATCCATCACATTCGGATATTACACCTGAAGAAGGCCCAAGAATGGATCGGCCGAAACAACACAAACAACAAGAAGGAGTTCAATCGTCCGAGGAACTATTCCCAAAACTATAGAAAATAATGAATCTGTTCTATTCATCAAACGATAATCTGAATCTGTGCGGGGTGGGTCGGAACTGTTTTCTTTTACCAGATTATTGTAATCACCGTTTTATTGTCAAACTCCTGTCCAAGTTGGAGTTGACTTTTTTTTCACCCCGTATCAAGAAGAACAATCCTCATCAAATTTAGGGGAGTAAACTCTTCACTGATTGTTTATCCAGTCACGTTAAACAAAAGAAATTTATAAAATTATTATTTCCCTAGCGTGATTTGAAATCATGACTAAATGATTGCTAGACGGCCCTCTTACCAACTGAGCCAAACTGACAAGTCTTTATTTATTATATATACAATGTAAAAGTTGCAGTAATCATCTTCAGTCGGGATAGAACTAGGAGTGGAGTTTGACCCTGCAGCCGCCAGGATGGTATTCCTATATACTTATTTTTCTCACTCTCAAATAAATAAATAAGATAGTACTATACTTAAAGGGGAACCCAAGTTCAGCTTGCCCGGGGCGCCAGGAACCCTAGGGTCTGCCCTGCGTGTGGGTATTAGTCACAGTGTTGTCACTGCTGGATTTTCCCATGCTGGGTTTCTGGGGTTTTATTTCCATGAAATCTGAGCTTTTATCTGTCTGGGCAAATTTACCACAACAAATAAAAGTATATGTATTCACTTCGTTGATAGTATGAGAAAAGGCACTTCTCGTCGACTGTATTGAATAATGCAGACAGAGAGAGGAATTCTTATCTAGTGTAATATTAGGGGCTAGGCGGCCGACGGAAGGAGAACAAATGCAATCTTACCTTTTAGGGTTTTATTAACAACAAGAAATGACATTGTGAAATACCGCAGCGTGGTCGATATAAAAAGGTGGGCTGCGCAATAAGAGTGCTCCTTATTTCGGCTTTACACTTAGCCTCGTAGTTAATGTGTGTTTTAAACAACGCAAGGGGAAATTCGAAGTACGTCTGTTTGTATACAAGTTGAAGGTGCAAAAACAGCTCTTTGGTACTGCACTCCCTTGTGGGTAAAATGGTTCTCAGACTCTTGGTGACCTCGTGATGTCGACAGATTTCGTCAGACGTCAGTTACCGAATTGTAGTAGCTTCCGTTAAGGATCCGTTTTTTAGGACGGGTTCTAAGAATAGTGTCTGTGAAGTGTCTTGTAAAGAGACTTGCTTCGTTCAGAAGTGTACTGTACAATCTGCTGCTGTTGCTGTGCAAGGCTGTGTGTTCAGACCTTAAAAATAAAGGTACATTTATAACAAGTTCAAAACATTAACCATCCTCTTCTTTTCCCGCCAGACCACGCGGTTCTGGCTCACAATAGAATGGCTTTCGCCCCATTTTCACAGAAAGGGGAGACAGCATTTATTCTTTCAGCGTCGGCCATCATTTATATGGTAAAAATTATATTTTCCTCGACATTTGCGTTAAGGCGAGAGTTTGTTAACGAAATACATCAATTTTTAGAAACTCCCGCTTAAGGGGGATTAACTGCTGAGTGCTGAAGTGTCATACTTTTTATCCGCAACGTACACCAGATGTAAGGGAAGCAACTCTTTAATGTACATTTATTCAAAATAATGTTTTTATGCACACCAGACATAAATAGTAATTTAATATTGTTTGTTTTAAAATAAACTGACAAATAAAAAATATGTTTTCCTATCAAAATGCAGAGGTTAGTTAAACTGAATATGTATGCCAGAAAGCAACTTTTTTATGTAAGTTTTTCTGCACGGAAGAAACGTGAAAAGTATGTAGGTAAAAGATATAGAAATTAAGAAATATAACGTTTGTTTAAAGAGTTTTTGCTTGAAAAAATAAAAATAAATAAATTCATAGCAAGGGGAAAGAATTCATGAAATAAATAAATTTATAACAAAAGGGGTAAAATTTATGTGCTTACTTTCGGCGTTAGTAGTACTACATTTCTGTGACGTAAGCAACATTCCAAAGCGGACCACAGAATTGAAGTAATACTGCATATATTGCAATGTCAGTATTAATTTAATGATTAGTTTAGTTTTTATCGCATCATACACGCTTAAATTATTTACTTGGAAGTTCTTCTGTGGTGAGTCAAAGCGGAGTTGTCTCCCGTGAAGGGAATTCCCCACACAGCCAATCAGGGGCCAGCAGGCTATCACGTGACAGGCGCTAACTTTGAATCGATCTTTTTCCTCCCAGTCTGCCGTTCTGAACAGACGCGCGTAACAGCGTTGCTGTCCTTCATGATTTTGGCCCGTCCAAGTACGTGTGCTATCCACACGTGCTCTGGACGGGCCAGAGTATAAAACAACACAAACTGTAAGTAAGCCGATTCATGAAACACCTTTGTTTTAGCAAAAACATTACTTACACTATCGCAAATTCACGCGAAAACTCCATATACATGGACTATGGACTTTCACATACACGCACACATAAACATTAACTAAATCTACACCCTCGTTGGAATAAATGTCTCATTTCTTTTCTAAAGGAATATCTCTCTCGTTTTTCATTTGTCGTTGTCCATTCCTTTGTCATGACCGTACTTAAATGGAGTCACATTCTTTCACTTAAAAAACAAAAAAACAACCTTATTATGGAGGAATCTCACGCTTAAGCTTCCTCACAGAATTTCTGATACTCAACAATAGGTTGGAATTCTTTCCTCCACAAAACCTCCGGACGTCGGCACCCATACCTCCATTCTTCTACGATCTGTATTGTTTGGGGGGTTTTTAAGCTCATCTGGGGTTTTTTGGTGGACGATCTGGGTTTTTTTATTGTCAGGTGAGTGGACACTGATTAGTCATCTTAAAAATGCAAATTGACAGCGTTCATACATTTAGGGAACAAAACATGATGTTATAATCAGAATGTAAGATTTTATTCCAATACAAAGCCCAGTATGATTCATACAAGTATTAAACTATTGTTCAAACAATATTTCAAAAAAAGAAAAGAAAACAAATAGTAAAAAGTAAAATATGAAAGTCAATAGAATTCAATGAGAGTGGTAGTACATTGGCCCCAATCTTTGATTCAGCAGATTTTATAACACGGGAAGCACGCGTTATAGAAAAATGTTATTGTATTGGTATTTACACATCATCCCACAGACATGGGCGTCCGCTACTGGAGGGGAGCAAAACAGGACATTTCCTCACCTCTCTCGATAAGGCCTTCTCACCGAGGGCGTGGGGCGCTCCATCATGTCGCCCTGTGGTCAGGGCATGCGTCTCCGTCAACGGTCTACATCTGGATCATACAGTGGGCCATATTTGCTTGCACTACAAATGGCTATGAGTGCAACAACTCTCTATGGGTGGAATGCCTATTGTGTAACAGGGTTGCCACTAAGATATTTTCAAAATGTATCTTTTTGCCCCTCCCCCCCGGAAATATATGATTTTGCCCCCGCCCCGGAAAAGTGGTAGTGGACGCCCATGCTCACAGAGATGGAATATGGCACACGGCTTCTTTTTTTTTTTATTGTGGGACACCACACACATTTGTGCGTGGGTAGGTACAAAGTTGCCCAGTTCCATCAGCAAATTGCTGAGTAGTCCTGAACCTACTCCTTTTAGTGCAATGCGGAGGTACTGCTTGAGAGACGGATCTCCAGGAACTAGGCATATACTTATAACTGATCTCTGGTCTCGAATGCCGGGTAAAAGCGTGTGTACATAAAATACGTTGGAACAATTTTCACGGCAGAGAAAATGCTTCAAACGCCGCTATGAACCTTAATTGATAACAACAAATTGTCTTCTTCCTTTCTTTCTGGACTGCAGGACGTTTTCATGAAACATTTCTGCTTTGTTTATTCAATAAAGAGGAGTGTTCTCTTTTTTCTTAAAAGCTTACAGGCGACATTTTTAGCTCTGGCAGAGAACTTCCACTAATATCCACAATTACATCAACTTCCACCACTGAATCCATATTGTACCAAAGTGATGGACAAAAACAGTATGAAATCAACAGCTAATTAAGAGTATAAAAAATAAAACATCCATATTTACAAGTAAAAAATATTATTGCACTTTTTGGTTTCCATATCTTCACACTTTTGTCATTATCAAATCATTATTGGTTTTCAAAAATATTATTGCACGTTTTGGTTTCCGTATCTTCACACGTCTGTCACTAAAGTAAAAGGTGAATATCTCGAGCGAGATTAACTAATAAAATATTCCATCAACATAGTAATGGAAGCTGCTTAGTCAAAGAATTTAAAAAATGTTAAAATTTATTCAGGACCATTAAACAGTAAACTCTCGTTGTAACGGCACCCGTTCTAGCGGCACCATTTTAATGACACACTTTTGTTTTTATATTCCCACAAAACTATTTTCCTCGAGAATATTAAAAAGTTTTTTTTATTTGAATGCCGTATTTTCAATCCACCCGTTATAACGGCAAATTGTTATAACGGCATTCTCGAGGGTGCCATAATAACGGAAGTCTACTGTAGAATAAATAAACTTTTAGTAAATATACTTCATTTGAGTATAAGGATGAAAAAGAAAAATAACACTGACGACCTTAGCGAGCAGAGTGATATAAGAGTTTCTCAAGTCCTCGATGATGACTGGCTTGGATTAAACTCAAATGAGTCATATCTCTATGCTTGATGATATTTGAGGCGTCTACCGTAGGACGGGCGAACTAACCAAAACATGGTTTTGAGAAAATGAGCTCCAAAGTTTGGCCACTTTAAAAATCGCATACTGACCACATTTTTAGATTGATTTTCATGAGAATTTGTATGATACCTCAGTATATTGTGTAGGACATGACTACAATATCGTTTGTACATAATAATACAGAAAAACTACCAAACATCGACCATTAGCAACGAGCAATTAGCATTAGGGCTTTGCACGTGGTGAAAAGCGCATTGTACACAATGACAAAACAGAGAGTATTAGAGGCGAACTGGAAACTTGCTGATTATACCACCAAATAGAGCAGGAATGGCTGAATACTTTTTACCATAGGAAACGCATTTTCGGAACAGTGGCGAGTTCGCCTCTCCTACTATACGGTAGACGCTTCATTCGTGTCAAACTGCACAATATTTTATTAATTTTGACTACTTTTTACTATCGAATTAATTTTTAATTGTTTTTATCACAATTTTGATTCGGGTCGTCATTCTATAGCTACGAGTAAACAGAGCGATCGGAAGTCTCCGGTGAGGATCAAACTCACGTCCCACACGCCAGAGGGAAGTCCGGTTTACGCCCGGCTGCTATGACCACTCTGGCACGGAGGCTTTCATGGCTGTCAGTTTTTCACCTTTTAAACCTACTTATTCCGACTATCGGCGCCATGTTTGTTTTCGATTGAGAACTAGTAGTATCATTAAATAATACAAAGTTTACAAGTTATAGACTACTTGGTTGAATCTACATTAGAAAAAAAGCCTTATCGGATCACGTGTATTTTTCTCGATGATGAAAGTTATGTAAGGTAACAAACGTTGGACATTCAATGTTGTGGTCAACAATTGTTTAATATCCAAGAGTAGCCCCCCGCCCCCCTTGTCAGTCATTCACGTTTCGTTGGTTGTTTTTTTACATTTTGAAAAATCCAACAACCCAAACCAAACGTTTTTGCCGCCGAAACAAGAGATGTTTTCCGATGATGAAAGTCATGATTAAAAGTAACCACAAGTCAAAGTTTTCACCAATACTGAATTACCTACCCTGCAATCTATTTTTTAAAAACGTAATTAAAATTTTAAAAAATTCGTTTTTAAGTTTTTTCTTGTTTTTACAAAAAAGAAAAAAAGCTCAATTTTTTGTCTAAAAAAAAGAAAAACAAATTTTCATTATTACGTAGAAATTAACTGTTCTAAATATTTGCTTTTATCGCCATGCGATAATAACATAACAACATTTTCAAGGAGACAGAATTGACTTGTCCCCCTTTTTATATTGTTATAGTTTACATATTTTTCATTCATTTATTTTATTAAACAAATCTTACATCTTGTAGAAAAGTGATCTTACTTATTGTCTTTCTTATGTAAAAAAATATAGAGGGAGGTAATTCAGTATTGGTAAAAAATTTGACTCCGCGTCAAAAATGACGCTCCAATTCTCCACATTTACCAAAAATCTGCGTTCTTTGGAAACATTTTTTTAAAAATTGTGAGTCTGTTTAAATCCGCAATTATTTGATAACTGAATCTGAATGTGAAGGTTCATTTGTTGGTTGTCGTTTCTGCAATGGTAAACTACTACCGTTCAGTTTTAGTGACGGCAACCATGACGGATACGGATAGTCAAAAAGAATATAATCCCTCTCGTACATTTTCCACAATTTCTCTACAATTCGTGGCGACATGGATTTATAATATTTCGCGACGAGGTTTGTGGTTGTTGGATGTTTATAAGTCTCTTCTCGTGAGGGAAACTTCACCCAGTGATTAGGGGTCAGATTCCGAAGAATGAAGTACGCATCTCGGTCCAGCGTCTCGTATTTGCCAATGAAGTCATATTTAATGAGACACGGGTGGCACAGCGTGTTGAAGTGTTCCCAGTGATCATTGAGTCCTTTCTTTCGGGTCGAAGGGTCAAGCAGGTAGCGAACAAACTCTTGAAACGTTACGTTGCTGTGGCGCATCGTCTCAGACGTCATGTTCCGATTGCGATATTTTTTCAGGATTTTCCTGCTGAACTTCTCGAAGAAGTATTCGTTCTGATGATTCTGGATCTTGTTTCGGAACGCCGACAGGAGTCGTTCAAACGGCTCACGAACAAACAGGAATTTCTTGTATTTCTTCACTCGGTAGGATATTCCCCCCGAGGAGAGCTCGCTGAGATAGGTCAAGTCCCGGTCATAAGAATCGTGGACATGTTTAGCTTTCAATTCTGCTGCTTCGGTTGTATTGTAGAAACCCGTAAGAACAAGAAGGACGCGTCTCCAATTGGTACAAGCCACTTTGGGGATTTGACAATACATGAAGCCATATTGGTCATTTACAAGCAGACTGTAGAGATCATCTTTTTTAATTTTATTTTTGTGGGCGACCAGGCCAAGCGCTCGACATGCGTTCCGCAACGTCTGTTTTCTGTCTTCTTGGTCTTTCAAGAAAGAGTCGTACACCTTTTCCCATGTGAATACTGGATCCATCTGTAAAAGAAAGAAATGGAAAAATAGAAAGATTTTCATTCTTAACATTTTGGAAAAAGAAAAAGTAATTGTTTTTTATTTATTAGGATGAAAATATTTTGCAAATACTAAGTTAAGACTTTTGTCTCCAAATACACAACTAATAGTTAATTTCATTATTATTGGTATATTAAATTCATAGAAGAAAAATGAAAATAAAATGCAATAACATTTTTCTTTTTACATACGCCGGTGAATAGGATATTAAGTTGATAAACGGAAAGTCCAACCCAGCGGTGGAAGCACTCGTTTTTCTTAACCGTATCTAATAAATGTTATTGCATTTTATTTTTATTTATGTTAAATTTAGATTTCCTTGTTTTAAATGAGTTTAAAGCTTGAGTATTATTTGGAAAAATAAATGACTTATTCAAGTAATTACAAACATAAAAACCGGTAATCCTTGCTTATTCGGTACTAAAATCGCCTAGCATAAAGGTTGCCAAAAGAATGGAAAGTATAATGGTGTAAAGATTGCGAGATGGCAATTCAAAATGGGGATGGGGTTGAGGAAACCTGGGATCGCAAGGGGAGGGGATGTGAGCTGGGACTCTGGGAACCACTCTTATAGAGCTTTACAGAGGCC
>VCCN01002452.1:4305301-4330787 GCA_006491835.1 Architeuthis dux
GGAAAGTGAAATCCTAAAACTATTTCATTTCAATTTTTCGGTGAAGTTTTTTGTGCAAAATGATGGAACCATAATAATTGCCGTTGGATGATAAATAATTGGGATTTTTTCAGGTGGCATAAGATTCTTTACAGACTCTAAACCAAATAAAATGCACAGCGAGTCAAAAATTATATTTAACAAAGAAATTGTTTTTTTGTTAGTCCCCACCAACATTGTATTAAATGACTAAATGACTAAATGAGCTCAAAAATAGTGTCAGTACTGATGGTAGTCATCGTTAGTTTTAACCAGCTTCAGAAAGTAACCACCAGATGAGATACAAAACACAGATTTATTCAGTCTTGTTGAGGCTCAACAACGGCATCATATATTTTAATGGTTGCTGGCACAATCACTATTATGCTATGTTATCATCGCCCCGTAAGTTTAGTGCTGCACTTTTAGGAACGTATCTTGAGCGCTAACCGAGGTATTACTGCAATGACCCCCATATAGCTCTGTACTTTTAGGAACGTATCTTGAGCGCTAACCGAGGTAACTGCAATGACCCCATATAGCGCTGTTTCGTTTAGCGCTGCACTTTTAGGAACGTATCTTCAGCGCTAACCGAGGTAATGTTATGACCCCCATTAGCGCTGCATTTGTAGGAACGTATCTAGAGCGCTAACCGAGGTGTTATTGTACTAATTGTAGCTGTAACAACTGCTGTTCAGTGATATAAACAAGACCAACATCGAAAGGACAAGCTGTAGTGACATTTGGAAGGGAAGAGAACAACATCGATAGCAAGTAATATAAAATGATCTTAGAGTTCTCGCGAATTCATTCATTAAGTACAAAAGGCTCCAAACTTGGATGCCTCTATGTTCCATCTTGCATAACAACTAGATATGGATTAAATTCAATCACCAAAAAATGCATTACTGTTTGGAATAATTTTACAAGAAAACTTAAGATTGATCTACTGATCTAGTTCCCTCTAAGCTGTTCTGCAACCATTGCACAAAGGAAATTATTTTGCGTACAAAAGGCTAGTTAGTTTAAATAAACCAGCTTTGTAATTTAATTAGTTTAAACATTTCCATAAACTTTCTGTGAATGATGGGTGTTATTGTTATTAAATTATTTCGACATTGCATCACATAAAAATGAGAAATATTGATTAATGTTTTATTTAATGGAACAAACTGAACAAAATAGTTCAAAGTATAGAATAAAATCTTACCTAAATACGTTACTTCATAGAATGCAACCATACTTGCAATATATTAAAGCACACCAATACAGTTTTCTTAGCCATTAGAGGCTGTGCTAAAATTATCTTGAAACAATTTCATGTTTACATTTGCACAAGCATTCAGTGCACCCATACTTTTGTCACAGGAAAAGAAATTGCACAACATAAGATTTTTATGCACATTTACTACTAAATATTAGAGGGAATATTGGTGACCATTTTTACCATTATTAATGTTTCCGTTAGACTAGTATTTCTTTCATCTTAATTTCAGTTGCCTTTTTAAGCAACTTCTCGGACCGTCATTCTACAGCCGAAAGCAAGCAGCAGTGGAGGCGTGGTCTTTGTTTCCGATCTGCGTTGCTTGCTGCGGCCATTGAATGACTGTCTGAGAACCATTATTAATTTTCACACACACACACACACACACACACACACACACTGAATAATAAAAGTTTTTTTGCTGTAGCAACAATCATAAACTCATTTGAGAAATCAAAGGGAAAAAAAACAAACATTTTAAATTTACTTTCCAAAAACGAATGAAAAAATTCGTTGTTAACCTCGGTCGCTTATTTATTTAAACAATTTATAATGACAAGCCAATGTATGCTACCTCTTTCAATTTCCACACTCTCCAGCAGTGTTACCTATCAACTATCTGGACCTCATTCCAAAAATGGTAATATATGTCCTTCACTCTCCAGATATAACAGGTAACAACATCAACAACACAAATACAGTTCAATTGTACAAACAAAGTTTGGAATAGTAATGACTTTTCAAAGGTATAGATGATAAAAACCTTTATTTAAATACTGTACAAATCGTGACCTCTACTCAGTGATCAACATTATTCTGAAGAAAATAATGAAGAGAATTATTGTATGTTTTGTGCTTTGTGATCAATATATCTAAAAATATGTAAATCAATTAGATTATTTAAATTGAAGTTTAGTACATCATAAAATGTACTAACACGGTTTTATAATTTATTCACACATTGATTTTTAAGTATTGAATACAAAAGTTTAATCTTTAAGATGTACTTTCCCAAAATAGATGCGTTTAATAATGTAACTTAATTCAATGACATTTTAAATCAAAATCAACAATATTACAAATTTAATAGGAACATTAGGCTGCCTTTGTAACTATTCACAACCCTAAAAGACAAGGTTTTTTTCTGTTTGCAGTGTAAAAACCATTCTATTTAAGCAATTTTCATTAACTTTTATTATGGCAATATTCAAGTAATGTTGTAGTTGCATTGTTGTACTTATTTAATAACAAAGACATGTTGTTCAGCATTTTCTTGTTTATTTTCAATACTTCCTGAATATTAAACTAAAGGTAACATTCATTAAAAATACACTCATCAACGTTATTTACTTATTATTTTTGAATATATATTATTATTTTGTAAGAACAGTGATACGCACAAACAAAATGACAGCATATATGAAATATATATGGATATAGATTGCGTTTTTATACGTGGATAATACAACAACTATGCAAGGGACGCAACTTTCATTATTAAATAGGTTACGTCCCTCTGCCGTGATACAGCCATTGAATTGGTTACGTCCCTTTGGTGTTTGGTGTGTGCGGATATAAGGGAACCGTCAGAATGGTAGATTTGATTAGACAATGTGGATAAACCTTTACGCATTGCGTCGTTGCGAACAACTTCATCAGAAGAAATTTGAACATTGCAGAGACGTGCAACCCAGCATGGATAGTAGCACGTTTCTGCAATGTTCAAATTTCTTCTGATGAAGTTGTTCGCAACGACGAAATGCATAAAGGTTTATCTTCATGATAATAAATATGTTTGAGATGTAACACGCTTTTCCCAATCTTTCTTTTCCACGTTGTCTAATCAAATCTATCATTGCTGTACTTATTTAATAACAAAGACATTATGTGGCTAAGTATTTTTTTGTTTATGTTCAATACTTCCTGAATATTAAACTAAAGGTAGAATTCATTAAAAATACAATAATCAACGTTATTTATTTATTATTTCTGTATAAATATTGAAAAGTGATAAACACAAACAAAATGACAGCATATATGAAATATATATGGATATACATTGCGTTTTTATATGTGAATAATAGAAAAATTATGAAAGGGACGCAACTCTTATTAAATAGGTTACGTCCCTTTGCGGTGTTACAGCCATTAAGTAGGTTACATTCGTTTGGTGTGTTATAGACAGAAAATATAGACATACATGTTGCGTATAATACAAGTATATTATTTGGCAATGATTTTATGATAGCGCTTTGATTTGACAATGAATATATTGAAATATGTTGTATTATGGGGGGAATTGCCTGCAAATAAGCAGAACAACAGGAAAGTTGTTTTTTACAAAATTAGGTGAATCTAAACTACGTGGCTGGGAGGTGTGACCCCAGGTGGATAAAATAATGGACAGAAAAATCAAAACATAGAAGAGGTGTGTTAAAAATATTTCTTGTGAAAAAAAAAATTAAACCATTAACTGCGAATGATGGAAATTACTGCCATTGCAGTTCTATGGCTAATTCAATAACATTTCTGTTTTATTGCGATTGATGGCAATTTAATTCTATCTGTGAGTCAGGGCTTTTATCTTGCAATGGATAACTGCTGCAGTTAATGATTATAAGGCAGAAATACCAAAATGTTTTTTAGGAAAATAATTTATGGTTCTAAGGCAGTGGTTTTGAAACTTTCAAAACTCAAGGACCCCTTCTGTAAAGGAAATATTCTGGTGGACCCCTATTTGTTTGGCATTTATTTTTTAGACTGCAATTAATAAACTACAGTAATAAGCAACTTTTGACCTTTAAAAATCATTTTTTATTTTGAATGGATTGCATTTATTCAAATCCTATGGTACAGGTCTTTGTACAATAATGATATTTTTTTTTATAGCAGTGAATGGATTACGTTGTTTCTCTGCCACAAGATTTGCGATGTCATATCAGGCTTAATACTTGAGGTGTTAATTCTCAAGTCATGTTCAACATTCATTCTGTTATACAAAGATAAAAAAGTAAGCTCAGTTACCCTAATTTTAAACACATGGTTTTAAATTACATTTTCAACCCAATCATTAGCTAATGGACCCCTAGGGGTCCACAGACCTAGTTTCAAAGCCATGTTCAGACTACTTGGCTTGTAAGATGATATTTAGAGGACTAGCATCCACTGCAATTTAGGTTCAGTACAGCAAATACGTTAACCTCTATTAGAAAATTTTAAAACATATTTTTTGGTCCATTTTACTTTAAGAAATGTGTGCAGAGAAAACCTTGAATTTTATTAAGTTTAAATTTGGTGGCAGTGTCAACACAGAAACTCCTTGGAACATTTGTCTAGAACAGTGGTTCCCAACCTTTTCGAGTCATTCCCCACTTTTGTCAATAAGATTACTAGTAGAGTTATGGCATTAATTAATTGTGTTAAGAGGATTCGTCCTTCTGCCAGGAAAAATATTGCTTGGGATTTGTCTCGTGACTCTAGTCCAGCAAGCTCAGAATTTGTCCTGAGATCAAAGTCCAGCAAGACCAGGATTGTCCTTGTGACATTAGTTGCGAGGACTAGAGATTTTTAGAAACTGCCTGCACGTACACGTGTGGAACGACCTTGTGTCAAATCTGCCCTCGTGGGATTGCAAATAAACAAAAAGATTACTAGTATCCCCCCCCTTCCATTTATTAAGTTGCAACAAAGAATAATTTACAATAATAACTTTATTTTATGTATGATTAGACAGTTTCATACTAAGAATTAGTTTAATTTCATAATTGTACAGCCACTGCTGTGTATTTGTTACTCAAAGAAAGAAAGCGAAAATAATTAGAACACATCATTTGAAATTCCAATTTATTACAAAAAAAAAAAGAATTCTGCTATCATAACTGATATACACATCAACGTGATCTCTGTTCTTTGAGTTTTTTTTGCTACTAGTTCTTCAATTTGTGGGTCTATTAGTGAGAGAGCACATCTTGAATCATTCTAAACTTGGAGCTTATTTCGAGCTTTCAACTTGATAGATAGAAGTGCAAAAAACCCTATCTCTAGACTGGATTTTTATTTTTACCTAATAGCCTTTTGTTTTTTACCTAATAGCCGTTTGGGAACCACTGCTCTTGAATAATGTATTCTTATGATTTATGAATGAGATTAAAGTTTCATTATGTAAAAAAGTCCAAGAATTAAAAACTACTACCAAATTTATGTCCTAATACGGGACATGAGTAGAAGGAAAGAAATAAGTCTCTTCACTTGATATAATATCAATCAGTCAAGGGTTATAACTTTTGTTTTAATCAAATTTAAGTAAAAAAAAGTTATGAGTTTATCTTTTATTACAGTAATACTTCGCTTACTGCTACCCTGTTTAGCGCTGTTTTGCTATAGTGCACTTTTTCAAATATTTTTTGTATTAACTTTAATAATGTTAAATTTCCAAAGTAAAAATGATAAAAGACAGCATCATGGACAGTCTCCAGAATAACTGTATATTTTGTGTATGAGAATAAACACATACACAATAATTTATCATGTAGCAATATATATCAACACCTAATGGTATTTCACCAGCTCAGAAAGTAGCTACCAGATGAGATACACAGCACTAATCCATTCCATCATGTTGAGGCTCAACAACGACTTCATTTATTTTAAAACTGGGAGTGAAGCAGCAAGGCAAAGAGAGGTGTTGTAATGACAACAGAGCTGTTTAGTTTAGTACTGCATTTTTTAGGAATGTATCTACAGTGCTGACCGAGGTATTACTGTATTCATTTTTATTAGATAAACCATTAATTTTTTACAATTATTTTCTTTCAACTTCATTTTTTTCAGTAGCTTTTTATTACAACTTCCTGATACTACTAGTACAAAAACAAAAACAAACATGGCACTGGAGATATTGAGAATGGAAAGATCTTCTGCCAAGCTGTAGAGTTCTTTTGGCAGTATGCCATGTTGGGGGTGATCAATTAAAAAATTGGAAAAAAGGGCAATCAATGAATAAGCTATTTCTCTTGCCATTTGTTGGGTCGTAATCACTAAAAAAGTCTGAATTTTGAAAAAAAACAAGAGATGAATTCTGCAAGACACAAACTAGTGGACTAATTTAGCATAAACTTACATTGTAAATTGACCCCCCCCCACACACACTAAAAACCTATTATGGGCAGGAATTTTGAAACGTTTTTTCTAGACAGTAAATGTTTAAATTTTCAGCCCTCTAGCTCCATTGGTGCTGCCTGTATGCATACGTACATAGATAGCCAGCCAGCCAGCCAGACCAATTTAAAACTGAAAAAACCTATGTTGACAGATTTGGTAGATGGTTTCTAATTAACTGCAAACCTGGCCCCGGATTGCTGTGGCTTAAAAAAAAGTATGCTCAGTCTCAGGGAGGGGGCAGCAACACCACATTGCACTAAAAGGGGTGGGTCAGGCTTGACCTGATACCTTTGTGACACTAGTTGCAGGAATTGAGCAATTTTTGTCATTGTCCATAGTCCGCATGTGGACCCCCACTTTAAACTGATCTTGTGTCAAACTTGCCCTTATAGGGAGGCAAATAAATCCAATACATATTAACTACTTTCTCAACTCAACTTGCTAAACCATTTTTGCTTTTATCCATAACTTCGCAAGACTAAAATGAGTTCTTGAGATTCTAAAAGGCATATATAAAATCGATTGTATTCTAATATAATTATATGTGAGGCAGACTGAAATTTATATAAACCCACAAAATGTTTGGAGGGGATTCACTTTCATTGAAATAAAAAGGCAAATAAAGCACACAAGTAAAACTCAGTGATTAATTTATAATTTGAATTTTTTAGAAAATAAAAGAAGACTTTTAAACAAAAATAGAAAGAAAAGAAAAAGCCAAGAAATATGTCAAAAAAAACAAATTTATTTTCTACTAAAATAAAAAAAATGCTTAAATAATATAATATAGCAAAAAAAAAATAGAAAAAAAAAGTACAATACAATTATTTTGCAACAACTTGATTTTTTTCTATTCTAATGTATGTTTGTGCGACTTGTAAATCTAAAATGTTACAATATGACGCTGGTAAAAACTGAATTGTCTCCCTTTAACAAAAACCAAAAACGTTATAAATCATTATTTTAAATTTTTATGACTACATTTTATCTTCATCTTAATTTATTTGTTGCTACTTAACAATCGCAACTTAAATAAATTAAGATGAAGATAAAAAGTAGTCATACAAATTTAAAATGATAATGATTTATAATACTTCATCTAATAAAAAATTTAAAAAAACAAAAAAAGCAAAAATTGTAATGAATCAGCTTTTCAAAAAACATGTATTCCAAATGATTATATTAAGATAGTCCTAGAAAAACAAACTTCCATTTTTTTCCTTCAATATTTGCTAGAGATTTCTAAATTTAAAAAATAAAACAAAAAAAACAAGCTGTGTTAAAAAGAAAATAAATATACAGGTGTCTGTCCCTTGGTTAACAACCTACTCATTTATCGACCACACATTTCCAACCGCGACCGATCACAACGGGAATACACAATGAAAGCGTTTCCTCCAGAAAAGATAAGAGGATTGTAGTAGAGGTTTAAAAAAGCCAAATATTGACCCATGCCTTATTAGCAAAGATCTAAAACAAACTGAATTGAAAAAGATTAAGAAAATGGGGGGGAAGGTTTGATTTTCAAGCCCTAAAACAAGGCTTTCGTTTATCAACCATTCTGGTCATCAGAACAAAATCCAGGGAACACCTGTACACTAAAAAACACCTATACACTAAAAAACACCTGTACACTAAAAAAAAAAAAAATAGAAAAACAGATTGTTGTGAAATAATTGTACTTGTATAGTTATCAGTATGCCTTGATCAAATATTAACCAAAACCTGTGTTAACAAGCAAATGTTAAGCCTAGATAGCCAGCACTGTCACAGAATATTCCAAAACGTCTTACAAAGTCAGCAGTGATGAAATTAAGTGATTGAATGCCTTTTGTGTTTTAAATTTTAACAGCAGACTTTGAAGAGATTAATACTTCTTAGGTAGAATGAAAAAACTGGCTTAAGGTCTAGATGCCCAATCTTAAGCATAAACCAGAGCCAGCTGGTTAAAAAAAGGCGGTCAGGATTCGCTTTAGGTTGAAAGGCTGTTCTCCTAGAACAGTGATGCAAACCTATGATTTCATTTTATTATCCTAGTTTTATAAGTACATTTTGAAATTTCAAGTTATATTTTATTAAACTCCTAGTTTTATAAATACGTATATCAGAAAAATAGGCTGCTTATCTATAAGGATTTATCTAAAACTAACATACGTGTATACATGTAAGTGACACTCCGTTAATAGGATTATTCAAAAAATTAAAATTTCGGCACACTGTGCTAAAAAGGTTTGCCATCAGTGTCCTAGAAGAAATTTGTTTCTTTTAATTTTAGGTGCTTTCAATCCATAAGACCTACTACTGGAAATTCGTCAGTTTTTAGAAAAAGAATTTTAAGGTTTTAGGAGAAGGGTTCTATTTACAATGTAACTATAATGTTAAACTGGGCACTTACTTTTCATCTGTCGTACGAAACTGCTGATGTCAAGTATTCGGTTACTTTCTTCATTACCATCATGGAGTCTACTCCTTGTGATGGCTTTTTTGATTTAATTAAAATGTTTTACAGACATAAAGCAATTCTTCCAGATGTTGTATTTTGTCCCAAGTTTGGTACGGAGTGCAATTTTTGCCCAAAGAAAAACAAGTTTTGGCACTATTTTTTCACAAGTAATTTTTTGTGCTATGGGCTGGGAGGGGCTATGCGGGCCTGCCCAAGGGGGTGCAAAGGTTTTCCTTTCCAAATTTTTTTCTAAAAACTGACAAGATTCCAGAAGGTTTGAATGTCTAATGGATTGAAATCCCTAAAATTAAAAGAAAAACAAATTTTCTTTTAGGAGAATGGCGTTGCAACCCAAACTGAATCTTGACCAAAAAATCTTTAGTAGATATGAGTCTAATGCTTAAGTGATACAAACATGAAAAAATGACCAGAAGCTTTTCTCTTTTTCAAAACCTAGCAAAAAATTAAACATTAACACACTTTAGGATCAAGTTAAAAAAAATCAAAACTCAAATAAAATTTGAATTAAAAAAAAAAATAATTAATTTCAAATACACAAGAATTCATGTATTATTTTCTACAATAATTTTGGGTTGGCAAATTTTAAATCATTGTGGAAATTATCAGTTCATTTAGATTGTACATTCATTGTTTCTATCTGTGGGATTTTCCCAGGAGGATGGAGAGTTAAACAATGGTGTAATAAAACAATGAGAGAACACAGGGCTGCCTGCTGTCGAGCGGGAGGTGGGGGGATTGAATTGATTAGATTGTCCGAACTAAAGTTGGTATATTAATGACTCTTCTCAAAGTTCTAGACATTACCTCAAATAGATTTACATTAAAGAGTTGCTCCCCTTAGATTTAGTGAACATAAAAAAGGATAACTGGTAAAATTCAGTCTGAATTTTTTAGATGAGGAATTATTATGTATAAGTTTTCGGACTGTTGTTCTCATCTCAGTTAATCTTCTGAACACGTTTCGGCCGTTGTACCCCACAGACTTCTTCAGTAGGGTTTTTTCACGTCTGGTTTCAGAAATCTAAGAGAGGTGGTCATCGCCGCCAAAGCCTGAGGACGTAATGTCCCCATTCCACTGTTTAATTTTGGGTGGAAGCAGTTAGGTCAGAACAATGTTGTTGACCGTTTTTCATGTCATATGTCAGTGTCCGAGGTTGGTGCCACAGGGCTGTCTTTTTAAAGGGTCATTTGGGCCCCCATGAAAGATGCTGGGTGTACAATCGGCCATTGTTGGGTTGTAAAGATGAACAGAGACGAGCACAACAGTCCGAAAACACTTCTACATAATTGTAAAATCCAGTTGAACAATGCAATCTTATAAACCCAGATTGTGCTCATAACTGTCTTCCAGGGCCAATTGGGCCCCGCACCTAAGGGCACCCTGTGCTAGGATAATGCTCTTCACTTATATTTTGAATGTTTTTTTCTAAACAAAATAAAATTAATATTTTCAATAAATCATTTCACGGTCACTAAAATGAATGGTTTTGTAACTATTTACTTTCCAAAGGTAATCTACACATTTTGGTTGTTTACTTATAGGCTTATATGGATGCAATTTTATATAAAGATCCATTGAGATCCATTTGCTCCATTAACTCACAATATGCAGTTTTTAAGCCCATAGTTTGATTGCTTTCCATTCTACTATAGACACTTTATTTATCTCTAAGATTTTACAGACCATGGCTGTGAACCTGGGTCACCACAAAAGATGTTTCCAATTGGTTCCCACAGCTCCTAAGTTGGTAAATCTGACCAATGACAGCAGGGCCGGCGTGCCATGCTGTCATTGGTCAGATTTACCAACTGAAATATAAATAACTTCTAACTGAAATAAGGAGTGTGTATAAATACATATGCAGACCAAAGAAATTATTAAAAGAAAACCTTGTCTGACAAATTGGATATAACAATACAGGGATTTTTTTTACCTGACTTCATAATTCAAGAGTACTTTTATAAGCTTTTAAATTATTAGTATTCCTTTAAAGGTTGTAAAAATATAAATAGCAAAACCTTTGCTGGTAAATTTTCATAACAAAAATTACAAAAGATTTGTGCCAGAATTTTTACACTACTTACAAATTTATAATTTTACTTATATTTAAGATTTTTACTTATAATTTTATTATTTTCAAAGCCATTAAATGAAGGCAAAGATCTTTTAGATTATCATTTCATTTAAAAATGTTCTGTCAAATAATCTGGTTTTTCAGTCATCAAGTAATTTTGAAAATTCACCTCCTGCCCGCACTTAGTTTTAACCTGTTCGCTGCCAGAGATGAGATAACTCGTCTTAGCAAGTCATCAGTCCACAGCTATGGATGAGATAACTTACAATAGTGTGTTATTGTTTTCCAAGATGACAAAACCCTATTAGAGAGTTTAAAGTATGTTTACAAAATGCAAAATGGTGAGTGAGTAGATACGAATGCACTGAATGTTAAGTGGCCTTATGTGTAGATCCATGTTTGAAGATATTTCATACTCGTTTAAATTATCAAAATATTTCATTTTAACACATTTATGTTAATATTACATTTATCAGATATTATATTGTACATATTAGTTGATTTGTATGAAAATAAAACCGTTTTTAAACATGCAATGAAGACTTTCTATTTTCATCGATTTTTTACGAGAAAAACCCAACAATAGGAGTTACAACGTTGAGTAATATACTTGGCAGCAAACAGGTTAAAAGTTTGTCTACTTGTTTCCCACAACCTTGAAAAAAAGATAAAAATGCTATTTATAAAATGCAGTAACTGAAATACAAAACTGGGTAAAAAACAAGAATAAAGATCCAGTGATCTTTCATTTTATGTCAGTAAAATGGGAGGCTACTCCTAACTGATGAATTAATCACCCAAAAATAATTATGGATGGATGGAAAGCATACAATAGGCTACAAAATCATGCTGTAGTAAATCATAATATTAGCTTTGTTGATTCAAATTCATCTGGTCCAACATTACAACCAAGTAGAGAAGCATGAATGGCACGTCGAATGACTTATGGAACACATATCTACAGGAGTTTGTTTTTCATTGACCTTTTGCGGACGATTTGTTTATGAATTTCATTTATTGGATTAGACAATATTATCCACTGTAAACAATTTATGAATTTTTGTCATTTGTTTCAGTATTTAGTTTTAATGCTAAATCAGTTGTAGTGTTTCTATGCTCAGTGGGATAATTTGAATCAACAAAGCTAATAACATGATTTACTACTGCATGTTTCCATATCCCATTGTATGCTTTCCATCCATCCATAATTACCATATTTCTCAACAGATAAGACACTTTTTTTCCCCGGGAAAATTCCCTCAAAAATCCCCCTGCATATTAGCAGTCTTACTTGCTTGTACTGTAAGTTATTTAATCCTCAAATGTTTTTCTCCAAAAAATACCTTGCTAATTATACAGTGTCTTACCACTAGTAGCTGATTAGCCAGGAAATATAGTATTCTTAGATACTAAAGTTCACTTATTAAATTCACTTAGTGAGAGTAGTTTCCCATTTTAAAGATCCTCATGCAATACAGTTTGAGTATCCCTTATCTGAAATGCCTGGGACCACAAGTGTTTCAGATATTTTAGGATTTGGGAATATTTGCATATACATAATGAGATACATAAGAAACCCAAGATTTCTCCCCTTACATTACAAGCATATCCTCAAGATGTTATCTCCCTTTAATTAGAGTGTTTACAAAAAACGATTTTTGTAGTGTAAAAAAAATGGCAGTCACAATAATTTGTTTTAATTGAGATTTGTATCGTCTTTCACCGTTTGTGAAGTAAATATAGTTTTACGTTTCTAAAGGGTTACACAAAGATAATCAAGCTCTTACTGTAGGTAGAACGATTTAAATGCCTTGGAAATTTGCCTAGTCTCTTGTCTTTGTATCTCCATTTAATTAGAGTGTATTAAAAAAAATGGCGGTGACAATAATTCTTGATTGAGACTTGTTTTGTCTTTCACCGTTTGTGAAGTAAATATAGTTATACATTTCTAAAGGGTTACACAAAGATAATCAAGCTCTTACTGTAGTTAAAATGAGTTAAATGCCTTGGAAATCGCCCTAGTCTCTTGTCTTTATATCATATTACAGTGAAGTCATGTGTGGAATTTTCTACTTTTGACATCATATTGGCTTTTTAAAAAGTTTCAGATCTTGGAACATTTCGTTTTTGGGAGTTTCGGACAAGGGGTACTCAACCTGTAAAACATTATCTAAAAAAAAAATATCAATCAAAAATCTACTGAATTCACAACACATAGGAAGAGGGTAACTGCCTAAATCTACTGAATTCACAACACATAGGAAGAGGGTAACTGCCTAAATGAAATGAAGACTTTCCACAATGTATGAATTAGTTTTATCATCACAAAAGCATTTTTCAGCAAACGGCAAGTTAAAAATCTGTTCCAACTTCCATTGCCTAAATTCCAAAACATCGCGTTTCAGTTATTGTCTGAATTTTATTAGACGGGGTGTTTTAATCATTGTATATGGTTTTAGTCAGACTATTTTTCTCGTCCATGTTGCTCAAAGGGAAGCAACTCCAAAACAGTGGCACATAGGTCAGGGTGAAATAATTCCCAAAACATAGAGATACAAAAAGTCCCCAAAACATAGGGATACAAAAAATCCCCAAAACATAGGGATACAAAAAAAAAAGACATGACATGACAGGTAGTGTAGGGCAAGGAAGATGTGTCACTGGAACTATTTTCCATATTCCAGATTAAAGATCGCTCAAATAAGTCCAGAGGATACAAGTCCGTAACGTTAAAAAATGAGCATAGACGAGAAAAATAGTCCAACTAAACCACGAACAATGATCACGTCTCAGGCTACAAAGTTTGGTCCATTTGCAACCAAAATAGGTTATAATTAATAATAATAATTGCACTAAAAAATTATTATTATTGTTATTATAAGCCTGTTGGTTGCGGGTTCAAATTCACTTTGCTGCAGCAACAGCTGAGGTGGCTGATTTGCAAATATTATGTAGTTGTGTCTGCCAGCCTCGACATTCATCCTGGCTCGCAGCCAATAAAGTCAGTCGTTTTCCCTTGCTGTCTTTCACAGACACCAGATGGCGCTTTGCAGCACTCACATTGTCTTCTTCTGAAAAAATAATTTTAAAAATAAAATGACATTTCAATCATTAGGAAATATTCATTTTAAAAAGCCAATCACACATTGTTAAAGATTAACATTTTTTAAGGCATGGGGTTAGGTTGTTCATAAATTACAAATAAGGAGAAAATTATCTGTATATTATTTGTCCGAGAGAGGTTTTGTCCTACACTCGGGTTTTGTTTATTGTCATGATGTAAAAATACTACAAGAAAAAATATGAGAAATTCTGGAATTCACTGATTTTACCAAATATCTCTCACAGATCTGGAATTGATTTATTAAAGTGTTAGGTAAACCAGGTAGTTATTCAAACAAATTGTAAGCATTTGAATATAGGGATCTCCAAATTAATAAAATTTATCTGATTACAAAGGTGTCTGTGAAACAAGAGTTGTTTCCCTTCTTACATAATTAGAAATCGTCAACCAAAACTGTCAACATAGGTTTCTTCAGTTTTTAAGTCGGTTCGGCTGGCTATGTATGTATGTATGCATGTATGCATGTATCATGTGTACAGACCGCACCAATGGAGCTAGAGGCCTGAAAATTTAAACATTTACTCCTTATGTCTAGAAAAAACGTTTTTTTAGTTTTTTGAAAATTCCTCCCCTAAATAGGTTTTTATTAGGGAGTTCAATTTACAATGTGAGTTTATCCTAAATTGGCCCTTTAGTTTGTGTCCAGCAGCATTCATGCTTGTTGAAAAATTCAGACCCTTTTAGTGATCACAGCCCACCAAAAAGCAGTGATCAATGAATAAGTTACTTCAATCATTGATCACCGCTTTTTCCAATTGATTACCCCCAACACGGCATGCTGCCAAAAGACTTTGGTCACATGACTGTTTCTATTGAGTGACTAACCAGACTTGTTTACTTAGTATTTTTTACTAGAAATAAAGGACAATGAGAGAAATTGGAAAGGATGAAAAGAGGGAACGAATTGAAATTCAACATTTTAAAATGAATTTCAAAACAATCACCGTAATTAGTAATGCATAATATGTAGGACTAAAAATCAAACAAAGCAAAACCTTGTTTTTATTAAATTTGACTAGTTTTTACTTTCATCCTAATTTTAGTTGTTTTTATACAACTTATTAATTCAGGCCACTGTTTCTATGGCAACGGATAACAGCGGGATCAGAAATAAAAAGCCTTTGGTGAGAATCGAACTCACACTCTCATTGCCAGGGGGAGATTAGTTTACGCCTAGCTGCTTTTTACCAATCGGCCATGAAGACTCCATAGATTAGCAGAAGCTGATTAACACTTATAAACTCACTCCCTACAACTGACTTTCTGCGCCATATTTATGTTGTTTTACATATGAGACCTGGTAGTCTTTTATAAATCAATCTTTATTATTATTGGATGAAGTATTGTAATGTGTTACAATACTTCATCCAATAATAATAAAGATTGAAAACAAAACCTATTGAAACATTTTTACCTCAGTAACGAGGGCTCCGTTACCAGTTTGGGGTATAGAAAGAGAGTGAGCATGGCTTCCCTTTACCTTCTGTGACATCAAACTTTCAACAACTTAAATTGGCAGTAATTTTATTTCTTCCTTAACAGTATTTACTTTTTGAAAAACAAAGGGAGTTAACTAGATTGACCGTTATCACATTTGAGGTGTAACAATAATATTCCAAGTGATTAAAATCAGGTGTAAAATTAAATAATTCAAACTGGAGAGACAGACTTACCTTTCTTCACATAATCCTTCATGGTACAACCATTTAAATCCATCACTGAAATCAGCTTCTCATTTTCTAACATCTAAAGAAATACAAAAAATATCAGGATTTTTAGTATCTTTTTATCAAAAGGTCACGTTTTAGTCATAAAATTTGTAGAAATTTTATTGCACAGAATCCACAAACAAAGGAAATGACATAGTGGCATGAAAACAATAAAAGATAAAATTGGAAAAGAAAATTCAAATAAAGCAAAATCTGGTTATACTTTTGGGTCGTTGTATATTCACTGACAGCAAGTTACCGACAAAGACAAACATATAATTTGTAGATTGAAAATTTTTCCGTTAATATTTTTTAAGAATAATGGCATAAATATTTCTTACAATAAAAATAGTTCCCCATCATGTATGGCTTTTTCGTCAAAAGTTTGAGAAGTTCATAAATATCTGAAAACGGCATGTAGGGGAGATAACTCCTTTTGTCAAATAAAGATATTTTTCATTTAATTTTATCCGATGAAGTATTATAAATCATTATTATTAATTTTTATGACTACTTTTTTAGTTCAATGTTTTAGTTGCATTTTATTCTTTTAACTGAGTTAAAATAAAAACTTGAATAAAAGCTACGATAAACAAAAAAAATTCAAAAAGTGGGTTGCAGCAATAATATTCCAAGTGATTAAATAATAAATAATAATAAATAATAATTCATCGACAACAATTTACCAACATTTATCAAAATGTAAAATTCATTGAGATACAATTCAACAACATAAATATTTACCGAGATCTTTAAAATTACAAAAAGGTTAAGAATTAAAAAGAATTTACTGGAATGAAAATATATTAAAGATTTAGCAATCGTTCGGCGGAGGGGCCATGCCGTTTTCAGCTATTTATGTACTTCTCAAACTTTTGACGAAAAAACGATACGTGACAAGAAAAAAGTTAAAAACTTGGAGAAGAATTATTTTTATTGTAAGAAATATTTATCCCATTATTCGTAAAAAAGTGAATGGAAATTTTTTCAATCTACAAATTATATTTTTCATGTTTAGAAATGGAGATGTTTGTTTTTGAAAAAAAAACGATTGTTAAGTCTTTAATATATTTTCGTTCCAGTAAATTCTTTTTAATTCTTAACCTTTTTGTAAGTTTAAAGATCTCGGTGAATTGTATCTCGATGAATTTTACTTGTCGGTGAATTGTTGTGGGTGAATCTGCCGGCTTCCACAAAAAGTATAACCCACAAAAGTCAGGTAATTTTTTCATGCATGTATAAAATTTTTGTGGAACACCTAACAACCTTTCACAGAACCCAAGAAATGTTACCAGACTAAGTCAAGTAAATACAAGATCAACTAGAAAGCACTCAGAGATTGCATACCTCTGCCAGCACCATTGTCAGGGTAAGTAATTGTGCATGGATCCGCCCCAAAATTTAATCATTTCCCCCGTAGACCATTGCCAACCCTTCCACAAAATTTCACTGAAATTCAGAGAACTTTTGGGGATATCGTGTGGATAAACATGACATTTTGGCGATATTATGTGGTGTGGAATATAACTACGAAGTAGGGGTGGTAATTGTGTATGGATCACTTCTTCTGTAGTCTAGTTTCATGGAAATTCATAGAAGAACTTTTGAAGATATTGTGTGGACAGTCATAAATGTAGGAATAAAAAGTACATTCATAGAGTACTTCTGGAGATACAGAAGTAAATAATAAACCTGTTAACAGTTAAGATGTTCAAAATGGCCTAAACAGCCGTAACATGTACATCAGAAGACAAGATAGAACTAAGTTCATAAAAACGTTCATTTTAAAATTTTAAAGTTTTTTTAAAAAGTTTTGAAGTTTTAGAATTTTAATATTTATAACGTCCAGAATACAGAAATTGAAAATAATTTTCATTTTCGTAATTTATTGTATTGCCTGTTAAGCACCTTTTCATTGTTACAGATCCTGGTTTAAAATTTCTAATGATTCAATCTTCTCTTCAATTAATAGGGCCTGGTGTTTGTGTTTTTATAATCCTAGAGACGTAAATCTCTCTTAGAACCCATTACAGTCATGCATCGACTTGCACCCGGCTTGTTCTGGTAGTATGGACACAACTTGATCTGGGCGCAAGTCTAAGGTGAACTGAAATATATGCACTGAACAACATAAGATACCATGACACAAATATTTACTTAAACCTCTATATTGTACACACGGCTTCCTAGCCTTTCCGAAGAGAAAGGAACAAATTTCATCCATTAGGTTTCTTTCACTAAATCATTAGCTCAACCAAACAAGATGTCTGCTTTTACGTTATTTTTCTCGCCTTACCTGTCTGGAGAACTTAAAACAAACTGCATTCTCTTTAGCAAGCTGACAATAACATGACGGAAACTTTCGTTATTCACAGTTGAGTTATAGAACTGCAATGACTGAAATTCCTGTCATCCACAGTTAATGGGTTTTATGAGGACATATCTGCGATCGGTCATAAGTCGGTCGGGTGTAGGTCAATGTATCACTGTATAAAGTTTGAATGCAAGCAACAAAAAACCAAAAAGCTAAATATTGACACGTGAAATGTAAACATTTAAAGTCAACATGATACACTTGACGTCTTTTGCAGCCAGAGAAATTTTAAGTGCCTCTTGTAACTGTCCAGTTTAAACAGGTTGACAGATCAGCTGTTGCTAGAATATTAATTCTTAAATTGGTCATATTGTGCCACTCATCATTTCTCAATTACCTCTCTTACTTGTTGGCAGAGGCATATGTATTCGATCGCGTCTGTCTGTCTGCCTGCCTTTCTTTCAGTCTGTCTGTCTGTCCACAAGATATCTCCAAAAGTACTCAATGTGGAAGGGTGAACAAGGGGGTAAGGAAGAGTTGGCTAAATTTTGGGGCGGATCCAGGAATTTATTTTTGAATGAGAGATATTTTTGTCAAACTCCAGGTTATTGGAGTTGACTTTATTTGTAATAAGAACAATCCTGACCTAATTCATGGGAGTAAACTATTCACTGTTTGTCAATCACATTAAGTTAAACCAAACTGATATATAAAATTAACATTTCTCTACCATATCACGACCAAGTGATTGCTAGGCAGCTGTCTAACCAACTGAGCTAAACTGACACGTCTTGTATATTTCCAAATTTATTTATTATATATAGAATAAAAAAGTTACAGTAATCATTTTCAGTTGGAACTCTGGAGTTTGACTCTGCAGCAGCCAGGCTTGTCCCGTTTTTTTCTTTCATGCATTTATGTATACACTCATGACTATCCACACAATATCTCCAAAAGTTCTCAATGAATTTGTGGAAGGATAGACTATAGGCTATGGAAGAAGTGATTAAATTTTGGGGTGGATCCGTGCACAATTACCTCCCCTCCTTTGTAGTTATATGTCCACACCACAGAATATCACCAAAATTCCATGACTGTCCACATGATATCTACAAAGTTTCTCAATGAATTTAAATCATATTTTGTGGAGGGGGGGGGGGCAATGGGCCACGGAAGAAATGATTAAATTTAAAGGAGGATCCAGAAATTTTTATTTGAGGGAGAGAAATTTTTCTGTTTTTTTTTCATATGCTCATGTCTGTCCACACGATACCTCCAAAATTTCTCAATGTAATTTTGTGGAGAGGTGGACAATAGACTACAGAAGTGATTAAATTACTTCCCTTGACAATGGTGTTGGCAGAGCTATGCGCTCTCTGGGTGCTTTCTAGTTGTGTTGAAAAGCATTAGAGTGAAATGTTTGTACCAAGAATAAATTCATCCTTTTGTTTTTGCATGTACCAGTCAGTTTGCTATATCGATGCATTTCTTAGGTGAGGTGCAGCATGCACGTGACAGACCCCACCCTTTAAACCAAGGGTTTGCATACCATGGCCCACGAAGGTGGGACAATTGGTGCAAGGTCCCAAGGTTGTAGGTTTTCTATTGGAGTTTCCCTCTCCTATGCTGATGCACGAACTGGCTGTAGAGGTCTAAAGATTTTATAACAAAGATTGGCATTCCAAGGGAAATTATGAATCACCGCCACCCAAATATGCTGTGTTGGGGGTGATCATTTAAAATGTTGGGCTGTAATCACTAAAGAAATGTCTGAACAAACGGGCACAAACTAGTGACCAATTTAGCATAAGCTTACATTGAAAATTACCCCACTTTGGGGGGTAATTTTCAAAAAACAAAAAAAATAAGCATTTTCCCTACTCATTGAGGGGTGTGTGTGTGTACAAAATTTCAAGTTTCTATTATGAACGGTTAGGGCTGGGCAAAGTCTGGATACATAGATAGATACATACATACATATAAATGTGTGGTGTACAATAACATAAAGGTTATCCGACAATGATGCTAGGAAAAGACAATATTATTTAATACCTTAACATGTTTCAATTTATTAAACTCCCTACCCTCATTCCATGGAGACACATCATTTCTCCAACTTCCTTTTGAAAACGACTTTAATAAGTCTCCACATTGTCTTTTCCTAGCATCATATAAATGTGTGAACACATGAATAACCTAAACCTTTGGTAGCGCTGATTAATAAAACCTGAAGTTAAAAGACTGAACTTCTTACCACAGTCGCTTTATGGAATTCAAGAGTTGATGGATTCTCACGAAGAATCACCTTCACTGCTTGCCAACCAGGGCTCAAATTTTTCTAGAAATAAAAAAGGAAGCAATAAAAGAAATCTTCAGTTGAATAGTAACCCTCACTTGGAAGACTGGTGCAACACAATCTTCCTGCTAAGCTTAGTAAATATCAATTTAAATAGAATAATAGAATAGAATAAATATCAATTTAAATAGAATAAAAGATAAAAGATCTTGGTTATAAAGAAAAATTGGAGTCCTTGCTAGGGAGAAGAATGAGGGGGGATTTAATTGAGACTTTCAAAATAATTAAAGGAATTTCTAAATATGATACACCATTCTTTAATAACTCTCCTCGATCTGGAAATCTATTGACAAGACAGATTGCAAAAACTAAATCTACTAAACAAGTAGATTTTTTTTCTAATAGAGTAATATATTTTTGGAATATTTGTTTGTTTATCTGCCTCCCCACAAGGGCAAATTTGACACAAGGTCGATTTTAGTGTGGGGTCCCGCACGTGTACGTGCAGGCAGTTCTAATCTCCCAAGTCCCTGTCACAAGGACATTAGGGCAGGATCAACATAGTTACAGGACGAATCCTGAGCTCGCTGGACTAGGGTCACAGGATGAATCCTGAGCTCGCTGGACTAGGGTCACAGGATGAATCCTGAGCTCGCTGGACTAGAGTTACAGGACGAATCCTGAGCAATGTTTTTCAGAACTTTTCCAGCACCAGGATGAATCCTGGCTGGGTAAGTATTTTTACAATAAGTTGCCTAGACATGTTAAAAATAGCACTAGTGTACAGAGATTTAAAAATAATTTAAATAAGTTTAGAAATTATGGAAAGAGCATGAGATTACAAGGACATTTCTGGAATCTATCAGATAAGATTTTCAAGATAGTTTGATCTGTGAATTGTGCTAAATTGTAGATGTTTGTATTTATGTACATTTGAATGTGTTTTTATGAATTTTGTATTCATTTTGAAATTGATGTGTAAATATTGTGTATAGTTGGAGTTGCCCAAAGAGGCATAATAAATAAATAAATAATAAATTGTCTGTTCAATACTCCACTTTGATCAAAGAGGAAATAAATTTAAATATTAAATTTAACATTCAAGTGATATTTGACAATGAAGAAAAAAATTCAAGTTATATAAAATTCAATCTTCATGAAAAAAGAAAATCCAAGACCTTGGATTCTCCAAACTATAAAAATGGAAAATAATATTGAAATTGATCTAATCTTCAAATAATGATGAGAATATTAGATTCGGTAAACAATGATTTTACTGTGAACTCAATAAGAGCCAGCTACAAAAGAACTAGCTACAAAAAAGCTAGGTGATAATTGATAATACTTTATAAGCATAGACAGGAAAGGAAGTGCTATGGCTCCAAACAGCTACATGTTCAAATTGATGTTAGGGTTAGGGTTATTTTTATTCAATATAACTACATAAAAATAATATGCATGACTTCAAGCTCAGAATAGCTTGATTGTGTCCTTAGTTTTGTGACCTTTCCTGCATAGCCCTATCGTACTGGCCTTGTCTATTCCTTGTAGCTCTTTTGTGGCTAACTCTCTCAGGGTATTAGCTCTTTTCTAATAGCTCTTTTGTGGCTAACTCTTTCAGGGTATTAGCTCTTTTCTAGTAGCTCTTTTGTGGCTAACTCTTTCAGGGTATTAGCTCTTTTCTAGTAGATCTTTTGTGGCTAACTCTTTCAGGGTATTAGCTTTTTTCTAGTAGATCTTTTGTGACTAACTCTTTCAGGGTATTAGCTCTTTTCTAAACAGCTCCTTTCAGGATGTAACCCCTTTTTGTCAATCATTTATAAACCTGTGAATGAAACAATAATTATATAACGGGTGAGGGTGAGAGAAATACCTTTCTGAGGAGAAAACTTTCTTTGATGACTTTTCCTTTCTTTGGGCGTCTCTTCGGACCCTCAGCCTCCTCTTCTTCCTCATCCTCAGAACTACTGGAATCACTGTCAGTATTGTCTGAACAGCTGTCTCTTTTGGCACCCATATTCAGAGAAGTCTGCAAGAAACACAGGAACCCTTCAGGACACTCAAAGACAAATTCCAATTTTCAAATCAAAGCACATTCAGGATTAAAAGGGTTTTGCTTAATACAGTGGATTCCACCACACAATAGTTTTATAAGAACTGATTCAAAATGTAATCATCACAAATTTGCTTTGTTTATTATGACCAATGCATCGTTTATTTGGACCAAGCAGCATTTTTTGAAATATTTGAAAGATAGTTTTTTGAGAACTAAATATATTTTAGTAGTTCTATCTATTTTAAATATTTTTAGCTTGTGACTCAATTAAATGTGAAATCTCAAAAATATACCATGTTATGTTGTGGTTGATTAGGTTACCTCCCTTGAAACAGTTACTGCTTCAAAAAAGAGTTTTCTATAAATATCTTTTCATAGAAAACTATTTGCCCTGTTTGGTTTTGGTTAAACGTATGTAGTCATCGCTACTCTACTTTGTTTATTATGATCAAGGCACCATTTATTTGGCCCAGGCAGCATTTTTTTAAATATTTGAAAGATAGTTTTTTGAGAACTAAATATATTTTAGTAGTTCTATCTTTTTCAAATATTTTTAGCTTGTGACTCAAATTAAATGTGAAATAACCGAACTCTCATAAATATACCATGTTATGTTGTGGTTGACTAAGTTACCCCCCTTGCAACACTTACTGCTTCAAAAAAGAGTTTTCTATAAATATATTTTCATAGAAAACTATTTGCCCTGTTTGGTTAATCGGACCAGCTGGTTATTGGGTCCAAAATCATTGGTCCCGATGGAGGGCATACAGATCTTTGACAACAGGGAAATTGGTCTTGCCTTCGTCCCAGCTCAGGGTTCAAACACCTAAGCTGGTTTTCCAGCACACCACCTGCAGTTTGGGGTTTAGTCAATATCCTGTTTACGACTTTTGAACACCCGGTCACCGACACCTGCTGTTTGGGGTTTGGTTGATATCCTGTTTATGACTTTCAACACAGCTGCCTAAATATCTAACACTACTAACCGGAATTCATTTTTGAATATCTCGATAACCAGTTGCGCAGCCTTGATGTAAATTGGCAACCAATCAGATGGGGACTTACTGCATACATTCTCCCATGGGGTTACTCAGTCAATAGTGAGAGGCCACTGACTAAACTTGAGTACTATGTCACATTCACAATAACCGAGAATGACCATTCTTCACGTCTGTGCAGAGTTTTTTTGCAAAACATCTCATCAACCAGGACTGTCAGCCCCATAACAGTAAAGATTTGGCTCCCTGCGACTGGTGTTTTTCTATTGAAGGGGAGATTTCAGACCATGGACAAAATTAAGGAGAATATGATGAGGCAGCTGATGGCAATCCTGTTTTTTGAACCAGGTATGCAGGCTGGATACTTTCCGGACAGGTCTTGTAGTCTGCATATTACAGCCTACTTCTAATCTAACTACAATTCTGTGTGTGTGCACTGCGATTACTCAACAACTAGCCATTGTACAAAGTTGATATTCACCAGTTGATATTCACTCAAAGCAGTTAAGTTTGAAGTTTTTGGGATCAGCGGTTCTAGAGAAATCTAATAAAAATAAATAAAAAATTACAGATTATAGATCTTTTATCTAAAGTTATAAATCTAAATTTAGATATAAAATATCTAAATTGGTAATATATTCTAAATTTAGATATAAATTATCTAAATTGGTAATATATTCTAAATTTAGATATAAAATATCTAAATTGGTAATATATTCTGAACTTAGATATAAAATATCTAAATTGGCAACACTGAAGGGAAGTAACTGAAATATTTCAAAACCATAGTTTTGTACGACAGACGGAAAATTATTTTACATGACCAATATGGCAGGCTGATCCCGACACCATAAAGTCCGACCTCTTTCAAGCATGCACCTTTGGACTTTGTATTATCACTGTATTATCAACTAGCTGTTTATGTAACAATGTATTATAGTCAGGAAATTACAGAACTTTGTTTCACAATGTCTATTTTTTGCACACCTCAAATTGTGCAAGGGTGAAGGCTTTTTTATAAATACTTCCATTATTCTCTCAGTAACTTTTGTTTGTTTATTGCAGAACGAGAGAATTCAGTGATTTTATTCCCAAAGGCCATCTGTTTTATCAACAGATGGTTTGTCTAAAACACAGTCACTTAGCAAATGGAAACTTGAGGCACAATAAAAAAAAGATCAGTCTGGTTAGTTACTCAATAGAAACCGTCACCTGACCAATGTTGTTTGACAGCATGCAATGTTGGGAGTGATCAATTAAGAAATTGGAAAAGAGATGATCAATAAGTTACTTTTTGTTGGGCAGTGATCACTGAAAACGTCTGAATTTTCAAAAAAAAGCGTAAATGCTGCCGGACAAAAACTAAGAGTTCAATTTAGCATGAACTTACATTGCAAATTGAACCCGCACTAAAAACCTATTTAGGGGGAATTTTCAGAAAAAAAACCCAAAAAGGTTTTTTCTAAACATAAAAGAAGTAAATGTTTAAATTTTCAACCCTCTAGCTCCATTGGTGCGGCCTGTACGCGCAATACATAGCCACGCCAGCTTAAAAACTGAAGAAACCTAGGTTGACAGTTTCTAAAATCTTGTCAGCATTTAGATTCTTTGAGAACAATCTTCTTGGCCTGAAAGCATTCGATATTCCTGCCAAATGGGTCGTTCAGAACAGAATCAAACATCAGCAAATTTTGTCTCAGGTCTTTTGGCCCCAAATAAACAAAGCTGAAAGAAAGCATTTAAAAGTTAGAAAGCACTCAGAGAGTGCATACCACTGCCAATGCTGTACACTAACTAAAAACTGATTGAAAATGAAAAAAACTAGAAAACAAGGGAGAGAACTTTGAATGTACAAATATTTGTTGGAAGAGGTAAAATACATTTGAAGAAAGTTATTTTTTAACTTAGTCACTCATAAAAAATTTGAATTATTGTTTTTTTTCAGTAGAAATATCACTGTTTTCTACTAGCAATAAGGAATATACCGTATTGGATAGCATACAGGACA
>VCCN01002452.1:4341551-4355509 GCA_006491835.1 Architeuthis dux
AATAAGAGAGAGAAATAAGAGAGAGAAAGAGAGAGAGAAAGAGAAAGAAAGAAAGAGAAATAAGAGAGAGAAAGAAAGAGAAATAAGAGAGAGAAAGAAAGAGAAATAAGAAAGAGAAAGAGAAAGAGAAATAAGAAAGAGAAAGAGAAAGAGAAATAAAAAATAAAAATAAAAATAAAAAAACAGGATAATGTTAAAAGCAAAAACCTGTCCTGAATGCGGAAGGACTCTCATCAAAGTCAAGATTGGACTCCTGAGCCACCTGAGAGCCATAACGGAACATAGACCATCACCCTTGACCTCGAGGGATAGCCATGATGACTACGAAAAGCAAATTAAAATTTCAAGAGAAATTTACATTCAACAGTCAACAAATGGTACAAGTGTCATCACTTTTGCTTCATTGATATTTACTAAGTTTAACTAAGTATGACACAAGGCCACAAAAGTAGGGCATTCATTAGGATCAAACTAGTGCAGGTCTGTAGCAGATGTTATAAAGGGGCCTTAAATATTAGAACACAAATTTTTTTACTTGCATATTAAAGTAATTAATTTTTTTTCAATTGCTATACAGCCAGATAATACAACAAATATGTCTGACATTTCTGTAATAGAATTACTTTGTTTTCAGGGCAGCTACGTTCATAAAAATGTTAATTTTAAGTTTTTTAAAAACTTTTGAAGTTTTAGAATTTAATATTTTATAACGTCTAAAACACTGAATTATTGTATACTTCATTTTCATTCACGCCTACAAAACACTTGCGAGATATTCACATTCTAACAGTTAAGATGTTGAAAATGGCCTAAACAGCTGTAACATGTACATTCGAAGGCATACACCAATACACAAGGCAGAACTATGTTCATAAAAATGTTAATTTTAAAATTTTGAAGTTTAATATTTATAGCTAGATGCTATAAAATATTAAAATATTAAGAACACTTAAATTGAAAATTATTTTCATTTTCATAGTTTATTGTATACTTCGTTTTCATTGTAATTTTTGTGCAGTGGCTATGACTTGAGTTTCAAATACATATACAACATAAATATGAAGGTATCACAGATACAACACTGCCATTAATTACTGTGTTAAAATAATAACCGCAATTAAAAGGTGATAATTGGCTAAAATCATTAACCTTAAAGACCCAGTTGTTCATAAAAGTAGAAAGCTATAGTGTACTATAGTATAGAGCAAGTGCAGAATCACTAAATCGGAATTGATAGCTTGCAAACATTTAGCGTGGGGCACTTGAAAATGCGGGGCCCATAGCAAATGATACTTTTGTTAGATACTGACCTAGCTAATGGCCCAGCAGACTAGCTGGCTCCCCCATCTCTCTAAACCAGGAACTCATGGTTTTTGATTTATTATAATTAAATCTTTATAGAAAAAACAGGTCTGGTTAGTCGCTCAATAGAAACCATCATGTGACCAATGTCTTTTGACAGCATGCCATGTTGGGGGTGATCAATTAAAAAATTGGAAAAAGGGGTGATCAATGAATAAGTTACTTTGCATGCCTTTTGTTGGTCAGTGATCACTAAAAAAGTCCAAATTTTCAAAAAATAAGCAAAAATGCTGCCGGACACAAACTAAATGACCAATTTAGCATAAACTTACATTGTAAATTTAACCCCCCCACTAAAAACCTATTTTGGAGCTAGAGGACTGAAAATTAAAACATTTACTCATTATGTATAGTTTTTTAAATCCCCCCCCCCTAACAAAAAATAGGTTTTTAGTTAAAAAAAAATTTAGTTGTTTTATTAATCTTATTTTTTATTTTATTAATAGTATGTCGCAATAAAACAAATGTGTTTTATAAATCAATCTTTAAATTTGACTAGTTTTTATCATCATCCTAATTTTTATATCCCGAATTAATAAGTTGTATAAAAACAACTAAAAATAAGGATAAACGTAAAAACAAGTCAAATTTAATAAAAGTCATGTGAAATGTGTTTTAGTTATTTTACTAGTCTTACTACCAGGCAACCTCCCTTGCGCAGAGCAAAAGCAGAAAAAAAGAGGCAGCAGCACAAGGTGTGAGCTTCACCCAACTGCCATACGTTCTCCTGCAACTGTTGTGGAAAAGTTTGCCTCTCTTGCATAGACCTAGACGTGGAAAACCCCCTTAAATCTTCAAGATGATAACTACTATGACCGGATATTTCATTAGCCTTGTTTAGATCCCCTCTCAAGATCCACATGATGACCTTGCAAATTATAGTTATTATTGGCCAAGGCTATTCTCTACTATTCTCATCCTGCTTTTATTATTACTACCTCTGTCCCATAATAGTTTCTATATTTATATATAAAATAAGATATGCAAATGTAACAACTATTATGGGACTGATGTAGTAGTACAAGGTAGAGATTCAGATTTTATTATTGTTTATCCAAGTCATGTGAATGTGAATATGCCTACTGCCTTGCACGTGTACAACAGTTGGTTAGAAATGGCAAACAACTCCACCTTCTCACATTCTTAAAGTTTGTTGCACGGTTGCCATTTTGGCCTTTTTATGGCCAAATATGACAATTGGCCTTTTTGAAAAGCATTTGGCCATAAACCTTTTGGCTATTTTGACTTTGTTGCAGTAGTATTTTTAATAAATTCTTATTTTTGGTGAGTACTTCAGTATTGCAATGTTTTATAAACTATCATTATTATCTTTTATACAGTACTACTATTCATCTTCATTTTTCAGTTGCTTTTTATAATCACAACTTCAATAAGGCTGTTACCGTAAAGTTGCGTTAAAAAAAACAAACTGAAAAATTAAGATGAAGGTAAATAGTAGTATTATGTTTTTTTTAGAATTAATACCAATGATTTACAATATTTCCTCTAATAAAAATAAATTATAAAATTGCTTTTGTAAATAATTTGGCAATTTGGCCATTTTTATTTGTTTTTGGCCATAAATGTCCCCAACTATCTGGCAACCTTGGTTTGTTGTTCTTTCTTTTTATCTTCCACCTTGTAATAAGAGAGAGGAGGCTTTTTTTCCAGGTTTTAGTTTGCTGTAGTTAGGAATGGTACGTCTATAGAATGTGCCAAAAAGTTCACAGAGTTCCAAATTCCATGTTCTTGTCAAGGCCACTGAGGACATTTCCTGTTGTTCTTCTACTAATAAAGAAGTTCTGGTTCTGGGATAATTCTTAAAGAAGAATTTGGGGTTTTCTATCATATTTACAGTTTTTTTTCAAACCTCCTCAAACTGAAAATCTATTGACAAAGACAGATTTCAAAAACTAAAATTAGATATTTTCTCTAATAGAGCAATATATTTTTGGAATAAGTTGCCTAGTCGTGTTAAAGATAGCAATATTGTAGAGAGTTTTAAAAATAATTTAGATAAGTTTAGAAATTGCAGAAAACAAATGAGATTACAAGTACATTTTTTAGATTTTCAAGAGAGTTTGATCTGTGAATTGTAGATGTTTGTATCTATGTACATTTGAATATGTTTTTATGAATGTTGTATTTGTTTTGAAGTTGATGTGTAACAAAAGGACATTTTTGGAATCTATCGGATGAGATTTTCAAGAGAGTCTGATCTGTGAATTTTGCTAAATGTTGTTTGTATTTATATACATTGTATTTGTTTAGAAGTTGATGTGTAAATATTGTGTATAATTTGGAGATGCCCAAAGTGGCATAAGAAAATAATAAATCAATCATTATGAATTATGGAAAAACCTTTCTCTGATACATTTTAGATCAGTGCAATACTGTTAATTGATATTTTTTTTAAAATGATTATTTCAGTTTAGTTAAAATGTATTCAAATTATTATATAAGTCACTTGTCAAGGCTGACAATAGGCGTAACACATTTTTACTGTTACTACTCACTGCCCTACTATTTATTCAATGCTGTGGAGAAAAATGTACTCATGCTTTTTCCAAGGGCATTATTACGAAATGAATGTAAGCATCCTTGGCCAAAACTCAAATTCGGTTTTGTCATTTCTGCACCTCGATTCAGACATTTACAAAACTTTTACTTTTCTCCCATAAAACCTAATAATGAGCAGATTTTATTAAATTAAATAGGAACCGGTCTGGTTAGTCACTCAATAGAAACCATCTTTTGGCAGCATGCCGTGTTGGGGGTGATCAATTAAAAAATTGGAAAAAGAGGTGATCAATGAATAAGTTACTTCTCTCATCTTTTGTTAGGCAGTGATCACTAATTATTTCTAATAATTATGGTTATTAGCTGAAAACCGTAATTTCTAGCCAATTTTCCAATTTCTGGGCCACAATTTGGCACCTATGAAACTGAAATTTGGCATAAGGGAAAATCTTTCCATGGTGAACTCACAGGCAATGAAAAGTTGACCTCAGAGGTCTTTTCTGGCCACAATTTGACATCAGGATTAATCTGCTCATCACGAAATGTCAGCAAACCTGCTTAGATGTTACAAATTATTAATAAAAAATTTCATGAAACCACTGACATGTTCAGGGATTTATGAAACCACTGACATGTTCAGGGATTTCATGATACCACTGAAATGTTCAGGGATTTCATGAAATCACTGAAATGTTCAGGGATTTGATGAAATCACTGAAATGTTCAGGAATTTCATGAAATCAAGATCCCTAGGGATTTCACGAAATCCCTATTTGAACAATCTTTCCGTAACAGATATCTCATTTTACACTTGAACCACTTGGCCACTGAGTCTTGACATGAAAGTTGGTAAATATTTCCACCCAATTGTTACAACTTTCTGTTTCCACACTTGCTTGATTCAAGGCAGAATGCAGAAACACTTACGTCAGTGCTCGGCTCAAATTTCATCAATAAAAAGTAAAAAAAGTGACTCTTTTGAACATTGTGGGCTAGAGATTTGGGGGCCTGGAGGTTTGGCTCCTTGAGGGGGTCCCTCTGCAACATTTGTGAGATTTGATGAAAAAGCAAAAATTTGCAATAAATAGACATGCGCTATCAATTAATTTGTGAAAAACAACGTTAAAGGCTGAATTATTATTTATGCAATTCATGTATGTTCAAATATTAATCAGCATTACCCACAACAGACCGATAACAGACAAATAAATTAAACCCAGCATCAGTGTTTAAACACACTGATGCTGGGTTTAATTTATTCATGTGTTCTGGTATTTATATGTATCTGGACTTCACCCAGCCCTGACCTTTCATACTAGAAACTTGAACTTTTGCACACACACTCCCCTCGATGAGTAGGGAAAACACTTTTTTTTGTTTTTTGAAAATCCCACCCCCCAAAGGTTTTTAGTGGGGGATTCAATTTGCAATGTAAGTTTATCCTAAATTGATCCCTTAGTTTGTGTCCAGCAGTGTTCACACTTATTTTTTTGAAAATTCAGACTTTTTTAGTTATTTCTCTCACATTTCGTTGGGAAGTGATAATTTACTCATTGATCACTCCTTTTTCCAATTTATTAATTGATCACCCCCAACACAGCATGCTGCCAAAAGACATTGGTCACATTACGGTTTCTATTCAGAACTGTTTTTGTTTAATTCATAAATTTATGGTTCAAACCTTACTGGTAGCATTTTCATCAAGGTAACTTAATTTTACCACCACCACTGCTTAATTTACAAGGTAAAAAGAAGCATATATGGAATGCTAGTTATTGTATTATGCCAGTAGAAATGCAGTAGGTGAACTACTATTTATAAAACTCTTGGGGGACCCCTTCATTGGGGGGGTGGCAAATACACCCCGTTACACCCCTGACTTGGCCATTGAAAGTTGATAAGAAAGTTAGTAAATATTTCCACCCAATTGTTACAACTTTCTCTCTCCACATGCGCTTGATTCAAGGCGTAATGCAGAAACACTTACGTCAGTGCTGGGCTCAAATTTCATCAATAAAATAACAAGAAAAAGAACAGACTGTTCAAAACCTGCAACGTTGTTTATACAATTTTTGACAGCATTTGTCAACATTTGTTTCTATAATAAAACTATCTGTTTCCAATTCATTTTTCAAGATAATCCCCGTCAAAAATGTCCGAAACAAAAATAATCATTGCATCAAAAATAAAAACAAAAAATATTGTCCAAAATTCAATATAATTCACTGGCAAATGAAAAAGTTATAAATATATATATATGAAGTGTATATAGTTATAACTATATACACTTCATATATATATTATAACATACACTATATAGTCTGCTTTCTTTCTTTCTTTCTTTCTTTCCAGTACTGTTTTTCATCACAAGAATTGATTTTTTAAAAATATTCCTTTCTTCACCCACTCCCTCTATCCTTCATTTCTTATGAACACTATAGACCGATTCAAATTTGGTCTGAACAAAAAACCTTTTGCCATTCATTGAACAGTTGACTTTCGTTGCAGTTAAAAATGTATTTTGACTCTTTTGAACATTGTGGGTGTAAAATGTTTCTTTATTAAAACTGGTCAATGAACTCACCCACTGGGTTTGCTTTGTAAATGCCAGCAGGGAGTCTTCTAAAAGAATTATAGTGAAACACGAGCTAAAATGGGTTTAGTATTATTAGGTTATGACATATGAAATGTCATTTTGTTTTAATAGTAAGACATCTGTTATAAGTCCACTGCTGGACAAAGGCCTTTCCCATCTCCTTCCATGACTGCCTATTTTGTGCTAACCTCTGCCAAGTATTACCGGCAAACTTTTCTATCGCGTCCCTCCATCTTGTATCTGGTCTTTTCTTACTTCGTTTACTGTCCCATGGGCATCAGTTGGTTAGTCTTTTCTCCCATCTATTGTCATCTCTTCTTGCTAAGTGGCCAGCCCATCTCCACTTTTGCTGTTTAATTAGTTGTATTATATCTTTCACTCTAGTCCTCTCTCTGATCCATGTTGATATAAACAACAAAAAACGGTTAATATTTAATCAAAATGTGACCTATTTGATGCAATAAGCTTTTTACAACGATTTTCTAATGATCTATGCCATCTATATACAATTTTTAGGCTTGGTGGTCACTAATTCAATAACAGAACAAATTATGCCTACAATAATAACGAATTATATCTCTATATACATTGAATCTGAAAAAAAAATGCAATTACATTAGTAAATCTTTCCCTTTTAGGATTATTCTCTATTAAGTAAAACAAGAAAAAGAAAAGACTGTTCAAAACCTGCAATGTTGTTTATACAATTTTTGACAGCATTTGGCTACATTTGTCAATATTTGTTTCTGTAATACAACTATTTGTTCCCAATTGATTTTTCAACTTAATCCCTGTTAAAACATCCGAGACAAAAATAAACTAGCATTCCAAGAGAAATTATGAATCACTGCTACATATATATGCTTCTTTTTACTGCATAAATTAAACAATGGTGGTGGGAAGTGATCACTAAAAAATCTAAATTTTTTAAAAACCAGTGCGAATGCTGCTAGACACAAACTAAGAGATCAATTTAGCATATACTTACATAGTAAATCGACCCCCACTAAAAATAGGGGGAATTTACAAAAAACAAAAAAACATTTTCCCTGCTCATTAAGGGGAGTGTATGTGCAAAATTTCAATTTTCTACTATGAACGGTTGGGGCTGGGCAAAGTCCGGATAGATACATATAAATGTCAGAACACATGAATAACCTAAACCCAGCAGTGATTAATAATCATTGCCTCAAAATTAAAACAAAAAATATTGACCAAAATGCTATATAAATCAATGGCAATTGAAAAAGTTATCTATACTAATATTTGAACCATCTTTTTGTTTGTTTGTCCCTGCCTCCTCTCCGCGAAAACTACAATAACTCTCGACTTAATATTCTGTATGGATAATCAAAAATCAACTTCCCACATAGGCTAACCTTTGAGGTTATTCAATATCACCAGAAGTCGGTCTCAAGCCAATTTTCGGTTCTAAACATCAGAAAAAAATAATTTCTATCAATCCTCCCATGAATGGCAAAGACATTTCTTAAAATAAATTTTTAAGAACTTTTCACCAATTTTGCCTCAATTATTCACGTAATTCTTCGACAGTTTATTTAGTAGTAAGTCAGTCATTCACAATTGTATGCGCCCTTTCCTTATCCGATTCAAATGTATCAAGTCAAGCCCCTTTCTTTCATTTTTTCAATAGAAAAATCACAATGGAAGCGATTTGAAGAAAAGCAGACAACCAGGAAAATCTTAATTTAATTAATAAAGAAATTAAATACAATTTTTTCATTTTTAGTCATTGGACATTTTTTTAAAAATGTCTTTTTCTTCTTCTTTAATTTCCATAATTGAGGTGCAAGTGGCATAACAGTTAATGGTAGGTAGAGTTCAAACTCTGGCTGAATCTGTTTATGTGCACTTCACACTGATACCTTTGGGAAAGACATGAATGCATCTCTTCTACCCCCAGCTAAAATAGTAGAGCAGACTAGGCTTTCTAGCTTTGGGAGGCAACTGGTCTAAGTAAGGATCTTTCCTAGAAAACCTTGGCCAACACACAGGCCAAATGTGGTGAGTAAAAAAAAAGATAATTGAGACATCAGTTGGGTAGGATGCAGGAGGTTTCCTTCTTTGGAAGTGAGAAAATGATGATGATGACTTTCTACGAAAGAAAAACGAGACTTATTCATGATTTGTATTAAATATCAGATTAATTTAGTAAGTAATCAACTGTATTTTTTGTTGGGCATGTCATAATTTACCTGCTTTGGTTACAACTTGCCAACTAAAATTTGAACTTGGTTTCTCACAGACCTTGCATTGAACTTCGTTTCTCACATACCTGGCTTTGAACGTCGTTTCTAACAGTCCTTGCTTTGAACGTCGTTTCTCACAGACCTGGCTTTGAACTTCGTTTCTAATAGTCTGTGCTTTGAACTTCATTTCTAATATGTGCTTTGAACTTCATTTCTAATATGTGCTTTGAACTTCGTTTCTAATATGTGCTTTGAACTTCGTTTCTAACAGTCCTTGCTTTGAACTTCGTTTCTCACAGCCCTCATAGGCTTTTTAAAACTTAATTCATCTTCCCTCATGAATTCCTGATAAACTTTACAAAAACAGTTCTGGTTAGTCACTCAGTAGAAACCGTCATGTGACCAACATCTTTTGGCAGCATGACATGTTTGGGGTGATCAATTAAAAAATCGGAAAAGGGGGTGATCGTTAAATAAGTTACTTCTCTCACCTTTTGATGGGAAGTGATCACTAAAAAAAGTCTGAATTTTCAGCATGACAAGTTTGGGGTGATCAATTAAAAAAATGGAAAAATGAATAAGTTACTTCTCTCCCTTTTGTTGGATCATTAAAAAGTCTGAATTTTTTAAAAAAACAAACAATCAAAAAATTGGAAAAAGGTTTGATCAATAAATAAGTTACTATAAACCAATTGGGGAGGGGGGGGATTTTCAAAAAACAAAAAAACGTTTTTTCAAGACATAATAATAAATTTTCAGCCTTCAAGCTCCATTTGTACATGCCATTCATGCATGCATACATAGCCAGCCAGCCAGCCAGGATCACTTAAAAATTGAATTGACAGTTTTGGTTGATGGTTTCTAATATGATTATAATCATTGTTGACTTTTAAAGATCATCTGAATTCAAACATGAATGGTGGGTAATTAAATAAGCTCAGTAAATGCATCATGACTCAGCATAAACGTATTGGTCCTCTAATAAGTAGATTGATTTAACTTTGAGGCAGATTTCTTTTTCTCCACTTTGAACTACTCCGCCATCTGTTGATCAACCTGGGTACTAAACAAAATGGTGGGACAAAATATAAACCTCTGTGCTTCTAAATATCATCATCAGCCGTTATAAGTCCACTGCTGAACAAAGGCCTTCCCCATCTCCTTCCATGACGACCTATCTTGTGCTAACCTCTGCCACATCTTATCAGCAAACTTTTCTATCTCATCCCTCCATCTTGTGTCTGGTCTTTTCCTACTGCGTTTACTGTCCAATGGGCACAAATCGGTTAGTCTTTCCCCCATCTATTGTCATCCCTTCTTGCTATGTGACCAGCCCATATCAATTTTTGCTGTTTAATTATTTGTATAATATCTTTCACTCTAGTCCACCCTCTGATCCATGTTGAGCTCCTAGATTATATATATGAAGATGAAATGGTGGTATTAAAAATGACTCACCACACAGATACCAACACATATCTTCAAGTTCTAAATTTATTTTTTTTAAACGGACATTAGTATAACTCCATTTATTAACATTATCACACATTTATATTAATATACTTAAATAAAAAATGTTTTCCGTCTGTTTTCTTTTTTTATATCTTTTCTGCCTTCCTTTCACTAATGTAACATTGAGTCTTCGTAATTTTAAATCCAAATAGAAAGTCGTTCGAAAGATGATTCATATGACTTTCAAAATATTGTTGACATTCACAAATAATTGTTGAATGATGCATAGTCATGGGTCGGCATTTGCTTAGGCAACAACTCATATAAAACACAAGGAAGATAAAATAGTTTCAATTTCATTATCCAAGCTTTTTCTCTGAAAATAATTAATAATTCTGTTCAATGTGGTGGTGTCAGGGTTAATGACACAGAAAACAGAATTGGCAGACTAAAGACAAGTTTCAGCTAAGGCTGTTTATGTTCGTTTCAAACTATTGCCCTTGAGGAAGGCATGAATCCACTTCTTCCCCATCCCATGTATAAATAGCAGCGCAGTTGGAGCTCTTTAGCCTCGGTAAGGCAGTCGATCTAAGAGAAGGGTACTCTGACAGAAAAAACCTACAGCTTGGCAGTCGCCATAGCTGGTCCCAAGCCTGGGTAAAAGGATGAGGGTGGGGCATATGACTAGCAACTCCACCCTGTAAAAATCTACTTTCTACTGAAATCACAGCAGAGTGATTGTGGCCCTATGCTCCACGAATAACCAAAAATACAGTTCTGGTCAGTCACTCAATATTTTTAAACCATGTAACCAATGTGTTTTGGCAGCATGTTTTGTTTGGGGTGATCAATCAAAAATTTGGAAAAAGGGGTGATCAATGAATAAGTTACTTCTCTCGCCTTTAAAAAATTTTAAAAAACAAGCATGAACGCTGCTGGACACAAAATAGAGGACCAATTTAGCATAAACTTACATTCTAAAAACTTATTTGGGGGGAATTTTCAAAAAACAATAAGACACAATAAGGAATAAATGTTTAAATTTTCAGCCCTTTAGCTTCATTGGTATTGCCTGTATGGATGACACATACATATATACATAGATAGCCAGCCAGATAGGCTTCTTCAGTTTTTAAGCCTATGTTGGCAGTTTTGGTTGACAGTTTTTAACAAAAAAAAGTGATGAATATAATTACCTGTTTTATTGTACTGAGTGACCTGATTACTGCACCAATGGCATGAGCCCATTGGTCTCTTTCCTCTTCCCCTGCAGCTTGTAAATACACTTCCTGATCACCTGAGGGCACGCAGATTTTGAATGTCCCCTGCAAGAAATAAATAAAACCTTTTTAAATATACAATAAACTATGAAAATGAAAAATATTGAAAAATATTTTCAATTTCAGTGTTCTAGATGTTATAAAATATTAAAATTCTAAAACTTCAAAATTTGTAAAAAAACATAAAATTTTAAAATTATCATTTTTATGAACGTAGTTCCGCCTTGTGTATTGGCGTATACCTTCTGATGTACATGTTACAGTTGTTTAAGCCATTTTCAACATCTTAACTGCTAGAACGTGAACATCTCGCAAGCATTTTGTAGGCCTGAGCATTATTAAATTATTTTTGATAGGTCAAATTTTAAAATATACATTTGTATGATCATGTGTGTATATGTGTGTGTGTGTGTGTGTGTGTATTTAGCAAAAATTTTATTACAGCCATTCATCAACTTGCATCTGGGTTACGTTCTGGCAGTATGGATGCAACTTGATCTGGGCGTTAGGCAACCATTATAAGGTTTGGAAAGTGATGCACAGTGAGGCTACCAAATCTTTTTGTATGCTAACTGAAGTTTATGGGAAAGAATGCATATCACGTGCACGTGTGTTTGAAAGGCACTATAAATTTTGTGAAGGTTAAGAGGATGTCAAAGATAACGAACATTATGGACGACCATGCACATCAAGAACTGTCTCTTTATCGATGGAGACCTTTTTTGCAATCATTCTCTTGTTGAGTTGTTGATCTTTTAAATGATTTGTTCGATTTCGTGAACATTCTTGCTGGTTCTTGAAACTTTCAGGGGTTGCTTATGCTTGCTCAATGTATATTACGTGGTTCGAGCATGTGTGCTGTGGTTCGACTTACATAAGCCCAATCTTGCTATTTAATAGCCACACCTCATATTTAAGTATATACAGACACACATTTAAGAAAAGGGATGAAGATCAGTGTATTACTAATATGGAGTACGAGTAGTATGCGCATATGGGTTTCCATACCTACAACCGGAACCATATGATATGGCCGGAAGTGGTCTGGATGACCATACTATAAAAGCTTATGATATACAACGCCATATTGTAACGGATTCTTTTAGTTAAATAATGCTTGGCTTGCAGCATCCAAGTTCATACACTGTTCGTTTTATTACAATTTATTTAACTAAATAAAAAATTCAAGCATGGAGACGGCATGGAAACCAGTGCTTAGACATTGACCCCAGTTTACCAACAGCCACCTGGGATTACCGACATTGGCGGACCATCCTCCTGAACTACTTTGAGATTTACCAGGACAGAATACCGAGCAAATACCAGGCCCTGTTAAGCTGTGTGAGCTCGGGTGCTTTCGAATATATTGAAGGATGTGCTAATTTCGATGTTGCCATCTTGAAATAAAACAGCTTATTTATTAAAACCCCCAACAAGGGGCTGGCTACCAGGCGACAGATGCCAGGAGAATCCTTGGACAAGTTTTTCTACCACTACGGTCCTCTAGTGAGGATCATTACCACTCAATATAACCAAGCGGAGATTAGTACCACCCAATGTAACGAAGCAAAGATTAGTAACACAATGAGACCAAGTTAAGATCAGCACCACAAAGGTAAGAATTAAAGGTAAGGATGAGCAAAAAAAAGATGTTATAACAATTTATTAAACTCCATTTTTTTAAAAACATCATGGAGCCTGTGCCATTTTAAACAGGGGGCCTGCACGGGCCTGCCCGGTAGTGCACCCAAGATCTCTTTAAATATTGTAATAGCCTCAGGGTTGGTGAATCTGCAGCCTTCTAGACCATTGCGTGTGGTCTCCTATGGCCTGGTCAAAGAAATTCTGAATTCTTTCTAAAAAAATTAATAATTCACAACATCGGCCATTATAAATAGAAAAATAGTCACTAATTTAATGTTTTGCATATAAATTTACATTGGAATAAAATTTTATACAAAGTGAAGTCATTATTACTAGTTATTATCAGTTAGTACCTAATCCACTTCCAGGCGTGTCGCACATACAGCCTTGTTAAAAGACAATAAATTTCAATGTGGCCTTCAAACATGAAATGGTTCCCCACCCATGGTTGAACCTAACCAAGTGAGGATTAGTACCACCAACTAAACCAAGTGAAGATTAGTAACACCAAGAGGAAGAAAAATGGTGCTGATCTTTACTTGAGAAAACAAAAAAAAGGCATAGATACACATGCCTTTGACCTACAAGTTTATGCGGAAAAAAGAAATTGTTTTCTTTTAAATGAACGTAAGCACATTTAAAATCATTTGGTCCTCTGTTGAAGAGGCCAAGCAGAAAAGCCTTAGTGACTCTCCAAGAATGTAATACGACGAAATAATAGAAAGCAACACCCAATAATAAAACAACACAACAGAAAAATAAAATGTCAGAAAATGGAATCTTTTGAAATAACTTTCACATCAATTGAGAGAGGGGGGAGAGAGAAGGGTGAAGTAAAATGAATAGAGAGAGGGGGTAACAAGAGAGAGGGGGTAACAAGAGAGAGAGGGAAAG
>VCCN01002452.1:4356511-4369602 GCA_006491835.1 Architeuthis dux
AGAGAGAGGGGGGTAACCAGAGAGAGAGGGGGGTAACCAGAGAGAGAGAGAGAGTGTGTGAGAGAGAGAAAAGTAACCAGAGAGAGTGTGTGAGAGAGAGAGAAGTAACCAGAGAGTGTGTGAGAGAGAGAGGGTAACCAGAGAGAGTGTGTGAGAGAGAGGGGGTAACCAGAGAGAGTGTGTGAGAGAGAGGGGGTAACCAGAGAGAGAGGAGTAACCAGAGAGAGAGTGAGGGGTAACCAGAGAGAGAGAGAGAGTGAGGGGTAACCAGAGAGAGAGAGAGTGAGGGGTAACCAGAGAGAGAGAGAGTGAGGGGTAACCAGAGAGAGAGAGTGAGGGGTAACCAGAGAGAGAGAGTGAGGGGGTAACCAGAGAGAGAGTGAGGGGGTAACCAGAGAGAGAGTGAGGGGGTAACCAGAGAGAGAGAGTGAGGTGGTAACTAGAGAGAGAGAGAGAGAGTGAAAAGAAAGAGAAAGAGAAGCCAAACAATAACCATTATGAGTAAGGTAACACCCAACCAAATGGGCCCAATTCATTTATATTTTCCCACACTTGATTGAGAAAGACTGACATTTACATTGTTGACATATAACCAAAGTGTTTCTTCTCATTGAGTCACAAGACCCCATTGAGAATCTCATCAAAATATGACACCACTTTTTGCTGACTGATCATAATTCAATTTGAAATACCAGGCCATCTTATAGATTCATTCACACAATATACAGAATGTTGCAAATTAGATCCCTTCCTGAAAATTTGTATATAAAATATTTATTACACCTGGACTATCTTCTTATCTTATGCATCATGTTATACACAAAGTTTCAAAATCAGCTTCTATGGTATCTTGTTATGTAAACAGAAAGTGTTTTTGTATATATACTGCACAGAACGGAACGCTGGGATATAGATGTCTCATATATTCTTTTAGAAGTCTACTGGGATGTATGTCACAACAAATAAAGGGAATGGGATGTTCCCAACTTTTACGACAGCAGACAATGATATCATCATAGTATGAAACCTACACAGAAATTAGTTCACATTAGATGACTCAACAGAAAAGCCATGTTGGCTAGGAGATCTGATAATTCCATCTTTTTCATCTCTTCCAGGATAAATGTCTAATGGGACAAAGACATCCCATAATGATTTTGGTTCTTCAAAATATGGAAAATCTTTGATTTAATGAAAGAATAGTTTTCAATCTTTAATATTATTATTATAAGTAATTGTAACACATTTATTTTTAAATTTGACTAGTTTTTACCTTCATCTTAATTTCAGTTGTTTTTTTGGAGAGGTTTTTTATAAACATTTTGAAATGAAAGCTGTTTATAAAAAATAACTGGAATTAATATGAAGGTAAAAACTAGTCAAATTTAAATAATAAATAATGAAGAATAATTAACATGTTTTGGCTTTTTTTATAGCCTTTTATAAATTCAGGCATTAAACACCTTTAATAGGTTAGTCTTAAAAGGGTTAAAGAAAGTTCTTTTGTTGCCTCTAAAGACAAGAGAAAGAAATGTATCCTTTTACCATTAAGTCTGGAAGATGGTGAAGAGTAGAAGTCGACCAATTAATCGGCCGGGCGATATTTGACATTTTGAGATAATCAGCATCGGCCGATTATTAAGCGTCAGGAGGCCGATATTTATTCTGATAGAAAAAAAAGTACCTTTTAGTTTAAAATTAAAACTGAAAGGTTGAAAGAGAGGGGGGCTAAAAAGCATGTCATTTTTCATGAATTACACTTGGTGAGATCGAAGGGTTGACAGAGTCGGAGGTGGGGTAGTAATGTCCAGAGACGACCGTACAACACAGAGAGAGGGGGTATGGAGGGAGGGCAGGGTAGTTGTGTTGGTTCTTAGTCTTCTTTTTTTCCTATGAAAGAAAGGAAGGGAAGATGTCGGCTGGTTGTCACGGGAAACAAAGTGAAGAAAATACGCGGTGGTAAACATTGAAGTGTTTATAACTAATATATACACTTCCTAACTTTTTCATTTCCCAAACAGAGACAATGCACATTTTTTATTTTCAAATATTTTTCTGTGTTCAAGTGAATATATTATTATATATTGGCCATCAGCCGCCCTAAATATCAGTATCTCATCAGCATTGGCCAAAACCCATATTGGTCAACCACTAATGAAGAGTAATAAAAAAAATTTTAAAAAGTCCTTGTCCATTGCAAGATAAAAGTCCTGACTCACAGATAGAACTGCAATTACAATAAGACAGAAATTTTATTCAGTTAGCCATAGAATTGCAATAACCGTCATTCGCAATTGAAGGGTTAATCCAATTCTTGAGATTCAAATCCATGGAAACAATTAGAAGTTATGGCAACCATTTATGTCATCAAATTCTACAATGACAAATACTACTGAATAAATTCCTTGTCCAACAAAGGAAAAAAAGTCTCCCAATTGGCCTTTTCTGTAAGTGAAGACACCAAGGCTGTAGCGTCCATTCTCACAGAACTGACATTTTATAAATAAGCAACACAACACCCCGAAGCATAGAGACATTTTGTACATTGAAATCTCTCACCTAGAAAAACAAGCCGCGGGATAATTGCTAATTAACAAGTTATCAACAAGGAGAGAAAAAAAAAGAAAATCTACTCTTTATGGGATACACCCAAAGGGTTGGGGTGGGGGATTGGAAGAAAAATCACAGCTCTTTACAAAGACTAGGAAGCACTCAGAGAGCGTATACCTCTGTCAACGCTGTACACTAACTAAAACCTGAATGGAAATAAAATATTAAAAAAACAATGGAGAGAACTTTAAATGTAAAAATATTGAGTTACTTCCCATGAAATTTAAATTTAGCCTATTTATTAATTGTTCATTTTAAACCTAAAATAATAAAATATCTCTCAATCAAAAAGAAATTCTTGGATCTTCCACAAAATTTAATTGAAATTCATTCAGAACTTTTGGAAATATTGTGTGGGCAGATAGATGGATACCTTGTTAGCGAAGTAAAGAATCCCCAGCAATCCTAAATACTTAACCCTCATGAAACAAGTGATTAAAACATCTTTTTATTATTCTGCAAGGTTGAGAACCGCTGGTATAAATAGTCAAAATTTACTTTCTCACTGTGAGAAAGTAAGCTTTGACTATTTATACCAGCGGTTCTCAACTTTTCTGTCGTCACCGCCCACTTTCACATGGAAAATTTTTTCACCGCCCACCTGTATAATAAAAGGATACCAAAAGGTTTTTTTAACTCTTACGAAACAATAACAAGTAATGTAAAGTAGTAACATATATATATATGTATCACGTACCTACCTACAGAGAGTGTAGTACAGACGTATGCACACCTACACAAACAATTATACATTTCTCTACGCACCTACATAATGTGCGATATCACAGTGCTGCTCGGTAAATTAATAATAGAAAATGTTGCTGTTGACTCATTTTTTTTTATTGTCAATTACAAACTTTAATACACAAAGTCCTATACCGCCCAACACAATTTCATTGTAGCATTTGTATTTCTTAAGATATCACAAAATGTCCCAAAAATCAGTGTCTCAGGCCACTGTGCAATATATTTCCTATTGAATTCGAATCCCGAAGTTATGTTACCAACTCTGCCTCGACATACCAGACTAGACTCGGATTATCATTGACAGAGAAAAGGAAATATATCAAAAGGCTCCAAGATCGGGCAGAGGCTGCACTTGCATCGATCTGGCACTCCCACACTGTGATGGAGAACTAATAAAGCCTGTGGTATCGTGAGGTACTGCTGAGGTGCCTTGGGTTAGTGGTAATGATGCTTCGCCCCAAAATCATGCCTGAACCAAGGTCATCATCTGATGAAGGCACTGCTGCTGTTTTTGCAACAGTATAAGTATAAATTTATTTATAACGTCAACACTTTCATATTATTAAAATTCAAGATTTTTTTAAACAAAAGGGTAAAAAAAGGATAACTCAGGCCGATGATCCTAAAAATCTATCTGTCCCAGGCAATGCAAGATAACCTTGTTATTTTTTCTTTATTCGCATATTTCTTTTCTAACCAAACTTTTTTGGCAACAAAGTTTGCATTTTCAGAACATTTGGGTGTCAAATAAACAGAATGCTATTTTAGAGACGTAGTTTCTTAGTCGAAGAACAAAGCTAACCAAAACATTGTTTTTTCTGCTTGAATTACAGTTCGTGGAAAAGAGGCTAAAAACAAATTCGGAGGCATTCAGTGTTGCCGATTTAGCACGTTTCGAGCTAGATTCATGATGTTTCTTGTTTGGGCAATGCAAAAACGTTCTAAATTAGTGCGTTTGCGCTTAAACATTTTGGCCATTTTCTGGCTATTTTTTACTATTTTTACTGTCTTTTGGGCTTTTTTGGCAGTGCAATAAAATGCTAAATTTGAAACATTTTGGCTATTTTCTGGCTATTTTTGACCATTTTTAGTGTCTTTTTGGCTGTTTTGGCAGAGCAAAAAACCGCTAAATTTTAAACATTTTGGCCAGTTTCTGGCTATTTTCGACCATTTTTAGTGTTTGGCAGTTTTTGGCCATTTTTGGCTATTTAAAACAACTTTAGCGCTTTTGGCAGTCAAACTAGCGTGAAAATATCTTTTTAGTTGGCAACACTGAAGGCATTTCTTATTAATAGACAGTTGTATCATTACATCTAGGTGAAGTGAAGTTTGTTAACCATAACACACCCGTCAATAATATCCTTAATAAATTAGTTTTAGCTAAGAATAATATTTAGTCAGCAAGAGAAAAATGGTGTTAAGTGGTTCCTATTTCACATTGGCTTAACCTTTGCAAGGAGATGCGGAATGGTGGAGTGGTTACCAGCACGGAAAATGAAATCAGCGAACCAAATTTGAGTTTTGGTCAAGGCTGCTTACGTTCACTTTGCACTAATGCTCTTGGGAAAGGCATGAATCCACTTTTCTCCACAGCTGTGGGTAAATAGCAGGGCAGTGAGAGCTTTTAGCCCTGTAAGGTAATCCATCTAAGAGATTACTCTGACAGAAAAAAGGGTATCCGGCAAGTTCATAGCAGGCAAATTCATAGCAGGGAATTTCATAGTGGAAATGGCTATTTCCTAGCCACTTTTTATAGCCGTTACAAACAAAACGATAAAACATAAGCTTTATCTGCTGTTGCTAAACTATCAAAAAATCTCATTTTTTTGTTTGTTAATAATCTCACAAAAAAACATGTTTTAAAAACAATGATTAAAAATATGTACTTAACTTTAAATTTTATCGTTTCCTTTTGGCTATAAAAAATGGCTAGGAAATAGCCATGGCTAGAAATTCTGCTATGAAATTCCCTGCTATGAATGTTCTGTAACATAGCTGGCCCCAAGCCCGGTAGAGAAATGTGGAGGGTTGCACATTGGGCCAACATCCTGGCCCCGTAAAAACCTACAATTGCTGGTACCCGGAAATTTAATCGCGAGTAAATTAAACGCTGGACCTTTGAAATGACTATTTCCTAGCCTCTTTTAATAGTCAAAATGAAACAAGACGATAAAGTCTGCTGAAAATTGGTGTCGCTTTTAAGCAAAATGAAGACGACATTTGAATGAAATTATATTCACAAAAACATTTATACTGTCACCATTTACTAATATTTTCTTTAATTGAAACTTTCGATCAAATTAAAACTACATATTTACTTATTTTTGTAAAAAAAAATTAAATACATAGTTTTAACTATTTTTACAAAAAATAAATAAATACGTTAATACATAGTTTGATCAAAAGTTTCAATTAAAGAAAATATTAGTAAATGGTGACAGTATAAATGTTTTTAACAGGTCGCATAATCTTGTTTTTAGTTCAGTTATGAAAGTTGAATACAAATAGCAGCAAAAATATTGATACTATTGAACAAAAAATGACTGAAACATTTTAATTTTTATTTGTATGTAGCATAGTAAAGTAAATTTCTCCAGGTGATTAACTTTCCTCGCCATCAAAGTGCCGTAAGCCACAATTGCTACAGAAACAATGCATAAATCTCCAATGAACAAATTCCATATAATATAGGGACAAACGTTACCCAATATTCCTTGTTGAATGGGAGGACCTTTTATTAGAAACTGTCAACATCAACATCAGCATTTAAGGGATGAAAATTTAAACATTTACTCCTTATTATGTCTAGAAAAAAAGGCCTCTTTGTTTTTTTTAAATTCCCCCCAAATAGGTTTTTAGTGAGGGTTCAATTTACAATGTAAGTGTATGCTAAATTGATCCCTTAATTTGTGTCCAGCAGTGATAACTTATTCATTGATCCCAACTTTTCCCCAATTTAATTGATCACCCCAACACAGCATTCTGCCAAAAGACATTGGTCACATGATGGTTTCTATTGAGTGACTAACCAGACCTATTATTACTTTTTATTATTATTATTATAAACCTATGCAAATTCAGTTTTATACCAGACAAGAGTATAGAGGCATTGAAAGAATGGAATATTACGGACATCTAAATAAACCCTTTCACTGATGCATTGTCCCCTGGTTTAATGAACTGCCAACAGAATAGCCATGTAATTGTAAATAGGGATCACTGGTGGATCCTAGCACTAAACAATATCCAAAATTTTATCAGACTGTAGTTCTTTTCTAGATAATTTTAATGCAGACAGTATCTGAAAATCTTGCTAGCCAAATAATCACTTATTTACACTTTTAATAACTGCTACCCACAAAAGACCAGTTTAAACACTGTTGCTGGGTTTTGGTTATTCATGCATTCTAACATTTATATGTATCCATGTATTCAGATATAACCCAGCCCTAACCGTTTGTAGCAGAAACTTGAAATTTTGCACACATACTCCTCTCAATGGGTAGGGCAAACGTTTATTTTGGGGTTTTTTTACCATCCCACTAAGTTTTTAGTCGGGGGTTCAATTTACAATGTTTATACTAAATTTGTCCCTTAGTTTTGTGCCGGCAGCATTCACGCTTGTTTTTTTTTTTTAAATTTGGAATCTTAGTGATCACTGCCCCCAAAAAGGCGAGAGAAGTAACTTATTCATTGATCACCCCTTTTTCCAATTTTTTAATTGATCACCTCCTACACAGCTTGCTGCCTAAAGATCTTGGTCACATAACAGTTTGTATTGAGTAACTAACAAGATCTGTTTTTGTTTAAATCATAAATTTATGGTTCAAACCTTACTGGTTTTTCTTCAAAGTAACTTAATTTTATCACCACCACTGCTTAATTTACGAGGAGCCTATACGAGTGGTGGTGATTCATAATTTCCCTTGGAATGCTAGTTCTATTTTAGTTCAGAAGTAAATTTTACTACTTATTTGTTACAGCGGCAGGTGTTTAATTTTGAGAGATGCCAAATATTATAGATGGGACAGCTGTTCCAACAAAGACGAACACCTGTGCAGAGCTTCTATCGTCCCTCGTTAACCACCTGTGAATTAGATTCTTCAAGCAATAAATAAATTCAAAAAAACTATCTTCTCTAGCACTAAAACCATAAACTGAATAAAAATTTCCCAAGATGAAACTATATTTATTTAAATTTCCTAAGATGTAAACTACGTTATTTGTTTTCTTTTATATATTCTATTCCTGTGTTGTAGTAATAGTAGATCCTCCCATGGGACAAGGCATTTTGGGCAATGTTTACCTCTATTTTCTAACGATATGGGATTTGTTCATTGGAGATTTATTTGTTTGTTTCTGTTAACAATTGTAGGTTTTTATGAGGCTTGGCACTGGCCCGACACCAAACCCTCCCTATTTCTCAACCGGGCTTGGGACCAGTTTGGCGACTGCCAAGCTGTAGGTTTTTTCTGTCAGAGTAACCTTCTCTTAGATGGACTGCCTTACAGGATTAAAGGCCTGCTATTTACCTATTTACCTGAGGGAAGAAGTGCATTCATGCCTTTCCCAAGGGCATTAGTGCAAAGTGATCATAAGCAGCCTCGGACGAAACTCGAAATCAGTTTTCCAATTCCTTCTTCTGTGCCAGTAACCGCTATGCCACTCTGCACCTACATATGCATGTATAAACAAACTAAATTCCAACAGAATACAAGCCTCCCCTTTATAGCATAGTGCGATAACGCGGGTGGATGGTAGACCCCTAGCTCCAAAATAGCTAGGTTTAGATTCTAAAATAGCTAAATTGGCAACCTTGGTTATCGCGGCTCGGTAATGCAGTTGGCTTTCATGGACCCCAACATAGGGTGCCTGTAATTCCTATTCTTATACGGACACCATTTGATCAAAACAAATATATTAACAGCATATTTATTTTTCACAAAAACCTTGCCCCTCAAACATTTTAAAACAATAAGTTTTTTTTTAATTAAAAATTTAAAACAAATCTATAAGCAATCAATATTTAATCAACAAAGTTTAACCGTTTATGGGGCAAGTGACTATATATGATCACCTGAGGACCCATCAGCCACATGCAAATATTGTAGCCACAAAGACAACATAATCCACACCAATGTGGTCTGCAAGCTTTGCAAAGTACACTTGTGCTTGAACAAAGACAGAAACTGTTTTGAAACATACTAGACCCCATTAAATTAGCCTGTTTTTGGCCTGCACAATAAAATTTTAAAATCAACCCGGAGGTATTATTTTTTTTGTCAATATCAATTTTTTGTATCTATTCATTATTGTTCTTTCATTTTATGTTTTATTTAACTTTCTACTTTAATTTTTTATATTTTCCATTTTGGGGGCCAGGCACTTCATCAGAGGGGGTTTTGCCCCCATAAACGAAAGAATTTCAGAAAACTTGCAACTCAAAATATCTTGTAATTAGGTCTTGTTTAACATACAAAAAGGTTTTTTTTATATCTAATATATTTTTAGGGCTGCCCTATAAAAGGTTAAACAAATATCAACAACTATCTATAATACAGGTACACAATCTCTCACCCAAAACCCTTTGGGTCAGACAATTTTTGGAATTCAGAATTTTTCAGATTTCGGAATGATAGTACAGGTACCATATCAACAGTGACAGATGCTTCCTTTTTCTGCTTCTCACTGTTACCCACAGGCGAATCTGCGGCTGTTTTAAACATTTTGGCAGTTTTCAAAGTCAAAAGAAATCACAAAAAATAATAATAAACAAAACATCCATGAGCAGCAGATGCACATCTGACTAGTAGGAGCCTTGAGACATAACTGAATGGTGAGCAAAAGTTACTCCAGCTGTTCTCTAGAAAGCCTGGTAGAGCACAGCGGAAGTAAACAAGATGACCTTGGTTGAGTGTGGGTCGGGTCAGGTCATGTTTGTCTACAAACACAAGCTTTGGTATGCAGATGACAGAACAAAAACGAAATTCAGGGCTTTATTTAACAGGGGACGGAGGAAACCATTACTTCGGGGAAAGATGTCAAAGCACTGATTAAATAGAAACAGAATACAGTTTTCTGAAATCTTAAGCCGCAGAAAGGAGACACAGTAAATATGATAAGGAATGTAGCAACGCAAAAGAAAAGTTGCTTCCCTTGTCGCACAACAGCTTTGAAGTGTTTCTACTAGATCTGCTTATATGAATCCAGTAGTCTCCCTTTATAACACTGATGTTGGGTTCTGAGAAAGACAACCGCATTATAACTGAACCACGGATAATCAATCAGTAGACCACTTAAAGAATGAAAAGATAAAAAAATTAAAATGCTGTTCTGAGGAATCTTCTCATTTCTTTCTTTGACTTTAAATTCGCCATCAGCACCAGTGGACAACTCAGTCGATTCCGCTATGAGCAACAGCGGAAGCGGTGGCCATTTGAAAACATAAAAGGTAACGATAGCCAAATTTCCTATGAAATAATATATAAACTATGTTATTTGTTCTCTTTTATATATTCAATTCAAGTTTAATAGGTTCACCCATGCGAGAAGGTATATTAGGCAATGTTTGTCTCCATTTTAAACGATGTGATATTTTTTCATTGTTTCTATAGTGTTTTGGCAGTTTTTTTACAGGGGCCAGGGTGCTGGCGTTACCCCCAAACCTTCCCATTTCTCAATCAGGCAAGGGACGAGTTGCTTCCCTTGTTGCACAACAGCTTTGAAGTGTTTCTACTAGATCTGCTTATATGAATCCAGTAGTCTCCTTTTATAACGCGGATGTTGGGTTCTGAGAAAGACAACCGCGTTATAACTAAACCACAGATAATCAATTACAAATGCCAAAGAAATTTACTGATGAACAAACATGTCGTTTTAATCACAACATCAAAGAAATTATGTGTCAAGCACCATTATGTTAATTGATTGCAAATTGAAGAAATTTTATAATTTAGTCATTGAGTAAGTCTTTTGAGGAAATTCTGTTTTTATTTGTGGTTTTCTGGACGAGTGGAAGATAATATAGGCAAAAATGTTGGGGTTCACCATCCACCCAATTTATATAGCGAACCATGCTATATTGAGGGACCCCTGTAATGTCATACTGAAAGCAAAGCAAAAGCATAGTTGCTTCCCGTGTTGCAGAACCCATACAGCAATGATTTGGTCTCCATTTCTCAAATCATCCATGGAGATTCAATCATTATTTGCAGCAATTGTGGGTTTTTTATAGGGCCAGGGTGCTAGCCCGATGCCCAAGAAGGACTGCCTTACAAGATTAAAGGGCTCCAACTGCCTTGCAATTTACCCATGGCAGGGAGGAAAAGTGGATTTATGCCTTTCCGAAGGGCATTAGAACTCTGTTCGCCAATTCCATTCTCTGTGCCATTAACTATTAGGTCACCCACACCTCTGAAAAAATGTAACCAGGCCCACCAAACATGTAAAGAAAGATTTTTAGAGATTCACTGAAGACATGAAGTGAGCAGTTATATCTGTAGATATTCCATCTTGTAGGTTATCTCAGAGTACATGTGAAAGTATAAGGAATGATGATGAGGGCGTGGTAGTATGAGTTGGTGTGGTAGTATGTAGTGGTGGTTGGGTAGAAGGATAACAAGTAAACATGTGCTCTTGTCAAGGAACTACTTAGTATTTGTATTGATCTGTGCACTTATGAATATGTAGCTGCAAGCAGATGTCATTGATGTTTGTATATGGAAATGTACATGCAAACTTCTTTTTTATTATATGTAAATATATAGATATGGTTGTTGATTCGCTAACTAGTATGAACACCTTTTGCGTTTCATTTTTTTCTCTCAAGAATCTTCTTCTCAAAGATAAGATGCCGTCCTCTTGTGGGTTTCGAAGGTATCTTTTGGGACCTGCTGCTAATTTGCAGGTTCTATTGCAGATCATACAGGTGTTTGGCACCGGAGCTACTCCTTCAGTATTGGCATTGTAACCAGCATGCGTTATGTTAATGTGCCTAGTTAAACCTGACTGTGACCCGTAGACTTGATTACACAGTGGGAATGACAACAGGCCTGTCTGTCTTGCATGAGATTTTAAATGATTTATCAGGTCAGCCTTGTCATGACCTCTGGACAACAGGAGTTGGCTGGTGCTATTTTTAGAAGCACTTCCTGCTTGTCTTGATAGTTGACTTTGGGATCAATCTCAGCATCTCAAGTTTGCCGCGCTTTTAGGTAATCACCAGTAAGAGTCAACTGGTGGAACAAGACTGGTTGCATCTATTTGACGTCTCCTAAATCAAGCATATCTAAAGATCACCTGAATCTTCTAAATGCTAACAATACTTTATTCTATTTTTCCTCCCTATCATCTCAATTACTAACCAATACTAAAAGCCACTAACTAAAGCTAATACTTTAAAAGTAACAGACAAACTTGACTGATCATCTTGTGTTTCTACATAGAAAAAAGGTAGGTCGTCTTTTATATATATTGTTTGACTCTGTGACTTGCTTTGAAGCCCAAGTCATCACAAGCCTTTCAGCTCTTCCTCTGTTCCTTGACCCAAAGGAAGTTCTCTGCTTTCCGTCTTACGAGCTTCATGAAGCAACTTTGCATGAGAGATACTTTCAGTCTCCAATCCAACTCTTTCATCAAAGACCTGCATTCTCTACACTGCACAATCTGTTGTTAGTCCATCCCAGTTCTCAATAGAAGACTCCCCCATTATAATGCGGGTGTTGAGATTCAAGAAAGCCAACACCACATTATAACCAAGCTGCAATCAATTTAGCTATTTTGGAGCTAGATCTAACTATTTTGGAGCTAAACCTAGCTATTTTGGAGCTAGATCTAATTATTTTGGAGCTAAACCTAGCTATTTTGATGCGAGATATAACTATTTTGGATCTCAACCTAGCTATTTCGGAGCTGGATCTAATTATTTTGGAGCTAAACCTAGCTATTTCGGAGCTGGATCTAACTATTTTGGAGCTAGATCTAACTATTGTGGATCTAAACCTAGCTATTTTGGAGCTAAACCTAGCTATTTTGGAGCTAGATCTAACTATTTGGGATCTAAATCCAGCTATTTTAGAGCTAGATCTAATTATTTTGGAGCTAAATCTAGCTATTTTGAAGTCCACCATCCACTCGCATTATAATGCGAACCACACTATAACATATCTCCTTATAATGGTGGAGGCCTGTATCCATTTTCATAACATTAAGATCATTTCTTAAGTAGTCTTTATATCTTTTCCTGGGCTTTTGCTGTGGTCGTTTATGACCCATCAGCTCTCCATAAAATACTTGTTTGGGGAGCCGGAAACCATCTAGCCATGAAACGTGACCCACCCACCTCAATCTACTCTTTATGAGGCGTCTCTTAATGCTCCAACTCCGAGGCCACTCGAATATCTCTGTATCGGGAATCATACTCTTCCACGATACACCCAATAAGCATCTCAGACAGTTCAGGTGGAAACGTTTGAGTGCACACACACACACACACACATATATATATATATGCCCTCAACAAAATAAACTACATATATTATGATACTGCCCTAAAACAAAAAGAAACAGAAACTAAATATAAGAATTATAGCTTGAGGGAGGTGGTGCTTTATCAGCACTGCTGGGGAACCATGGTAGAATGTTGTTTTTAAATCCCCAAAACAGTTCTATGGCAAACAAGTGATGATACCTATAAGAAAATAATTTTACTTATATTACTATAAGATCTAATTCTG
>VCCN01002452.1:4431932-4448841 GCA_006491835.1 Architeuthis dux
ATATAATTTTTTATGAATCCGGCACCAGATATATCCGACCAGATTGATATAGAAAAAAATAAAAGATTTTCAATATTCTATGCATATCAATGAAACAATAAATGTTTTTCAATATTCTATGCATATTATTGAAAAAAATATGCATATTATGTGGAATGCACCTTCTGAGTCAGATAATCTTGTCAGATAGGGAATGTCATTCTGAAATATGGTGAAATGGGTGCATGAGCAAAAAGGTTGAGAACCACAAAGTGTTGATGCAGATACTGTGCATCGTGATTGAATGTGCACCAAATATAATATTAAGTATAATAATAAGTATTCAGCTATTTAATATCAACAAAACAAAAAAATATAGCCTACCTAGGGCAATGACGCCTTGATCGCAAGGAGAGCACTTTGAAGAGACTAAGTCGCCATTGCCCGAGGAAGGCTATTTTTTCAAGATAATTTTTTATTTATCATTAAATTCCATTTCTTTAATTTCACCTGTCTTCAGCAAATATCACAGATTTATCACAGGTAATAGCCTCTTTATATCTATTACCTAATATTGGCTTCTTTAAGAATCCATTGTATATTTAAGTGTCAAAAGCTTTTGTAGACGTTTAATGACTCAACTTGTATTGATCTTAATAGTTTTTGTTAACATTTGTGTAATGCTAAATAAAGAAAAAGGGAACGCATGGCATTGTGTGACTGTTCTAGCGAGCAGATTAGGGGGAGGGGGCTATATATACTTTGTTAAGCTATCTGTAAAATGCAATTTCAGAGTTATCTTAACTCAGTATATATAGCTAGAAATACAATGCACCGTTCAGGCTAATTTGGCATATAAACAGAATGAGAATTATAGTGATAAATAGATAAAAAGATGGAAAGTGATCCCACCTCCCAAACAAAGTAGGGAAATGCTGTTCCCATAGCAACACATCACAGGTAAAATCTATACAATTACTGTGATTACATGATTATTAAAGTGTTTTTTAGAAATGATCCATTGAAAAGAAATAGAAATAATTCACTTAAATGTTCCGATTGTCTCGGAATCTATGAATCCAAAATACAGAATAGATTCATCTTTTTTATTTGGTACGACTACTTTTTATCAAACAGCATTTCATCAAAAATGAAAAATACACACATACATGCATGAACACACATACACACCAGGCCCATAACAAGTGGTCCCCCCCCCCAAATGAAAATTTTTAAAAATAAATAAAAATGAAACAAAATTTGAAAGTAAAAATAAACCATTTTGAAATGAATTATACAATTATCAGCCATTTTAAAAAAAGTTTTGTTTTAAATTGCAGAAATTCAAGATTTCGCCTGGAAACCAGATTTTGGCTCTCCAAACATTTTTCCATTGATATGGGTTTGCACACATACATAAAATATACACACGTGTGTATATATGTGTGTATTTTGCAATTTTGATGAAACGTTTGAAAAAAAGGGAAAAAAATATCATCTCATAGAAAATACAAATATATCTATGAATTTCTTCACAGGTAATAACTAGAACACATAACAAGAATATAAAAAGATAACCTAATCATTGGCATATTGTAAGAAATATTTATACCATTTCTAAAAATAAAAAAATGAATGGAAAAATCATTAAATCTACAAATTATATTTTTCATGTTTAGAAATGGAGATGTTTGTCTTTGAAAAAGTTGTCAGTGAATATTCCACACCGAAAATAAAAGTCTATCAAATGAATTATTTTCACTTGCTTTCTTTCAGTTACAAATACACAATCACAGCAGCTGTACAATTATAATATTAAAAGAATTCTTATTAAAAAGCTGTCTGATTATATGCAAAATAAAATAATTATTTGAAATTATTCTTTGTTGGAACTTAAAATGGACGTGGGGAAATACTAGTAATCTTATTGGCAAAAGTGAGGAATGGCTCGAAAGGTTGGGAACCACTGCTCTAGACACACATCTGAAGTTAATACAATAGTCCCGATTTGTGTTAGGGTGTTTACATGTGTGTGTTTATGACGTGTACGTGTATTTTGCAATTTTGATGAAACGTCGTTTAATAAAAAGCTGTGGCACCGTGATCTCTCCCCCGCCCCAGAGCTGTCTTTTCACCAACTCATTGTTATTTGATCTCTGTTTTGCAGGAAGGAAGAAAGAAGAGAAAAGATTGTGACACAATTCTATTAATAGAAACACATTAGACAGAAGCCAAGGAAAAACAAAAATTCAATTAATCAAGTGGAAAAAAGCAAATGAGTCGTTTCTGCAAAGTGATTGTTTACATGAAAAGCCAGAAAGAAAATGATTTACGATTTGTATACGTTGCGTGTAGGACTTAATTTCTGGTGAATGTAGAATTAAACAACAGAAACTAATTTCCTTTCCTATTTCATATCAAAGTGAGGCAGATATTACAGAACTGCAGTGACATTAAAATGGAGGTATTCATTACAGGAACAGAATGTCAGTTGTCATGAATAGAACATTTCTTTCCCTAAATCATGACACCTGTTTGTTTTGCTGATTGGGAGGCACAAACCATTAAACAAAACAATCAGAAGTTTATTTATATATACAGATGAGTTTTTTTTAAAGAAACTCATCTCATAGAAATTCAAATATATCACAGGTGATAACTAGTAGGAGAACACACACCGAGAATACAAAAAGATAACAACCTAATCATGGCATCAAATACCCTTGATACGGCTGCACAAAATCCACTCTTCTATTTTGCTTAAGAGTAAAGTGTTATTTCTATCAAAAAGGCTCATTGCAATTGAACTGGAACACAGACCAAACTCTAAAAGAAACAGATAAGTTTAATCACTCAACAGAAACTGTCATGTGACCAACGTCTTTTGGCAGCATGCCATGTTGGGGGTGATCAATGAATAAGTTACTTCTCTCTCCTTTTGTTGGGCAATGATCACTAAATAGTCCAAATTTTCAAAAATCAAGCATGAATGCTTCTGGACACAAACTAAGGGACCAATTTTGCATAAATGTACATTGCAAATTCAAACCCCCACTAAAAACTTATTATGGGAGGGGGTGGTGGGGTTAAAAAAAAAAAAGCATTTTTTTCTAGACATAATAAGTGTAAATGTTTTAATTTTCAGCCCATTGGAACTGCCTGTACATGCAATAGATAGCCAGCCAGACCGACTTAAAAACTGAAGAAACCTATGGTGACTGTTTCTTAAAAATGAAATGTTTAACATTACTTTCAGAATAAATGACCAGGTATTTATAGAGATAATGATGTGATAAACTGTCTGTTTTATAAAACAGACAAAGTTTATCACGTGTTAAATCATATTAATCTATACAAATAATGATTTTTTTGATGCAATTTGATAGAACCAAATTAGAAAGTCTAACAATATGAAAGACAAAAAAATTCAATTAATTAAGTGGAAAAAAAAAGCAAACAACTCATTTCTGCAAAGTGACTGTTTACATGAAAAGCCAGAAAGAAAATGATTTACGATTTGTATACGTTGCGTGTAGAACTTAATTTCTGGTGAATGTAGAATTAAACAACAGAAACCAATTTCCTTTCCTATTTCATATCAAAGTGAGGCAGATATTACAGAACTGCAGTGACATTAAAATGGAGGTATTCATTACATGAACAGAATGTCAGTTGTCATGAATAGAACATTTCTATGACATCTGTTTGTTCTGCTGATTGTGATACGCAAACCATTAAAACAAAACAATCAGAAGTTTATTTGTATATACAGATAGTTTCTTTTTAAAAAATCATCTCATAGAAATTCAAATATATCTATGAATTTCTTTGAAAATCTTTGCAAATTATAGATTAAATGTTACTATCTATAGTTTTGAGAAGGGTCATTAACATTCAAAGAGTTTTTCAGACAATTGGACTCCTTGTTTTTGTTGTTAACACAACTTTTTGGCCGATCCATTCTACAGCCTTTTTCAGATGTACTATCCAAATGTGATGATGGTAAACAAACCCCCCCCCCCAAATGGTAGCAACGCTTATAACGTAGGATTTGGGTGTCTGGAAAAAAAAAACACTAATCAAGAGTGGGCTATTATAAATTCTTCTGTGAGGGAAGCCAAAATATTAGGTGTGTCCAATAGTTTTCAGTGATAAAATGGTTTGCAACTGTGTATTCAGTCTTTAGTTAGAGTACTGGGAACTTTTCCACACACCTAATATATCCGTTGGTATACTCTAGATCAGTGGTTCCCAACCAGGGAGGTGGGGGAATTAGGTAGTCCAAGGGGGGGGGGAATAAAGGTATTAGGTAAAAATGAAAGGGAACTGGCAGATTCACGACAGCAAATTACTGACATTTATCAAGATATAAAATTCATCGAGATACAATTCACTGATATACATATTTACTGAGATCTTTAAACTTACACAAAGGTTAAGAATTAAAAAGAATTTACTGGAACAAAAATATATTAAAGATTTAGCAGTCGTTTGGCAGAGGGCCCAAGACATTTCCAGCTATTTAGGTACTTCTCAAACTTGTGACGAAAAAACAAGTTCAAAACTTGTAAAAGAAATATTTACCCCATTATTTGTAAAAAAATGAATGGAAAATTTTTCAATATGCCGCAACCCAAAATAAAAATCTATCAAATGATGTGTTCCTAATTATTTTCACTTGCTTTCTTTCAGTTACAAAAACACAATTACAGCAGCTGTACAATTATAATATTAATCTAATTCTTATTAAATAGTTGTCTGATTATATGTAAAATAAAATAATTATTTGAAATTATTCTTTGTTGCAACTTACTTAAATGGAAGTGGGAATACTAGTAATCTTATTGACAAAAGGGAGGAATGGCTCGAAAAGGTTGGGAACCACTGCTCTAGACACACATCTGAAGTTAATACAGTAGTTAATATACCTATTTGTGTTAGGGTGTTAGGGTCCAAGAGAGACAACCACGTTATAACTGAACCACGGATAATCAAAAGTCAATTACAACTGCCAAAACAAGTGCCCACTAAACGAAGGTGTTGTTTACATCATAAAATCAAAGAAAGTATGTGTAAAGCACCATGTAATTATAAGTTAATTAAATGCAAATTGAAGAAATTTAATATTTTAGCCAAATTAAATCTATTGATAAAATTCGGATTTTATTTGCAGTTTTCTGGATATAGACTAAAATATGGAGTCCACCACCCACCCACCTTATATAACGATCTGTGCGAGATTGAAAATGATCAACTTATATATCATTAAAGTTGATGGAAGTTTTGACATATTTGAACCAGATGGCTAGCTATGTATCATGTGTACAGGCTGCACCAATCAAGCTAGAGGGCTGAACATTTTAAGATTTACACCTACAGTCTAGAAAAAAACTTTTTTTTTTGTTTTGTTTTAAATTCCCTCTCCCAAAAAGTTTTAGTTGGGGATTCAGTTTACAATGTAAATTTATACTAAATCGATCCTTAGTTTGTGTCCAGGAGCATTCACGCTTGTTTTATGAAAATTCAGACTTTTTAGTGATCACGGCCCAACAAAAGGGGAGAGAAGTAAATTATTCATTGATCACCCCAATACGGCATGCTGCCAAAAGACGTTGGTCGCATGATGGTTTCTATTGAGTGACTAATCAGACATGTATCGGTAGAGTTAATGAAAGTTTTGACATATTTGTTTAATAAATTCTACTCAGCTAATTAATATTATATTCATCAAGGACATTTCACCCAACATCCTGGCTTAAATGTTACCTGACCCATATTTCTATTAAATGTTCATATGAGGTTCTTTATAGAGTCAGTCACTCATTCACATTCCACAACATTTTCTTCGTAAACAACAACACATCTTTGTAAGTCTCGTGTCTAGAACCTTGAGAGTCATTAACATTCCAAGAGTTTTTTTTGTACCGGTACAAATGAACTCCTCCCTCATCTTGTTCAAAACGTGTGTTAACAACATCAACTTCACTGAGAAGTTCAATTGTCCGAACAATTCACCAAAAAATCTTACCGACCTAGTCTGTGGAACTGGAATAAATTCCGGAGAGTATTCTTGGATCATATGCTGACAATTATTTATATAGAACTTAGTGTTGTAATTCTTTAAACATTTTTATGATTTAAAAGAAATATCTTTCTTTCCCCAAAATCATGATCAACCTTTGCGAATAGATAGATAGGTAGTCAGTATGCCTAGTTGATTGTTGGGGAATAGGCTATAAATAATTTCTGTTTGAATTTCTGAGATGAGGAATTATCATTATTAAATACTGATTTTGTTTGAACTGTTATCTTTGGTTGTTATAGTCACAACATTTCGGCCATGGTACCCTCCGTCCTTCAAGGTGCCTGTTGTATATTCAGTAACATTTTTGGAATTTCGAACTGAACCCTTTATGTTAATAACAAATGTTCTCTGTACAGAGTTATGGCCCTTATGTAGGGGGCGCTCCCTAATTCTGGTGAACACGTGACCGAGGACAGAGCTGCCATCTTATCTTCATCAGTGGAAAACCAGATTGAAAAGAAAAGCAGTTCATAATAAACTGTTGTTTTACTATCGTTTGTCAGTGTGTCACTTATTATTTCACACTTTATTCAATACATGTGGATAGACTTTTCTCATTCAATTAATTCTTTCATTGTTTTGTTATTTAGTCCAATTAATGTAAATGCATTGCAAGTGATTTTACTACAGAAATGAATTGCGAATAAAAAAAACTTTAAAAATGATAGTGATCAAGAATTAAGGCAGAATTAATTACTGACAGAACAGGGCTATTCTATGTGTAATCTAATCTAATCTAACTGAAATGGTTTTAGAAATGCATTGTAAATTAGAAAAAAAAGGATTTTCAGTAGTCAGGAATTAAGACGAGCATTACTGACAGAATTAGGGCTATTATATGTATGCCATGGGTTTTATCCAATGAATACAATGAAAATCCTTATCAATGAAGCATGAAATCTGATTTCAAAATACTTTTCCAAACTAGGATGTTTAAAGGAATTAATGAAACAATACTCAAATAGGATTTGCACTTTTCCATGAGATGGAGGCTACAAATTAAGGCCCTCAATCAATCAGAGGCTAATTGTCCAAAACACACGCAAATTGAAAAACACTTCTGACAATGTTCATTGCTCTTGGTTTTAACAATACAGTAAATGTTAACCAACATGGACAGAGTTGTTTATGGGACCAAAAATAAGACAAGGAAAGACAGAAGGAACATGGACACATGACATGATAATCCTTACTGAAAAAAAAAAAAGAAAAAATGAATAAATACCTCAGTTAGCCCTCTAGATACATTCCTAAACAAAACAGTGCTATTGGCTAAGCGGGGTATTATTGTGATTGATGTCATTGTAGAGGCTCAACAAGATGGAATAGATTAGTGCTGTATATCACATCTGGTAGCTACTTTCCCGAGTTGGTGAAATATCACTAGGTATATCACTACATGGTCACTTATGTGTATATTCTCATACACATTAACCAAAATGTAACGAATACAGTTATTTCAAAGTCCAGGATTTCTTTTATCATTATTTATTTTGGGAATTTAACATTACAAAATTTATAACAAAAAATATTTGAAAAAGAGCAGTATAGTGATTCAGCTAAATGGGTTAGCGCTAAGCGGGATATTACTGTAAATAAATAAAATGAATAAGAAAAAATAAAGAAAAATTTTAGCTGATCCAAAAACACAGAAAATACCACAGATTTTAATTAATTAAGTAATTATAATCATTATACGAGGTGTGTCCATAAAGAAACCAAACTTTTAAAACAGTACACCAATTAGACATTTTATCGTGCTGGTGACTGTTAAGTAGCAGTGACCTTGATCTTTTGTATAAAAAAGCTGCATCAAGCTACATTTGTTAGTTTTTGAGCTACACGTCCCAGAGTGGATGTGTGTGTATAGAGCAGTTGGCGTTTCCCCCCCAAGATGAACAATGAAGAACAACATGTTGGTCCCTTGTCTGCTGACAGATGAGCAACATTTTTGTCACCCCTACTCTCCGGATTTGGCTCCTGCAGACACAGGATAAACACGTTGCTCTTCATTTGTCATCTTGGGAAGAAAAAAACTGACCAAGTGCTCTACACATACGTTCACTCTGGGACGTGTAGCTCAAAAACTAACCAATGTAGCCTAATGCAGTTGTTTTATACAAAAGATCATTGCTACATAACATCGAGTCCCTGGCACGACAAAACGTCTCATTGATGCACTATTTTAAAAGTTTGGTTTCTTGATGGACACACCTTGTATGTAAGAGAAAGTAAAATGCATAATCAATTTCACACTTCAATTCTTCACATTTGTATTTTTAGTTTAATTAAAATAAATCTGATTGGAAGTGCAAAGAATCATAAAAGGTTTGTCTTTAACTTTGAGAAGAGTCATTAACATTCCAACAACATTGGACAACTCCCACATGTGGAGTTTTGATATCGTGCGAGTGTGCTTGGTAGGCGATATGATTAAATCTCTGTACCTAGCGTTGCCAAAAAATGGATTGTTCTGATTGGTATATTAGTGACCATAATTTTTTCTTCTCAGCTCAACAGAGACACGAGATGGAATTCTTTGTTTAAGAAAAAACGAACCGAAAACATTTCCAGGTTAAAAAATTATGGAACAAGCTGTAGTGCATGCGTTGCTAAAATTTTGCAAGCGTTGCTGTTAAAATTTCTGTTTGATACTGTTTTCAACTTTACACTACCAGAGAAAGAGACTCTTTCCTTATGGATATTACATATTAAACCTCAAATGGACCAACCAAAATGTGTTAACATCAAAGATGGGAAGAAGAGGTTGGATTGTCAGAACTAAAGTTGGAATCATAAAGGTTATCAGCACAATCGACAAACCAAGTTTGCATTAGATTGTTTATACTAATGCCTCTGCGAAAGACATGAATCCACATCCTTGCACTATCTCAATGCTAGATATTTTGACAAAAATGTCTTCTCGCTGGCATGCCACAATTGTTAGCAAAGAGTTGGTGAGTGAGCACTTTAGGCGAACAACTTTCCTGTAATTACCTTACTGACCAGACTGTAGTAACAGGGGTGGGGAGCTGTTACACTCACTGTCAACCTTGGCAGAGGACAGTCATATCAATAAATATTGAAGTACATTCATTAAAGAACAACAAAAAGTATTCAATAAAAGTAGTCGATTATGATAATTATATAGACATTTATTAATTGAGAACCTATATTTGCTCGGCACAAGTGTGAGCGATTGCAAAACGAGCAGCCTAAATTGCGTAATTAAATAATGAAATGAGGGTGCTGTTAGCTCAAGTGGTAGAGCAGAGCCTGCATATAAATCTGCTTCCAAGGTGGACGTGGGTTCAATCCCTGCATGGCGCTCATTTATTTATTTATACGATTTAGGCCATTTGTTTCACCATTGCACACACCAGTGCCGAGCAAATATAGGTTCCCAATTAATAAATGTCTTTATAATTATCATATTCTGTCGGATATAAATTGTCCATTCTTTGAAATTCAAGTAGTCAATTGTATTAGATCATACATATATTTCATTTTTTGTTTACAGGTTTCCCCTGCTCTTTACTGTTAGACTCTGTATGATCCACTTTGTTCGATGTCAACTTCGATATAACACAATATAAACGCATACACTTCTTAGGGTCTTCAATTCACTTTTACTTACACTCGAACATGGACGCCGAAGCTGCTAACTAACTTGAACACAATAAAATATCAGAAAAGAAGGACTCCTGAAACGGGAGAGTTCCACTACTGATCATTAACAAAGAAAGCTAACAGAGTTATCTTTCTTTGTAGATGATATATTAACATATTGACATTTACGCCACTTAAAGACCTCAAGCCCCGATAGCTTTGAACCGTCTGTGAGCATCTGTGCCTTATCTCAATTTATTTGGTGCATCCGTTAGCAAGATGTGTCAAGAAAAGCAAGAGAGTGTCTAAGGGTGTTAGACTTAGCGTAAAACTCGCAGACATAGAAGAAGTTTATTTTTGAGGTCTGGAAATGCTCAAATATTTTTCTTATAAATTAATGATAATTGCTTCTTTGCTTTACGCCAATTCGGCTTACGGATGTTTTTTCTTGGAATGCTTTACTTTCGAATAGCGGGGGAAACCTGTTTTTGCTGGCCACCTTTTCTAGACATCTGTTAGTTTTGCTAAATTCCATCTGTTTGCACTCACGGTTTTCTTTGGTCGTTCATCTGTGCAGCTTAGAAGAAAGAGAGGAAAAACAAGTCGAAATAGGTTGATATTCATTTTTAGCTATTATTCATTATATAATGGTCTTCCAGGATCCAAAGTAGAAAGCAATTGTTTGTATCTTCATGCCACTATTTCACGGTTATTAAGTTACCCATATTTTGCACTCTTCAAAGCAAGGGTTCTCAAACCTTTTCTTCCAACATACCAATTCATCCTATCCTGCAGTGGTGGCAAACCCCTTGTGAAGAATATAGTATAAAATGTATGGATGCCATAGAACAGACAATAAACATAGTATTTGTTAGTAATTTATTGTTACATTTTTAATGAGATGAATGAACTTGGCTCTTTCCAACAAGTAACTAAACTCTTGGCAGATTTTCAGAGAGACACAGCCGCGTATCATTCTCAATTGACAGTTTTGCACAAAATTTGTTTTTTGTCATTGCTTAAAAACCTTGTTTACAACTCAGACAAGTTGCATTTAGTCGGTTGTGACTTTTTACTTTAAAATTCCAGTGTTTTTACAAACTGTAAAAGAGGAAAAATGGCATAAATTGAACTTTCAAAAAGCAGGGGATACCTGTCCTTAGAAGAATTCAAGTTATTCCTCCACGAGTGCCACCAGCTAGGCTCATACCAAACTGTAATTCCACTTGCATACCCCTAGCGGTACGCATACCCAAGTTTGAGAATTCTCGCTCTAAAGTTCTTTACCAATCATTCCTTTATTTTAGGTTCCTTCTCACAAATATAGCTGCCCAGAAAATGATAATGGAGTACATGTTTCCCTCCGCTATCCGCAGCTAGAGCATTCCTATAAAAACCTTTCGTAAGCTGAAATGGCATAAAGCGAAGAAGCAATTACCATTGATTTATAAATGGAAAAATTTTGAGCATTCCCAGACCCCAAAAAGGTGATGTTAGGCTGGTGTGGTGGGAGTTACAGGAGACTGGGGTGTAGGAGAAAGAGGAAAAGAGGAAAAGTGACATAAATTGAACTTTCAAAAAGCAGGGGATACCTGTCCTTAGAAGAATTCAAGTTATTCCTCCACGAGTGTCACCAGCTTGGCTCATTCCAAATAGAATTATTTTTAATGGTTCCTTTTATCTGTCTCTCTCATAAGAATGTTTATATTAACCCTTTATAGGGAATCCCTAAAATATTTTAGATATCAAAACAACCTTTTTGTATGTTAAACTGGCAACTGAAAATATCTTGTAATTAGGTCTTAATTACAAGATATTTTCAGTTGCCAGTTTTCTGAAAAATGTTTGTTTATGGGGGGAAAACCCCCCTTTGATGAAGTGATCATATATGGTGCCTGACCCAAAAAGTGACAAAAATAGAATTAAAGAATAACATTCAATGTAATGAATAGATACCAAAACAGTTGTAGTAAACTTGTAAGTTGTAATGAAAGTTCTCCGATGTTTCAATTTATTTAGAAACACAAATACAGTGGAAATTAAAGAGACACTTTATCATCAATATACTCATCTTTACTCTCAATAACTATGTTCCATTTATCAAGTTTTTCAATACCAGATTTGTGAAATTCCTTGAGATTTTGACCTGATAATAAGAGACTAACTGATTTTCAACCTCTTCTCTTGAACAGAGTCTTTATTCATCAAAATGGTTTTGCAAACTCCTAAACAAATGATAGTCGGTGCAAGGTCAGGAGAGTATGGTAGATGAATCATTTTTTCCCAGCTGAATGCCTCTATGAGATCTTTGGTCACTCGAGCGGTACCAGGACATGCATTATCGTGATGAAGAAGGACCCCTTTTTTGAAAACAACATCAATGTAATAAACTTCTTTTTCATAGGTCAAGGATTGTCATCTTAGTGATAGGACCATTGAAATACAACTGGGCATCTTTAGTTTGGTTGTTGGGTTGTCACTTTATTCAAAATGTTGGTTGGAGAGAGAAGGAGAGGTTGAACAAGGGATATGGTTTCTTCTTCAGCCTAATAGGGAGCCCATTTCATCTGACCGTCTCTGGACTGCATGGAAAGGTGACTGAACCTGAGCAAAATCTGACACTCACTTCTGACACTGACCTAGCACTACTACAACATTGTCCCCTCTACTGTCACATCTGGCTTGATGGTCACTTTTCTTTTTTACATTAAATAGTCAAAACCATGTAATTACACAAACATAAATCATGTGACCTGATTACATGCTTTGCTTTCATTGAACCATGTTCAACATTGATACATTGTACTAACATGAACTTCTGAGATCAAGCCGTGCTGTCGAATATATTAAACATCTGCTTGAGGTGCAGTGGTTAAGTATGCTTGTCTCATGTGTCCTTGGCGGATGCTACAAAAATCTGGCTTCATGCCAGATATAGTTGAATCGAAATCCTTTGAGGGAAAACTAAAACCTCAAATCCCAAACATATCCATCCAACCTGAACAGCAGGAAGAATAATCAAAGCATATTTCTATGGACATAACAGGGGAATAGTGGTTATGGGGCCTATTAAGTGAGGACAAGTTTCAAATTGAGTGGAGTGTGAAAAACATGGAGGGTTCAATGAAAACATAAACAGTAGGGGGTAGATTGGTAAACTCGGTGAATACAAAAAATGGTTGAAGTAACATGTGCAGAGTATGATAAATATATATGTACTTACTTACCTGTTAATGGTATTCACAGGTAATTAAGTCGAGGCATGTTTATAATACACAACAATGTTATAAATGGAATGAAACATATGCTAAGCAATTCACCTCTGCAGTTTTTGTTAACATCAAAAACATCTAGAAATATCTAAGGAAGTTTAGCTTCCCAAATTAAATATCTAAAAACATCTAGAATCTAGGGAGCTTTAGTGTCTGTAACATTGTGACACAAATATTGATCTGTAAAATACAATGTTTACTCACCGTGGTTGAGATTATTTCTGAATTTAAAGGTTTTTAATATACATTTATGAAAGGGCACAGATGCAAAACAAATTTTGATTTTTAAATGTTAAATTTATTTCTAAACTGCAGTTAGTGTTAGTTCTGATATTGGCACAATTTTAGTCAGGTTCTTCATTCTAGGCATGACTCCAAATCTTTTGCGAAAGAGTAAGATTTACATACATGCGTGACCCTAAAGACAAAGGGAAAACATACGCATTATTTTCACGCATACGTGATCTCTAAAAGGAATGGTCAAGCATGCACAGTAAATTTGAGATGCTGAACTACACTACCCCCAATCTGGATTCTAGATGTTTTTGAAAACATGTCTTAACTTCCTGATGTCCAAATGTTTCACCTGTGGCATTTTGTCTAGTAAATCACCTCAAAGTCTTTCGGCCAAATCACATTGGATATACCGTTTTTTGTACGAGTTAAGCAACATCGAGCCTGGTCAGTACCTAGATGGGTGACCGCTTGGGAATACCAAGTGCCATAACCGAGCATGGTGAAGTGAGTAATGCCACTTTGGGTGCTTGTCGCCACTACATCTATTTTACATATACAGGCAGTCCTCTAGTTTCGTACGGGTTGCGTTTCTGAAAAACTGTACGAAAGTTGAATTACATATTAATTAGGGGTTGCCATTCCTTGAGAGCTAAAAAAGAAACACACACACTCATATTTCCGTTAACACACACACACACACACACACACATATACATATTCTAGTGCTAGCACACGCATGCACATGTTTGCGGTTCACACAACTTCAGTGCAATCAAAATGCAGGTGCAATACATTTTGCTTCACACCGTGCAGTGTCATGGCGTCGGTTTGTATATAAACATAAATGAGTGGAAGAAAGTTCCGGATAGACATGAAAGCAACATCTTAAACAAACCCATAAAAACCTAGAAAATATTATTTAAAGTATGTATTTTAAATAATAAAAGTGATTTAATAATTCTCGTAGAATTAGTCCTGTGGAATATTGCTCTGACCGTGTATTTCAATCGACCGTCATATGTATGATTTTCCGTTTTTTAATTGTCATAAATTAACGATTCTCTAGCTTATTTTAGGCAAACCTCCAATAAATAAAAGCAATGTTTGCATACAATATTATTATTCAAGCATTTTATGCTACATATTGTGCCTTTAAAAAGTAGGTGGAAAATGAAGAAATAGGTTCAATAGGTCTAATGCAGTTCAGTAAAAAATGTACGGATGTCCGAATTTTTACAGTACAGAAATTGAATTAGGGGTGTTAATTTATAGTGTATGAAAATCGAACAGATGAATCTCAAGGACTGGCCGTATCTTATATATATATATATATATATATATATCGAAAGCCAAGACAAGAGAAACTTGTGATATGGGAAGACCAGGCAGGGATGGTTGATGCCATTGCCAGCATAAGGGCACTAGCTAGAATTCAATTCAAAAATAAAAGACTCACTTCTTACTGGTTCATTTGAATTCCACATAGTAATTTAACAAATAGAGATTCACAAATTAAAATATAATAAACTTCAATTTTCAATTATAAATAAAGGTAGTTTTGGTAAAATGTATTTTCTTTAACCTAGTGATTGAACATGGGGCCCTACAAGGGGGCAATTTGAATATATTGGGGGGGGAATTTGAATATATTTGGGTGTGAAACACAAAAAGCATTCCGTGGCACAAAACTGAGTTGTGTTAAGCCTTAACTGATAAATTCCTGATTATACAATATTAATTACTAATTTTACTATAGATTCCATAGTTATTAATGCTTAATTCATTAACTTTGAATAAAAGCGTTGTTACTAAATTTCACCCAATTAAGAAATTACAAAAATTTTAGTAAATGACCTAAAGTTCATGTATCAGTATTTTTTGCAAAGAATTTGCCACATGATATATAATTAAATTATTTTATTATAGTAAGGGGGGCATCAAATTTTTTGAGCTGTCGAGGTAGGACTGTGAGCAATAAGAACCACTCGGGAGTGGCTGACAAGATATTTTTCAAGAGATTTCTTTGTCCTGGGTTTTCTTACTGTTGCAGTGAATCAGTATTTCAAGACAATTCGTAGATAGCGATGATGATTACTGGAAAAGTACAGTGAACCCTCGTTAAACCAGATATCAGATAAAATGGACAAAATCTGAGTTAAGAGTGTCTGTGTCGATGAAAATGTAACTTGAAATCTATTGATTTTATCGTAATAATCTTTGTGTTATTAATAAAAGAAAGATTGTAGAAAATTATCAACTAAAACTTATTTCGGTAGTCAATATAAAACCGGAGATAATCGGGTTTGAAAACTTGTTTACATTCACAAACTGGTGAACTAGTAAAATTTGCAATTGGAAATTTTAGCCAAATTTTCACACACATTTTAAAATTTCACCAAAAATATAGTAATTGGCCAATTTCAATGAAATTTTCGGGATCTATTCCATTACAATTTTTATTTTCTTACGAGAAGAGTATTTTGTAAGAACATTCATAGCATAGTATCGTAACTGGACCACTTCAAAATTACTACTACAATTACTTCTCCACATTTAGAAGTAAACAAACTTATAACGGTTTAGAGATTTTCAGAGTAGTCGGATCTTAATTAACCTTGTTATATGTTAGATGATTTCATAAAATGTTTATATGTTTTATATAGTTATATGATGTATCGTGTACAGTGTATATACTTTCCAATATCATATACGTATACAGTATTAACTCGGACAATCGGCTAAAATTGACAGCCCTTCCCACCTATTAGTCAGTTTTAATGAGGGTTCACTGTATTTACATTCAGCCAAACCATATCTTTTATCTCTGCCAACAAAGTATTCACCCATGTCTGTCAACACAATATCTCCAAGAGTTCTTACTGAATTTTGTGGAAGAGTTGGCCATGGGTTATGGAAGAAGTGATCAAATTTTAGGGCAGATCCAGGAAATCGTTTTCGACGGAGACATATTTTTATTATTCTGCAGGAAAAGAGTTTAAAAGCGAACAGTTAATAAAAAACCTAAATTCAAATTTCAAAGGAAGTAACTCAATATTTGTACATCTAAAATTCTCCCCCTTGTTTTTCATTTAACTTTTAGTCAGTGTACAGCGTTGGCAGAGATATGCAGTCTCAGAGTGCTTACTGGTTTTCTTTTGGCTCCAATTTCAAAAGAAGAGCGGACAGTCATTAGACAATACAAAATGATAACCTTGCCAGATTCTGACTGTGACCATCACTCTGGCCCTGACCCTGTCTAATGATCTAATTCTCAGCTTCAAAACAACAAAGAATAAAACCTTAGATGAGTTGTTCTCCCCCCCTCCCACACCGCCTTCCATCCACTTGAGCCAAAGATGAATCGAAGGAAACAAAGATAAAAAAAAAAAGAGAAAAAAAAGGATCATTTCTTTCTTTTCCCTAAAAGTATCTCATTACATTTGTTCGCTTTTGTTCACTTTTTAGTAGAGCTTAGTGGTAGAAACGTGAACTGGGGATATCAAGATCTATGGTTCAATAACTAATGCAGTCGATAATCTTTGAAATAACGCACTGGAAGAATGGCCATTTTTGAATCAACCATTTTGAATTGCTAAAAGTGGTTGATTTTTTTTTTTAAATGGCTAAAATTGGGTAGATTTCATTTCCAGGTAACTGTATATACACCTCAAAAACTCATACAAAGACACTAAAAAGTATAAATATACAATGTATTGATCAGATATTA
>VCCN01002452.1:4485980-4503014 GCA_006491835.1 Architeuthis dux
AAAAAAAAAAAGAGGGCATAATGTTAGGGGGAGGGGGCATAATGTAAAAATAGGGAGGGTTAATATTAAAAAGCAGGAGCATTGGAGGGAGGGGCTGAAGTTTTTAAAAAGTGGGGCTAAATATTTTTAATAATGGGAGCATAATGTTAAAAGGGGTTAATATTAAAAAAGTTGGGGGGCTCTAGCAGAGGAGTGTGGATGCTACAAAAAGAAGACTAGATTGTCTGCCAGGCACCATGAACCACAACCATGGTTCATCATTAGATTATTATTTTAAACTCGTTACTAATTTATGCATTCTTATTATCAACTAATTTACCCATGCTGTCAAAAGATTATGGTGTATTCAAATAATTTTGTAATTGCATTGAAAAAAAATATCAAAACCATTACATTCCTCCGAATGTTCTTGTTTAACCAGAATGAACCCAGATTTTGTATGCACTTGCAAAAAAATAAATATGTGGGACTACTCTATAATTAGCATTTAATAGTTATCTCCCTTGACAAATGTTACAGACAATGATATAGACCATCACATGGCATATTATACAAGTAGATTACTATTCAAATGTTGGACGATTGAATGCCTTCTTGTTGTTTGTGTTGTAAAAACAACGTCTCTTCTGATCCATTCTTCGGCCTTCTTCAGGTGTAAAATCCGAGTGTGATGGGTTAAACAGAAGTTATTTAACCCATGAAGAAGGTCGAAGAATGGATTGGAAGAAATATTGTGTTTACAACACAAATAACAAGGAGTTCAATCATCTAAAAAACCATTTGAATATTAATGACACTTCTCAAAACTATAGAAAGTAGATTACTATTTGTTGGAGAGTTTAATCATTCAATTATAGAAATGCTATCCCCTTTTTTTTGTAAGTTACAAACAATAGCAAAAGCCAGTCAGGTTAGCTAGGGGAAAGAAGAAGAAGAAGAAAAAAAAAAAAAAAAAAAAAAAAAAAATCAGACTTTTTCAATTCCCCCACCCCAATTTTTTTTAATTGGTCAACCCCAACATGGCATCTTGCCAAAATACGTTAGTCACATGACACGCTGACCTGGCCTCATATTTGGGATATGAGGCCATGTGAACAATATGAAAAAACATAAGATGCAGAAAAAATAGATAACAAAGATGAGTTTGGTTAATACAAATAACAAATACTAATAAAGTATGAATAAATGTTGGGCCTTTTTCATTAGTCCCCCCCCCCACCACCACCACACTAAATAATTATTACAGATCACTGTATTTTTCTTTACTAAATAAATGTAAATAGAAACTAGAAAGCGCTCAGGGAGTGCATACCCCTGGCAACGTCATTGTAGCTATTGTTCACCCCTTCCAAAAATTTTCATTGAAATTCATTGAGAACTTTCGGAGATATTGTGTGGACAGACAGAAAGACAACCAAATACATATACCTCTCCAACTTCGTGAGTAGAGGTAAAAAAGTTAAGGGCATTCCGGCAACTCTGATGTTATTATCTTCCTAAGATAATAACCTTGGGTCAGAGGTCAAACAGTCAGTCAGGGCAAAGGTTACTTTGTGTTGGGGCCTTTGAAGTTGAATAGCTATAATTATTTAGTGTGTGTCTGGAGGGGGAACTAACGAAAAAGACCCTAAATTTCTTCCAGCTACCAAATTCTAACTGGCTTACTAGCAAATGAGTGTTGAATGATCAGGATAACTTAAGGATGGATACAGCGATTGACAACGAAAGCAAATTATACAGTATGCTATTCAGAGTATAACATGTCAAAAAGAAAATAAATAAAAATAAAAAGGTACTGTCTATAGTTTTGAGAAGGGTCATTAACATTCAAAGAGTTTTTTTCGGATGACTGAATTCCTTTTTGTTTGTGTTGTTCTGAGTGTATAAGTCAGACAAAGTGTGGAGTTCAACTCGATGTGGCTCCCACTACTCAACAGGAACAAGGTATGGCAATCCAGGCCTAATGTCATAAGCTTTGCTACCATTGGAGAGAAAAAATTTCTGTTTACCACCATTACATTCGGATAGAACGGACAGGCCGAAACATTGTGTTAACAACACAAACAATAAGATGGAGTTCAATTGTCGGAAAAACTCTTTTTTTTTACAGCTTGTGTAGTTATTGTGATGATATATAGTAATTAGCAAAAAAATTACAAGCACATCTTTTTATGTTTTGTCCATAAACTAAATAAGTTATGAAAAATTACAAATAAAAGACTTTTAATAACCGAGTAGAATCAAGATGGTCCAGGAGTAGAGTTCTTGACTCCAGTTCTGTAGGTTGTGGGTTCAATCCATGGCATACCAAAAACTTTTTAAAAATGGTACTCAATGCCTATCTGCTAGGCACTCAACTAAAAGAGTAGGATTGAGGATGCCTGGAGAGGGATGGGCTCTTTCAGGCTATCTTGTCCAAGAAACAACCATGATGGGTGCGCCAACAACACAATACAGGGTATGGAAATCCCTGTACAGAGCTACAGGACCAAGTATCAAGTAAATATTGTACCCCAACTTTGACTTGAAAAATTCTGGAAAATAAAGAATAAACCTACAAAAAAGTAACCTTCGGCCTGTAAGATGCAGGGTAAATTTTGAAGACTTATTGGGGCCGAAGGGGGTGGAATAGGGTCTTCAAGGCCAATGAAATGGTTTTGTTTCAATAAAGTTTTAAGTGCAAGAAAAATGGGTAAAGATCTACATCCGTTAACCAACTTCTATTTTTTTGACAGTAATTGTTTGTGCTTTTAATCTGTTCCTAGAAGTTGTTAGCTTTTAGAAAAAATGTTTTTTAAGGTTTTTTTTCAAGGGGGGTTCTATTTACAATGTAACTGTATGATAAATGGCACTGTTACTTTCCGTCCGTTGTAAGGAAGTATTTGGTTACTTCACTTGTGAGGCTTCTTTGATATTTTAATGACAATCTTTTCTGTGCTTTCATTAAGGTTTTTTTTTGTGGGGGGGGGGGGTCCACATGGGATTGCCTGCGTGTGTGCATGTGTTCTCCCAGGAGTGGTGAAAACAAATTTGTTTCTATTTTTGTTCAACTTGGTTAACGGATGTAGATCTTTACCGAAAAATGAATAACCCAAATTTGAAACATCTTTTAGGTAACTGTATATGAAATGTATTGCGTGTTATTAGTGACACACTTAACTGAAGCATACAATCAGCATTTCAAATTGAAGGCATGAGTATATCTCATAATCTTGGCTTAGGGTAAGGATTAAGGATTTAAAGAATCCTAAGTCAGTGAAGTATAAATACAAAGGTGCGTGATCATAGTTTGATTTTTAGGGGAACCTTTGAGGAAATGGTTATTGCCTACTGCACAACACAATACTCTCTCATGTTGAAAGAGATCAAATTCAAATCATATCTATAATGTAGAAGAGCGGTCTGGTAGTGGCATAGGTAAGAGAGATAAAGCCTTCTGCGTGGTAGTACAAAAAAAACAAGTGGATTAGAACATTTTGGCTGGAGAAACTTCTCCCCGGAATGTAGGTCAACATGGAGATGGCAGAGCTTTGGACAACGGGTGGATTTGCTTTGCGATGATTGGCTGAGAGGAACCATGGGGAAAGTTTTGAATTTTGGGGGTGACTTGGCAGTTGAGAGTTAGTCGCTGACTGCAAGGTGTAAGGTCTTGGACCATGCAACTGCTATTAAGATGAGTGGCAGCAGTTGATGTCTGTAGTAGCACAAGTGATTTTGTCAGGGGTCAGAACCTTTGAGACAACATTTGTACAAACTTTTGTCATTTCTGTCCGAATTTTTTAGTTGAGGGATCATCAATATGTATAGATTTTTTTGGACTATTGTCCTAATCTTGGTTCAGCTTTTGAACATAACGTTTCGGACGTTGTACCCTACGGCCTTCTTCAGGTGGCAAGGATTTGGAATGTTGGGACGTCATGATAGATTTTTTTAACATTCTCACAGGTTCTTGACATGCATGGGTGTCCACAATGTTCATCTTCAATATTCACAAAATCTCTTGTACTATTCAAGCACAGATGTATGTAACATGCATTCTTCCCCATAAACTTCAGTTAGCATACAAAAAGATGCGGTAGCCATTTTGGACAATTACACTAAAGATTTTATATTGATGAATTTTTGAACTGACCATTTTTTATGACACGTCAGAAAAGCATGTCTACTTCAAACAGTGCGTAACAGTGAACTGAAGACGCAGACAGACTGAAACTTTCAGGGGTTGTTTCTGCTTGCTTATTGATCAAGGTATACCTCATGGTTCATGCTGTGGTATAAAATTAACCGATTGTCTCGCAAGCACAAGAAGGGGGAATAAATCTTGGTTCAAAACCGGAACCAGAAACAAAACGGGCAAACTTAGTCAGTTTGTCTGACAATGAATCAAGCAGTGAAGGACAAGGGCAGGGGACTCGGGCCAATTCTGTATGAAGATTGCAGAGAGAGAGAGGCACACCCTGTTGGTCACGTCACTACGTCATGGCGTCATGGCCATGTTGGGAGGGGGGGTGAAATTGTGACAGATAAAACCAGGGGGAATAAATCTTGGTTCGAAACCGGAAACAAAACGTGCAAACTTAGAGTTTATTGGCTGGTTACAGAGACTCGCGACCCGTCAGTTTTTGTCTACTTCTGAATTGGAGAGCGCACGTGGGATTCCGTTTGTAAAAATTGTCTCGGACGGAAAGAAAGGTAAGAGGAGTTTCATTTTATCAGCCAATACACAACATTACATAAACCCAGACTCGTTACTTAATAGCCACACCTCTTATTGTAATTTAATGTTAATATTGTAATTTTATGAACATGTAACAATGAAACACAATATAGCTATTCATAAGCTGTAATTTTAACCAAAAGGGCTGCAAAACTCATGATTTTTGTGTAGGTATTGTATCATATTGCATCTCTCATAGTCTGACTGACCTCCACCCTTCTCTGTTCTGAGACTCCCAGGGCATCGCTCAACTTTATGCCTGTCCATTCTGGGATGTTGTCCTTCCATCTCTTCCCCCTCCTTGGATTGCCTCTTGGTATTTTTCAAGACCAAAAATTGGGCAAATTTGGTACTGAACAAAGCTATTTGGTTCCAAAAATAAAGATTTGGTACTAAAGGAAAATTTACAAAAGATAATCCCTTACACACAAATGATATGAATATACATGAACAATAGATTAAAAAAATATGTATTTTAATCCATTTTTCCTGCAAGCTTAGTCAAATGATGGATTTTAAGTTATTTGATTAATTTGGTACTGAAGCTACTTAATTTGCTCCCAAGACAAATTTGGTCCTGTGCTGGCAACTCTACTTGAACTGTGCCTTGCAAGATTGTCTTGGCAAGCCTTACCGATCGTGAAACGTGCCTGTACCACTTGTGTAGGTAAGAGTTTAGTTTCCTATATTTGTTCCACTTGGTATAGCTGTAGTTATTAAATAAATTTGGATTAGATCATCAGTATTCAGGTACATCCTCTCCTTGATATGGAGGGTGTGAATGTGAATTTATATTATAACGACAAGTGAAAGATAAAATATTACAATGATGAGGACAATATGAAGTTATTTCTGAATTGTGTCACATTAGAAATTCATGTCACCTTGTGTTTAAGACGAAAGCAGACAAGACGAATTTACAAGCCTGGTTGCTGCAGGGTCAAAATCCACTCCTACTTCTATTACAACTGAAGGTGGTTACTGCAACCTTTGTATTGTATATATAATAAATAAAAAATTATAAAAATATATTTTTTAGTATAAATGTATTTATCTATTAGAATGAAATAAGCCCATGTGTATATGTAAGATAAATTTTGTAGATATGTAAGACTTGCCGCTCAATCAGTAAAAGACCCGGCTACCAATCACTTGGTTGTGATTTCAAATCACTGTAGGGAAATGTTAATTTTAAAGATGTATTTATTTATTAGAAATGAAATAAGCCCTTGCGTATTTCTAACATAAATATTTGTAGATATGTAAGACTTGTTAATTGTGCTCAGTCAGTAAGAAAGTCGCCTACCAATCAGTTGGTTGTGATTTCAAATGACGGTAGGGGAATGTTAACTTTTATACCCCTAAATTTGGTGAGGATTGTTCTTGTTCTCGATTGCATGAGGTCTGTCTGGAAAGTATCCATTTTAAATATCTAGTGTTTCTATGGAGTTTGAGCAGTTCCTTCATATTCTTTTACTTACTTTAAAATTTAATAGTTCACTACTTCAAAGCTGTTAATAGTATAAATAAATATTTACGGCTAATCAATTTTATCTGAAGTTTTATTAAAAAATGTCTGAACTCATTTAAGTGAAACAGTCCATTGATTCAAATGGTGAGTAGGAGATATTTTCTATCAGCAAAATATAAATTTTATCTTACTTTTATTCTGTATTACGGACAGAGAAACAAAGACAAACAGAAAAGGTCACATTGTTTATTATATAGAACAGTGGTTCCCAACCTTTTCATTACCAGAGACCCCTTTTATTTATACAAATTTCTCCACAGAACACAGGCTTTTATAAGGTCTGCCTACTCAACAAGGTCACGGACCCCAGGCTTTTGAAAGGTCTGCCAGCTGCCTACTCAACAAGCTCATGGATCACCAGTAATACTGGTTGGGAACCGCTGATATAGAAGATAGATTTTTTGTATCCATCCGACAACTTCAGATTGATACAATGTAGTAAACAAAATTTGAAAACAAGCTGCCACTGTAACCATCAGACCAGGGAATATTTTGTAAACAAACTCCAGGTCTGGTTAGTCACTCAATAGAAACACGTCATGTGACCAACGTCTTTTGGCAGCAGGCCATGTTGGGGGTGATCAATTAAAGCATTGAAAGAAAAGTCCAAATTTTCAAAAAACTAGCATGAATGCTGCCGGACACAAACTAAGGGACCAATTTAACATAAACTTACATTGCAAATTGCCTCCCCACTAAAAACCTATTCGGGGGGGGGGGGGGATTTTTTTTTTTTTTTAAATGTTTTTCTAGACATAAGGAGTAAATGTTGAAATTTTCAGCTCTCTAGCTTCATTACGTGTGATACTTACATAGATAGCCAGACCAGCTTAAAAACTGAAGAAACCTATGTTGACTGTTTTGGTTGACGGTTTCTAACAAGCTGCCACAAACCATCAGACCAGAGAATATTTTGTAAACAAACTACAATCAATTTACACAGGGAATCATAATGAGAAAAACTGCCAAGATTTGCCAAGTCGAAGAACGAAGTCTGGAATGAATAGAATTGGAAATATGCCATAGACCACAAAGGCAAAAACAATATTGCTTAGGAATTCTAAGCTTTCTACTTCATCTACGTCTGGGGTTTTCTGTGTATAAGTTACTCCCGCTATCCGAAAGTAGAACGTTCCTATAAAAACCTTTCGTAAGCCAAAATGGCATAAAGCAAAGTTCAGCATTTTAAACCATTGGCGATTTTCACTATGGAAGATCATACATGTAAATATCTTCTGCTTTAAAAGAAAATATTTTTTCCTTTGAAGAAAATATTTTTTGTATAATTAAATGAATGAATTAAAATGAATCAAATCTTATTACTTTTTTTGGTATATTTTTATATTAACATTACTTTCGAATTTGTCACATTCTTAAATGCGCAGGTGTGATTTTTTTTATTCAATTCTTTGCTGGACAAATATTGGGAGCACCAAAATATTTATTGAGAGCAGAATAAATATATATAAATAATTTCTATGCCGAAAGAATGCCAAAAAACAAAGATAAAAGTCTTCGTAAAAGCAGAAGATATTTAAATGTATGATCATCCGAAGTGAAAATCGCCAATGGTTTAAAATACTGAAAATAACTTAGGTACCTTCGACAAAAGATTGCCAAAACTCTTTTCCAGCATTCCCAGACCCTAAAAATGGTCATGACATTGTTAGGCTGAGTCATCGGCAGTTTGAGTGGTGGAAGGTACAGGAGACTGGGGTGTAGGAAGTAGGTGCACACTGCCTCTATAACGGGTCCCTGCAAAACAAACACTATCTTTGCTTTTCACCTGTTTTTGTAAAAGCAAATAGGTGGCATAAAGAGAACTTTCGAAAAGCAAGGTTTCCCTGTATAAATAATTCTGATTTTGAAAAACAAAAGTCTGAAGTCTTGATTTCTAGTTACAATATATCAGAATGAAAATCCAAAATTTAATTGCACTAGCATCTTTAGCCATCACTGACTGACATACTGAAATGTTAGTTACGTCCCTTGCTCAGTATTGCCAATTTAGATGTTTTAGGTTGCGTGTAGATGTCAGAAATTGCTATTCAGATCATTTTTAATAAAATAAGTATTATTTTTAATAAATTAAGTAATATTTTTAATAAATTAAGTAATATTTTTAATAAAATAAATGTTGAAGATTAAAGTCACATTTAATTTATTAATAATATAAAATCTAGGAAATATATTAACCCTTGATTACATATATGTATATCTGGAGAATCTAGATGTTTCAAGATGTTTTTTTGACTCAATTTTAGATGTAAAACGCAGCCCTTGCTAAATCTCCACACAAGAAGAGAACAAACACATCTATGGTCTGACTTTCAGGCTTGTTTTTTTTGAGTGAAAGTAACACTGGTGAACTGGCTAAACCAAGAAGGGTTACCAGCTGAGTGTGAGTGAGTAAAGCTTGTCTATCATATATTTTGCATAAACCTTCATCATTATCAGCCATTATTCAACATACACTTACAACAAAAGACCTTGAGGGAAGTCTAAACCAGTGGTTCCCAACATTTGAGTCATTCCCCACTTTTGTCAATAAGATTACTAGTATCCCCCCCTCCATTTATTAAGTTGCAACAAAGAATAATTTCAAATAATAACTTTATTTTACGTATAATTAGACAGCTTCATCCTAAGAATTAGTTTAATTTTATAATTGTACAGCTGCTGCTGTGTATTTGTACTCAAAGAAAGCAAGCGAAAATAATTAGAACACATCATTTGAAATTCAAATTTATTACAAAATGAATAAGAATTTTGCTATCATAACTGATATACACATCAATGCGGTCTCTGTTCTTGTTTTTTTGCTACTAGTTCTTCGATTTGTGGGTCTATTAGTGAGAGGGCACATCTTATTTCGAGCCTTCAACTTGAAGTGCAAAAATCCCTATCTCTGGACTGCACTTTTATTTTTATCTAATAGCCCCCCTTGGACTTCCCCCCATGTTGGGAACCACTGGTCTAAGACATGGGAGGTAGAGATGGGCCTTACCCTGCCACGCTGGCCAATGTGTTGTGTAAATAGGTGAAAAATAATAAGTTCTCTGTGGCTTTAACCCAAAATAGCTGACCTAATTTGGCACATCCTTAAGCTCATAATTGGGTCTGAAGGAGAATAAACAAACTCGTGTAGATTTGAATCTAAATTAACAAAATAAGTAACAAAATTAGACCCATTTAATCCTAATCCTAATGTTTCCTTACCCGACTTTATATTTTAGAGAGGCAGTTTTAAACTTTAAAAAACATGGTCTTTCCAAGAAAATTTGAAATATTTAAAATTTGTAAACACTGAAAATGTATAAATCCAAACATTCCCTACCCAGCCCCTGTGGGCCTTACCCAGCGTGGCAGGTTAAGGCCCACACAACAATGGGATCCAACCCAGTAATTGATGGTTTATGGTTCCCAAAATTCTACCACCTGATTGTCTTATTGACCTAGCCTTGGTCAAGTGCATCTACAACCCCAGGCAAAAGATATGGAATCAGCACACTTAGAGGATGTTCACCCAACTTTGTTTACTTCGCAGCAAATAATCAAATGACAGATAAGACAAAACAATTTGTTGTTTAATAGCTGAATGGCTTCATGAAATATACCTAAAAGATATTAGATTAAATTATTGCATATCTGTCAAGTCTCATGCATTTTTGCATGAGACTCACACATTTTGATATGTTCTCATGGTCGCACGCATTAATGGAAAATTCTCACGCATTTTATAAAAAGTGTAAAATTCTCACTTTTATGAAAGGTAAGAAATTTTATAAAAAAGTTGATTTTTATAAAAGTGTGAACCTTTTGGTTAGTGATTAACAATTGTTGGTTGTTTATTTGTATGTATTCAGTATATTTTTACAGAACTTAGGAACTCACATTATTTTGACAGATCACATACAGAACTTTTGAAACACATTTTAAGTTGGGGTGTGCCCCCTCCCCCTTTTCCGGGAGAGTACGATTCTCACTCATTTTCAACATTGAAACTTGACAGGTATGTTATTGGCATATTTTTTTTCCAGATCAAATAGAGAAAATAATTATGGAATCATCAACAGAAAACAATCATAATTAGTACTTTGCTGTTCCTCGTCGGGCTTTTATGACGGAACGTATTCTTTGAGGCATGGACTTCTCTAATGAAAAACAATATTCTTCATCAAGCCATAATTTCTTCCAGGGGTAGAAGTTACCTGGTGGCCAGGTTGAAAGTAATATTCAATGGAAAAGGCAAAAGTGGCATCACAAGGATATATTAACTAAGAAGAATTAATGGATGCAAGATATCCTCTGGTATGGACAGTGGAATGAGAACAATCTATTTCTATGGATTGAATAAAGGGTTCAGTTTGAAATTCCCACATTACTGAATATGACAAACACCTGAAGAAGGCTGGAGAGTACAACGACCAAAACATTGTAAAGATGAGGACACTAGTCTGAATAGATCAATGTATAATAATGATAAAATAATAATGACTAGCTTTCCAAGGGAAATTATGGATCACTACCACCTATATATGCTGTGTTGGGGGTGATCAATTAAGAAGTTGGGCTGTGATCATTAAAAAAGGTCTGAATTTTCAACAAAAAAAACTGGGCACAAATTAGTGACCAATTTAGCGTAAGTTTACATTGAAAATTGAACCCTCTACTAAAACCCTATTTTGGAGGTGAATTTTCAAAAAACAAAAAAGAGCATTTTCCCTACTCATTGAGAGGGGTGTATGTACAAAATTTCAAGTTTATACTATGAATAGTTAAGGCTGGGCGAAGTCCAGATAGATAGATAGATATAAATGTGTGAATACATGAATAACCTAAACCTTTGGTAGCAGTGACTAATAATAATAATAATAAAGCATCACAGAAATAATTCCAAGCTATTTTCCCTCCTCAGATATTTCCATTATTCTAAATGGTTTCCATTTTCCATGACTTTTCTTTGTTCTCATCTTTAAACCCTTTTGATTAGTATATTACTTAAAATTCTTCTTAATTCGTACTATTTAATCACAAGACCACCACCAACCAAATATTGATTTCTTTTTTTTTAAATCCCTTGTTTTTTTCTCCTCCAGAACATTCTAACCAGACCTTGCAACCAAAAACAATTTAAGGCTATAGACATTGTTATCAATATCAAATCACAATAATCAATTATTTCATTCAATACTGTCAGAGGCGTCCTCAATCTGGAATTTTAAAGATTAGGGAAAAATGGAGCATAAAATTCAGGACAAGCCAAGATGAAAACCTTTTAGAATAATGAAGATTTTCTGCACAAATTACCATAAAAGAAAGTGACTGCTTTTAATGAGAAGACAAAATCATTTAAAAAGCTATTAAGCTGCCATTTAATGAAAAATAATGAAAAATAAAAAGTGTATTCATTTGTACGCTGGAGATTTCTGTGACATACTGACATTGTTGTTTCAATTAATACTAAAATAGGTCTGGTTGGTCACTCAATAGAAACCGTTATATAACCAATGTCTTTTGGCAGCTTGACGTGTTGAGAGTGATCAATTAAAAAATTGGAAAAGGGGGTGTGATCAATGAATAACTTCTCACCTTTTGTTGGGCATTGACTAAAAAAGTCTGAATTTTCAAAAAACACCTGTGTATGCTGCCAGACACAAACTAAGGGATTAATTTAGCAAAAACTTTTGAGAAGCAGTGGATATATTTTTTTAAATGTTAATATTTTTTTTAAAAACTTTTTTGTAGACTGAAGTGATATCTGAATATTAAAATTTGGATAATTTTATGTCTTTTCTATCAAACTTTTTAGAAAAATACTGAACAACGCAGGCTAAAAATACTTCAACATGGAGAAGCAAATTTAAATATTTTTTTAATTTAGAAAAAGGTCAGCACACTGGAAGCCATTTTCAAAAGTAATTCACTGGAAAATTGTTTTCTATCAATAATGTAAGCTTTTAATATGTTAATTCTAGAAACTGTTATCACAACAATAAATAACTTCCATATTGCCTGGCATCGAGGAGGCTCCCCAATTTTGACTTTCAAAATTTTGAAAAAAAAGAGAATAAAGATAAAATTGTAGTATAACCGGTTGTACATGTACGAGGGTGTCTGTAAAGTAAGGTACAAACATTTACTAATCCAACATGTCTATTACTATACAAATAAAACATTGTGCATATGTTACCAACACTACTATGCTACTTTTCCATGTACTCGCCATTGAGATTGATACAGTTGTTCCATCAGTGCACAAGCGCATAAATACCCTCCTCGAAGAACATGGCGTCAAGCGACTGGAGCCACCCTTGCATCTCTGCAATTTCTTTTCGGAATTTGGAACGGTATAGGGGAGGTGATAGGGACTTTCTGGAGCACATGATCACAGGTGATGAGACCTGGGTGCATCATGTTTGTGTAAGGGTGTCATCCTGCTGCACAACAACGCCAACCCACACATCGCCAACCTGACAAAAGAGAGCTCCAGCGATATGGCTGGGATGTTTTACCACATCCACCACACAGTCCTGACTTGGTTCCTTCAGATTATCATCTGTTTGGGCCCATCAAAATATATTTATCCAGGAAGCAATTCCACTCAGATGACGCTTGTTGTTGCAGAGGTGCAAGGATGGCTCCAGTCGCTTGACGCCACTTTTTTCGTGGAAAAGTAGCTTAGTAGTGCTGGTAACAAATGCACAATGTTTTATTTGTATAGTAATAAACATGTTAGATTAGTAAATGTTTGTACCTTACTTTTCGGACATCCCTTTTGGAAAAAGTTGATACGGCTTAAGGACTAAATCAGTAGTTCTCAACCATTTTTTGCTCCATGCCCAACTGTGACAGCTCAAAAAATTTGATGTCCCCTCTTACTAAAACAAACTAGCACACCCAAGGGAAATTATGAATCACTGCCACCAATATATGCTGTGTTGGGAATGATCAATTAAAAAGTTGGGCTTTGATCACTAACAAATGTCTGAATTTTCAAAAAACAAGCTTACATTGAAAATTGAACCCCCACTAAAACCCTGTTTTGGAGGGGAATTTTCCAAAAGCAAAAGAAAGCATTTTCCCTACTCATTGATAGGAGTGTGTGTACAAAATTTCAAGTTTCTACTATGAACGGTTAGGGCTGGGCGAAGTCCAGATGGATTGATAGATAAAATTGAACCCCCCTCTAAAAAAGCCTATTTAGGGGGGGGGGGTTCAAAAACAAAAAAAACCCACATTTTTCCTACTCATTGAGGGGAGTGTGTGTGCGAGATTTCAAGTTTCTATTAATGGTTAGGGCTGGGCAAAATCCGGATACATATAAATGTGTAAATACATGAATAACCTAAACCTTTGGTAGCAGTGATTAATAAATGTGTGAACACGTGAATAACCTAAATCTTTGGTAGCAGTGATTAATAAATGTGTGAACACATGAATAACCTAAACCGTTGGTAGCAGTGATTAATAAGTGTGTGATTGTGAACACATGAATAACCTAAACCTTTAGTAGCAGTGATTAATTTGGTGTTGAAAAGGTATAATAATATAATGTTTAACATAGAATTTCAGAATTTAAACAAGAAAAACTTTTAATGAATGTGACATGATATAATAATACCACATTAAATTCGCAATATCATCTAAAAATATAACAAATTCAAATTTTCAAGTTTGGTAATCTAGTGAGACCCTGGAGTCGGATATTTACTACAAATGGTTTTGATTTCAGGCTCTAATTTAGTTAGCTTCCATCGTATTGCAGGACATGCACCTCACATTCAGAATCACAGGACTAAATAACTAAGACCACCTAACGAGATTTCTTTTTCAATGAACTCTCTGTGACTTGTTTTGTTGAAAACAAAACAAGAGGTAGCAAAGCTCCATCAGACAAAAGAGACAGACAGAAAATTTCCAAGAACCCACTCTATTCACTCATTTCTTCCTTGTCAACCAGTTTTCTTCCGCCATTTACCCACACATACAAATATTTAAGTAATGAGAACTAATATCAAGTTTTAAAGTAGCAAGTGACTATTAAACTACCAATAGGTCGGAATACTAGAATCTCCCATGTCTGGGTGTTAATCATATTCAAATTTCATTTATTTCCTGTTCTCTCTTACTGAATTGTTTTAGGATATGTTAGAATAAGATTGTGAAACTAGTGATTTCATGAAATCCCTAAACATTTCAGTAATTTCATGAAATCCCTAAACATTTCAGTAATTTCATGAAATCCCTAAACATTTCAGTAATTTCATGAAATCCCCAGTTTCTCAGTCAGTGTAGTAATGGTTATCAAGATTGTGATACTGACCATTACTACTGTAATGAGTTCGATTCTCACTGGGTGCCCCAATAATATGGCTGTGTGTCAAACTAAGCTATATATACACTGTAAATAATAAAGCATAATATACTAAGTTTAGCTTAGTTTGACACAAAGCCATATTATTGGTGCACCCAGTGAGTATCAAACTCATTACAGTACTAATGGTCAGCATCACAAGCTTGTTATCCATTACTACACTGACTGCAAAAGGGATTTCATGAAATTACTGAAATGTTCAAGGATTTCACGAAATCACTAATAATTTCATGATTAATAAATATACATCTATTACTACACTGCTTGCAAAACTAGCAATTTCATGAAATCACTAATTTCACTGTAACATATACACACAAAAAGTTTTGTAATTTTTTGCATATTTTTTCATATTTTTTGCAGCAACCAGAGAAGACTTATTTTACTATCAATGGCTTGCAAACCTAGCCTGCTCTGCAGTACTTTAAATATACTATGCAAATTACCATATTTTCCAGCATCAAGGATGCACCCAAAGTTTTTTGGGGAAAAAGAACATAAAATTATGGACTTGGCACTTTTACCTACCCTACATGTTTTGTGGGTGAATTAGTGGCAGGTAGACAGTGTTGCCAACTCAAAAAATATTTTCGCGCTAGTTTGACTGCTAAAAAGTGCTAGATATTTTAAAATGGCCAAAAACGACCGAAAACCGCTAAAAAGATAGAAAATAGCCAGAAAAAGGCCAAAATGTTTTAGGCGAAAACGCGCTAATTTAGCGCTTTTTGCAATGCCGAAACGCGCTAAATTGGCAACACTGCAGGTAGATGCTGTTGACTGAACGTAACACCTTTTCATCACAGAACAACTGAACACAATCAAAACAGATGGTGGGTGAGGGTTTGGTTAAGATAGTGTTGTTATTATAAGATTTCCGGTGAAACCTTTTAGCATGTTGCAGTTGTGTTACTTAATAATGTCAAGGCCGTTTGAGGAGTGTGAAAATACAGTAAATTCTCGATATAACGAATATCGGCTTTAACGAACACGTGGATCCATCCTAACTGATTTCTGATTTACTTAACAAAGTTCAATAAATGCGGGGAACACATAAACAATAACAAACTTTATTATTTACTGAACGAAGTTAGATAAATACGGCGAACACGTACGCCATAACGAATTTTCTTATTATTTACTAAACAAGGTTAGATAAATATGGGGAAGACGTCAACCATAAATCGTTTTTATTATTTACTGAGCGAAGTTAGATAAATGCGGAGAAGGTGTGGGCCTTAACAAACTTATTTTTATTATTTACCGAAGAAATTTAGATAAATGCGGCGAACATGTGGACCATAACAAACTTTCTTATTTACCAAACGATGTTCGTTAAATGCCGCGAACTACCGAAGTTAATACTTATTTACCGAACGAGTGGCAACCATCGGGTATAACAAACTTTTGCCTTTAACGACAATCCACTTTTTTGTGATTACTTTTTTTATATGAAACTTTTGTTTATTTACTATTTTGTATACTATGTGTATATAATTTATACACTTCATTCAGAGGTCATACATAGGAGTTAAGATTACCGTCTCGTGGATTACCTTACTCTGGGGTTATGATAGGTCTATGGAAAAGTAACCTTCGGCCTGTAGGAGGCATGGTAAATTTTCTAGACTTATTTCGGGGGGGGGGGTAGTATCTTTGACGCCTAGAAATAAGGTAAAATTCATCCTTTCCATTGTTTTATTTGATTCATGCATGAAGATTGGGATTCAAGTCTTCCACTGGTCCGACCACATCCCAACGGTTTGAGGATGGACCCAACAACTACCCACCTCACGCCTTGCGGCAGGACGACATATCCATTGGTGCGGACACACCTTGCACCTACTCCAAGAACATCCAACACGTGCCATCCCAAATTTTGATCTTCGGACGACCGGATGGAGGCAACCCAGGGGTGCATCTCGCACCTGTTGGCTTGATGGTGTCGCCCAAGACCTCAGAGGATCTGGTGTTGGATAGATATGGATGGAAAGCACAGGTGAACCTGGTTGGCTCTACGCACCATGTGCATGAGTAGTAGTAGTAGTAGTAGTAGTAGTAGTAGGAAGATTGCCTTTTTCATATTACTATTTGACACTATTTTTGGATAGCTGGGGAAAACCTTTTTATTTTCCGTTGAAAAATTAACAAAAAGGTGCCCTATCACATTATCTAACTAGAAATGACTCAGAGAACGCATACCTCTGCCAATGTCAGGGAAAGTAATTGTGCATTGATCCGTCTGAAAATTTAACTTTTGGAGATATCGTGTGGACAGATGTGAGTGTATATATAAATGTAGGGAAAATATATAAATGTATGGAGAAAAAAAAAAAACGAAAAAACATCTCTCAATCAAAAACAAAATTCCTGGATCTGCCCCAAAATGTAATCACTTATTCCATTTCTAGA
>VCCN01002452.1:4550762-4572295 GCA_006491835.1 Architeuthis dux
GTGATTCATAATTTCCCTTGGAATGTTAGTTTTAGTTATGTTTATGTCCGTTATCTATTTGTGTGGACTCCCCTATGATTATGGACTGCCTTACAGAGCTGAAAGGGCTTCAACTGCTCTGCTACTTATCCATAGCTTGGGGGGAGATTTTTTTCTGTTTCGCTGTTCATAACAATGGACTCTTCCACTTAAAAATAAACATTTTGCTGATAAAAATATCTCTTACTCACCATTTGAAACAACTGACTTACACGAGTTCAGGCATTTTAATTCTTTTTATTAAAAAAAACAAAAAAACATCATCTCATAGAAATTGAAATATAGGCATGAATTTTTTCATAAATAAAAAAAGTAAGAAAATGAAACTTACCAAAAGTTCTTTGGCTGGAACTGATGGCTTTCAATACAAGCAATAATAGTTATGTTAGCGTCATTACTGGTGCAATAGACAGAGGTCACACCATGTTTGTAGTGGTTATGTACATAGGGAGTAAATGCTGCTTCAACAGCAGCTCGCCAGGGCTCAGCAACTTTATCAATTTCAGCTGGTTGCAAGTCACTGGCTTCTTTCCGCAAATGGTCATATCTGAAAATGGACATTTACAAAGAAATTAAATCATTATCTAGTCAACAGTTACAATAACTGTAAATCACAAACCACTTATAAACATGCTTAATACATCTATTAATGCAGTCATTCCCAAAGTGGATGCTACCACTCCCTTGGGACCACTAAAAGACTCAAGGGGGTTGCTGAAAGACATACGATGGTGGGGATACAACTTACTAAATTTAGTTGAATGTGGAAAAATTAGTTTCATCACACCAGGCCCATACGTCATATTAATCAATCAAGTACTTTTAGATACTTTTGTACAATTATATTTTTGGTTATAAAATAAATGCTTACATTAAGAAAAGTCTTTTCTTTTTTTTATTAAAATTTCTTTTTTTTTTACCGGGGGGTGGGGGTGGAGCCCAGAAAAGTTTCGGAAACACTGTATTAATGTTTGTTTCTGTCTATCAACATACATATAGTGTGTGTGTAAAAAAAAAAAAAAATACTGACTACTGTCACAAGTTACCATACTACCCACATTTTCATTACATTTGACTAAATAAAAATGATATCTTAAATAATGCTACCTGTCACATAGTAGTTGTTACATTTAGTGTATGAAATAGAGACAAACAAAATAATTATATTCAACTTGAAAATGCTTACTTTTTTTGTCAATGAAAATTGAAGAGAAAAAGTATCAAGGGAAGTAACTCTTAACTTACTAAAATTGTTATAACTTTCATCAGTTTCTGTCCCCCGTGTCAGAAAATTTTGGAAACTTAGTAACAACCAATTGCTTTTTTTCATACAGATCCTTTGAAATGATAATTCTTTTTTTAAAGTTCAAGCTTTATTGATTATCACTATTTCATTAAAATCATGTATGAATTCCTTTTTTAATATTTTTTTTAATTGATTTAAAAAATTAAAACATATTACAAATGTTTAAATTTAGAAATATATTCAAATGTATAAGATAACTAGAAAAAAAAACTGAACGAAAATAAAATATTAAAAAACAAGGATAGAAATTTAAATGTACAAATATTGATTTATTTCCCTTGAAATTTAAATTTAGTCCTTTTATTAACCGTTCATTTTTAACCTTTTCCTGTTGTTGAAAAACTAGGTCTTATACTAAAGCCAATTTCTGTAGTCCAGTAATGGCCAGGTCCCAAGCTTGCAGGATTGAAGAGGTTCAACCTGTATTAGTGTAATTTAGGATTGTAGTTTGGTCATAAGTTCACATTTTACAGTTGAGTAACTGTCACTTTCTTATGCTGAAAATGCTGTACATGAAGTGTTTAGATGGACAAAATATGCATATCATTAATTTTTTACTAGAATTTCTTTCATTTAAATGTTTTTAATTGCAACCACTCAGACTGTCAGTCTATGGCAGTGAGTAAACAGCATAGATCGGAAATAAAGAATAAGCTCTAGGTGAGACTTGAACTCGCATCCCTTGAACTCGCATCCCTTGACCTCGGAAGCCTACCTATTTATGGCAACTGCTCTACCATTTGAGCTACCAGAGCTTTTATGGTTGGCAGAAGATCAAATTTAACCCATAAACTAATCTTTCACCCACACCCCACTCGTTTGGCACCATATTTGCTGTTTTATCTACACTAGTTATATTATTAGTAGAAATATTATCTTGATGTATTCTTTATTAGATTAAGCATTGTCTGTTTACTCAATGCAATAGACTGACAGTCCGAGTGGTTGTAATGAAAAGCAACTAAAATTAAGATGAAATACTACTCAAAATTTAATAATGGTTGACTGCTTCATCTACTAAAAAATAAATCAAGATAATATTACAAATAATATTATGCATGGTTTTTAACTTGAATATACAAACTTATTTAATAAGATATAAACATGGAAAAAATACTTTGTTTCCTTTCCTCAAATATAGTTTTCCCCAATAAATTACAATTTCAAGAAATGCCTATATTTTCAAAATTCCTCAACTCTCACAACAGGTTTATAAGGGTCCCAGACATTTGTGAATGTTTCATTGACATTTTCTGTGTTCTTATCTGCCTCTGTGCATAAATATTTTATATAATGGCAATATTGCATGCATGTAGGTGGAAAATACAACTCACTTAAAAGTAGTTTTTGTTCGAGGATCTAGAAATCTTCCGGCGCCTAAATCTCCATATTCAGTAATCAATACCTGAAATGAAAAATAAAATAAAATTAGCATGAAGAAAATTTGGTCCATTTCAAACATTAGAATAAATGAAACAGAAAAAATGCAACCCTAAACGAAACAGCGCTATACAGGGTCATTATAACATAGCATAAATAGAGATTGTGCTAGCGATCATTTCAAAATATAGAATGTCATTGAGCCTCAACAAGATGGCATGGGTTAGTGCTGTGTATCTCATCTGGTAGCTACTTTCCTGAGCTGGTGAAATATCACTAGGTGTCGATGAATATGAATGGTATGTGTTTATTCTCAGACACATGGCACATTAACTAAAGTGTACAGTTATTTTGGTGACTGTCCATGGTGCTGTCTTTTATCATTATTTCGGAAACATTAATAAATTTACTACAAAAAATATTTGAAAACAAGAGTAGTTACAGAAAATGTCCTTGCTCTGGTACAAAGAGAACCATTGAACAATTCCCATTTTAGAATTCAAGGAGTTCATACAGACTGTAATTTTGCATTGTCCTCTTAATACATGGTTTTATGCCTAGCTGTTATGACCAAGAATAAAACAGCTATCTATATAACAAATATATACATATAGGCATAGTCATTGTAAAAATGACCGGATTATTTACGCATGAATAAATTATACAAATATATATTCAAGTATAAATGTATTTATTGCAAACAAAGAAATGCATACCTTGAACAAAATGTATTTTTATGTTGATTTTCTACAACTCTTCATGTTATCCGTTTTTTAATAATTTAAAAATAAGGCAACAGAATTGAGAAACACTGAGAAAACATCAGTTTCATTCATGAAAAATCAGAGATGTCCATTTTTAGTGGAATTGTTTTCCAATGTAACACAAACACGCAGACGTATTAGAGCCTTGCTTTACCCACTTCTCTTTCTGTTTGCTTTAGTGTACACGAACACAGCAAAGCTTTGCTCTATCCCCTTCCACCTATTCTGTGTGCTTTAGGGTGACAGAAACCAACAAACAGACAAAAACTGACATAGGCTTTTATGTATAACTAAGACTAAAATAGCTATACTAAAAGTCTGCGTTTGTTAATCTGTATATGACCTCTAAGTAGCTGAAACCTAGCATTGTAGCCAGAGGTATTGATTTAAGGTACTCCTAAGATGCACTAAAAGAATGCAAAAAAAAGGTCTGGGTGATTTACAACTGAAAAATAATATTGGGGGGGGGGTCTGTGTTCTTCACACTCACACTAATTAGTGACCCAATGGATCACAGGGTTTTCTAGTAGAATATTAAAAGTCTGATCTGGTTTTTATGTGACCTCTAAAGATCTGAAACGGTGCATTGTATCTAGAGGTATGAACTAAGGTAGCCCTGAAATACACTAACTTAAAGAATGCAAAAAATAAATAAATCTGCAACTTAATAATTATAGTGTGGGGTCTGTGTTTGCGCTCACCCATATCTGTATTATAATGACTGATTTGTTAAGTATTAAATCCTAATTACTTCTTATTTATTCATTTATTTGCAAATGCACAAAAATCCAGGTTCATTTTAATATCAGATTGCACTAATGGTTTCTTAAAGGGTGACCCAATGTTCACAGGGTTGTCTATGTTGGAAAAAACTTCAACACTATATTCCTGCGAGTAGATCTATATCAAAATGTTGAACAAAATAGAAATCAAAAGAATTCTTTTCCAAGAGTTTTAATAGACATTACCCAGAGATAATGTTATACTGATAAATAAAGCAGCTTTGTTGAATTCACTGTTAAAAGTGGTACTAAAAATGTAATAAATATCCTTGTAAATTGATCTTAATGAAAATACTAAACCAAATCATAGCAGAAAATAACTGGAATAAGATATACTCAGTTGTGTAAAGAAATAATTAATATATGTAATGTTTTAAAAACAGAAGTATTTAACAGAATCTCAACAATGTATAACCAACAATGTTTACTTTGAATATTTTGAACCAATCAAACAAAGATGAATTTGGATCATTCCAGGGCAGATCACCCAAAGGACAACAACATCACCTCTTCAATTTTGCTGAACCTTAGCAAAGGGATAGATTCTGGGGGAAAAAAACCCAGATTTCCCAAGTTTTTAGCTAAATCCGACCAATAGTTCTAAAGTTATGAGCAAGGTCATTTTGAGGTCAAGTGTTGACCTCACAATTTTCAAATTGCCATAACTTTTTCCCCTGTTGGTTGTAGCTATAAAAGTAATCAGAATGATCTTTAGATTCCAAAAATACCATTGTTTTTTATATGTATGATTAAAAATAAATATCACTAATAAATTATTATTTGACCCTATGCAAAGTTTCAGCAAAATTGATTAGGTGATGGTGTTATTTTCCAATTTTATTAAGTGATCTTTCCTGGAATCAGCCATTTTATTACTGTAAACTCCTTGTGGATCATAGGGACATAAACCATTCTGCTGCGGTTTCAGTAGTAAAAAAGATTCTTTTATATAGATTACTCTCTACCCCCACCAAAAGTTATTCCAATGTTTGTTTTCAGATAAAAAAAAAAAAAAATCTTTTTTATTCAATCAAATAAATGTTAGCAGAAAAATTATTCACATCTTTTACTTAAATTTCATAACTGCATGAGAAATAACTGTACAACAAAAAATCTCAATTGAATGATGAAGCAAATGAAATAATCAAACCATTTCTCTGTAAAAATTGAAATGAGTTTTGTCTCTTGTCTGAATTTTGCTAGACAGAATGTTTTAACCCTTTAGGCCAGGCAGGGCAACCTTTTTCGAGCAGCGGGCCGCATGAGATATTGCTAATGATAAACCGGGCCACAAATTCACCGTCAGAATAATTTTTAGAATGTTAGGAACATTTTTGCTAATAACATAGCTTGCATGCACAATTTCGCTGAGCTCTGTTTGCCTTTTAGAAAAAAGTGTATTTAGGCTACCGATCTGTTTCTTTAGTGTTTCATTTTAAGCTTTCTGATATCTCCTTTAAATTTATCATACCCGGAATGTTTAGTTGTGTAATGATGTTTAACATTAAATTCTTTAAATGCAGAGTGGGATTCAGAACATATTAGACACCTTGGTCTGTTTTTTACTTCAACAAAGTAGTAATCATTTGTTCACTTATCCTGGCATTTTCTCATTTCTTCAAAAAAGGTTCCTTCCTCATGGAATTAAGTGTGCCGTTCAGAAAGTCAAAAGGGCTGCATGTGGCCCGCAGGCCGTAGTTTACCCATGGCTGCTTTAGGCCACCGTCGCCAAATTGCGACCACACACCACCATTCAGTCAACAGATGATATACAAAAATACAGCTAGAAATCTGCTGTACATATGACCAATAGGTGGCGGACACATATTGGCATAATTCTGAAGTAAAATATCGCAATCGTACTATTCAAATTTTTGCCATAATTTTGAAGTAAAAACTGTTTTTTTTTGTAAAATGGCAAGAAAGTTGTACTAAAAATTCTAAAATCCAAGATTGCCACCATCTGATGACATATGCAAATTAGATATTTTTTCTAAGATAAACCTTGTGCCATACTGATCATGAACAGAGGGTACACTGCCGAAACATTCTGGCAAAATGAGCAACATAGACATGGAAAATAGTCCAACCAAACCACTACAATGAGTTTAGTCCGTTATAAAAACAGACAATAGTGATTGAATGAATGGGAGGAAGAAAGAAAAAAAAAAGAAAAAAAAAAGAGAAGAATTTGGTTATTTTTAGAATTAATAAGAATACATCAAAAGAACGAGTTGTATAGAACAACTGGAAAATATTGGCCAGGTCTCTTTTTTTACACCAATAATGTTGTGTAATAAAACACAATTCTTCTATAGTGGGGGGGAAAAAAAAAAAAAAAAAAAAAAAAAAAAAATGAAAACTAGGTGACATTATTTGCATAACCATTGAAAATATCACATGAATGATTTCAAATGAAATCTCATTATAATTACACAACAGGAGAAATAAACATGTATTGTTATTTCACATGCAATAAAATTAATTTTTCAATAGCAGATGGTGATAGCAAATACTATGAGTGCAATCTCTAGCACCCCCCCCCACCATTCAACATTTTAGCTTTCCCTTTTTAACTAGATAGCACCCAGAGAGCACATACTGAAGCCAACATCATACACTGAATGAAAATAAATTTTTTTAAAAACAAGGGACAGAACTTTAAATGTACAAATATGGAGTTCCTTCCCTTGAAATTTAAACCACTGCCAACAAAGTTAGAGATGTATTACCCTGTGTCTATCAACGCAATATCTCCAAAAGTTCTCAATTAAATTTTATGGAAGGGTGGGCCATGAACCAAGGAAGAAATGATTGAATTTTGGAGGATAATTCAGCAATTTGTCTTCATTCAACTTTTAGTCAGAGTACAGCGTTGGCAGAGGAGGTATGCGCTCTTGAAGTGCTTCTTATTTATTAAATGTTTGATTTCAACCTCTTTAACCTGCAGAATAAAAATATCGCTCAATAGAGTACAAATCCCTGGATCAGCCCCAAATGCAATCACTTCATCCATAGCCCATTTCATTGAGAACTTTTGGAGATATTGTGTGGACAGGCAGAAACAAGTGAATACAAATACCTCTTCCAACTTAGCGGAGGTAAATAAAACTTACTCAGTTATACAGTCAAGTGATAAATATGAAACCTTGGTGCAGCAACATCCATATGGGTCACAAAATGCCAAATAAGAATTTTTATATATTAAAAAATATTTGGCAGGTTTACAATATGGGTCATGAATTATATTGTCCTTTTTTTCAACTCTTTTAAAACTGAATGAATTCCCAGCAAAAATAAAAATCCTGAATCTCAGCTAAAATAAAAATTTATAATGACAAAAATAAAAGACAGACAAAAAAAAAAAAAAGAGTAGATAAATAACGCACTTGGGAAGTGTTTTCCATAACATACACGTAACGTTTGTGATCATCAAATAATGTATTCCATACAGCTCCATCCAACGCAGCATCGGATCAGGATGTTTTCCACACTCAACATTTTGTTTGGATATTTTGGTTTCGTTGTTTTTTCATGAAGCATTTTTTATTTTGACAAACATTATTGCAAATCTGTGGTTGAATGAATCGAGAGCAGCGAATGAAGATGAGGCCCGTCCAGTCTGAGTGGACCAAGCTGCCAACTGCTGCTCCATTCAAGACATGGTCAGCTGACTGCGCAGTGACGATCGTGACAACCGACATTGATAGGTGGTTGGGTTTCATAGTAGCTGGTTGATAATTAAAACTAAAATGCATTCAGAGTGTGCATACTTCTGCCAATGCCATTGTCACTACAAACTGAATGAAAATCAGTTTACATACAGCTACGATGCAGGGGAGGTTATTGTAAAAAAATATACCTGGATCCACCCCAAATTTAATCAATTCTTTCTTAGCCCATGGCTTCCACAAAATTTCATTCGGAACTTTTGGAGATATTGTTGGCTGAGGAAAGAAGACTAGCCTTCCAAGGGAAATTATGAATCACTGTCACCCATATATGCTGTGTTGGGGGTGATGAAATTAAAAAGTTGGGCTGTGATCACTAAAAATGTCTGAATTTTCAACTAGTGACCAATTTAGCATAAGCTTTCGTTGAAAATTGAACCCACTAAAACCCTATTTTGGAGGGGAATTTTCGAAAAACAAAAAAACATTTCCCCTACTAATTGAGGGGAGTGTGTGTGCAAAATTTCAAGCTTCTACTATAAACGGTTAGGGTTGGGCGAAGTCCGGATACATAGATATATAAATGTATATACATATAAATGTGTGAACACATGAATAACCTAAACCTTTGGTAGCAGTGATTAATAAAAAAGCTATTTGTTAGCTAGAACCTTCAACTGTTTTCATACTTTATAAGAAAGCAGATTCACGTTGAAGTTTGAAACATTTCCTACAGTAAATCTTTGTCATTAGGAGGGATATCAGATATTCTTGCCATTAGGAGGGATATCAGATATTCTTGCCATTAGGAAGGATATCAGATATTCTTGCCATTAGGAGGGATATCAGATATTCTTGCCATTAGGAGGGATATCAGATATTCTTGCCATTAGGAGGGATATCAGATATTCTTGCCATTAGGAGGGATATCAGATATTCTTGCCATTAGGCGGGATATCAGATATTCTTGCCATTAGGAGGGATATCAGATATTCTTGCCATTAGGAGGGTTATCAGATATTCTTGTAAACTAGATTTTAAAATGAAAGTATTTACAGAATTGTTTCAGACATTGCTAATATTAATCTAAAATACAAGAAAAGCAGGAGGGGGTGCCTCCTGCTTTTCAAATGTTTACTTTATACCACTTTAGAGCTCCACAATCAAAAGTCCCCCTCATCCCTCTGAATTCACTTCTACAACTTTTATTTCACTTAATCCAGAATGAAACTAAAAAAAATAAATAAAAATCACACATACTCATAGGTAATCAATAGTTATAAACAAAAAAGAAAACATGGTTAATTTAGTTAAATATTGCAATTTCTATTCACATAGGATGATATAGTCTGCTCCCTTAGTGCAAAAGAAAGGGAGGGGGGTGAAGTGTAACATGCTGGACAAAATTACCAAACATTCAGAGATGATAGCCAGACCTGCCAAGGTTTAGAAATTCTCAGGAGGGAGATTTCCTAAAAAATGTGTGTCCCCCCCCAATGGTTGGGTAGCAAAGAAAATTTTCAATTCTAGCTATTTCAGTGTATTGAAAACCTATCTTAACATAATTTTAAACTAAGATAATCAACAAAATGCAGGAGACTTGGTAGGTCTGTAAATAGGAGGGAAGAAATGTTTACAGGATTCATACAAATTCATTACATGCAGGGGGACGGACAGACAGACAGCACTGAGCTTCAAAATGTGGGAGACTTGGTAGCACTGCATAGCTTAGGTATATAAGAATAATAATTTCAATGGATCCAACTAAAATTAGTTGTAAAATTAATAATATTATGGCTGTGGCAGCCATTTTCCAAAATGGCTGCCATTTGAATTATATATGTTTAAAAATTGAAACAAAATTGCTTAAAAACTTGAATTTAATACTAAAATAAAAGTATCTACCTACTAATTCAACCCCAAGGATTCCGAAAATGACCTTATTTCAACCCCTATGAACCTAGGTCATTAATAACACATTTTTACTACCAAAAATAAATAGATTTGGAGAAAACTAACACCAGAACTCCCAGTATTATGACCTCAGGTCATAATAAACCCCCCCCCCCCCAAAAAAAAAGAAAAGGCTTGGTCATTGTGAATGTGACGGTCAAGTACATAAGCCTACTCTATGGCGTCTCACTGTTGTCTGAGTAACCCCACAGGAGAGTATGTTCATGCATGTAGGTCTCCTCTGATTGTTTGCCTAGTTACATCAAGGCCATGCAACCGGTTAGAGATATTCAAAATGGCTGAATACTTCCCAGACACATCTTGTATGAGTCAGATGTAAAATGAAGATAAAACATGGCCTGGAGATCATCAAGAAAACAACACATTTCCTCAAAGTACCTGTGATGGTATTTGATTGTCCAATATTTACAGTAGCAAAACAAATTCAGTGACGCTTCCTAGAGTTACTCGGTGAAGATAAGTTTCTAGTAATGTTTGATGACCTTCATTTTGAAAAGTGAATGTGGAATGCCTTGTTGCAATCACTGAAGCAGGAATAACAACAAGTGGGTCAGCACAAGCATTATTGCTGTGTGCACACATTACAAGAACCAGGCATGCTCACCAGGTGACAGCTTTAGCAAAGCTTCAACAACAAGCCTATATAAGTCCAGGGGCCAGCAGTAGCTATACTGCACCCCAACCCACCGATTTTATGAGTAGGGTACCCAAAAGTTCCTTAGGGTGTCCTCTTTCAGAAAAAAGATGTTCCCAAGAAAAAAGCTGAGAACTACCTAATTTGCATAAAACAAAATGGTTGCCAGCACACACCAAAGAAAATCCAGAATTTCATATCTCAGTACTGTAAAAGGCTAAATCATGGTTTTCTGACAGAAGGAATTCAAAAATACACTTTATTTTACGATAAAAGTAATTTTTAATTTATAGGATTTCCAGCATTTTACAAGGAAATTTCAAGTATACTTTATAGGCCAAAGTCTATGGATTGTGGATTTAATTCATGATGGAGATATATACATATTGTTAGAAATAGAATTTCATCAGCTTTCCAACACTGTATCTTGTCAATTTGTATCTGTTGGGCATGAAAAATTACAGCCTGAGGGAGAGTCTAGTTTACGCTTAGCTGCTTTTACCAATCGGCCACGAAGACTCATGGATTAGCAGAAGCTGTTTCTCACTTTTAAACTCACTCCTTACATCCGACTCTTGGCACCATATTTTTGTTGATTTCATGTACGAGAACTAGTAGTCTTAATAAATCAATCTTTAGGCGTAAACTAGACTCCCTCTGGCAATGAGGGTGTCAGACATAGATGTCCTGGTTCTACTTATTGGGCACTTCAACACATTTCCCCCGAGATGGAAGTAGTGGTTGATTTTGGAACTGGAAAGGAGAGGAACATGTATGATATAAGAACACTCTGCACAAAACTGACATATGTGACAGTTGCTAAAATATTTCATTAAATTTCTATTGCCTGTAGAATTTTTTCTAATTGTGATAGAACAATCACTTTTGCAGGTTTTGTAGCTGAATTCATCATCTACTAAAAAAAGATTATTTTATCTCAATTAGAAAATTTTTTTTACGGGTAATTGAAGGGAGACGAGTGATTGTCACGACTTATGGGAGTCGGTAGTGAAAGGAGTAATGATATTAAAATGACTTTTGGAGGTCACCTCGTTCATGTTATTTCACATTTCAATGTATTGTAGGATTCTTATGGTGGCCATCTTGGAAAATGGCCACCACTACAGTAATAACAATAATGTTGCTTGGATCCATTGAAAATATTATATATAATCACCTTAAATACCATCCCTGAAAGTTTGGTCTTTTTGTCCAGCATGTAACACTATAGTCATTAAGGGAGCAAACTAGTATGAATAAACATTGAAATAATAACAAAAATCACACTTTCTAGTTTATTAATCAAATATTGATTACCTGTTATTACATATTATAAATTTCAACACTATATATATATTTCTGCTTTTAAAAATAACCACCACATAAATACATTTTGTGGTAGGTTTTTGACCGTAGAATGTCAGCATATTACGTACATGTTATTAAATTGTTCTTGAGAACAAAAATATTTCTTCACCTATAATACTAAATTTTCATATGTTACAGTTTTTTGTAAATAAAATCTAAGAATGTATCTTAATTTAAGAGTTCAAAGTACCAAATAGTTTCAGTCATTGTTGAATTGCTTTTAATTAGGTCTTCCAATTACAAAGTTTTCATAACAATATTATAAATATAGATTTATATTATTTCATAATATTAATAATAATTCGTAATAATATAAACTACAATTTTGCAACAAAAACCAAATCTTCACCTAAAATTGTTTGATGCCAAGAGGAATAGAACTGGGAAAACACATGAGCATATTCATGCCAATGTCTAGTTTCAAGTGACTTTTGCATTGCGTCAGTTACAGCACCTCTATTGTGACCCAATCCTTCACAGACTGATTTTAAAGATCAGATTCTTCTACTGAATTAACCATAACAAATGCAATTCACCAAGAAAGGCATTTGTATTTTATCCAAATACTTTTTGAGAAACTGAGACATGAACATGATCAATTCTCTCTGAATGTTGCATCAGTTACAATGGAATTGCCCACCTGGATGTATGAATGGTTGATAAAGAAAGGTTGATAAAGAAAGGTTAATCAAGAAAGAAAATGAAGTCTCACCTGTTCTTCAGTGCCCTCTATTCTACATGGTGTAAATTGGTCTTTATTGTAATTGGCAAACGCTCTGTAAAACAAAATAAAGATACAGTAATAATAATACGGACAGTGTTTATTGAAGACTAGACAAACATTTACATATTCAATATAAAGTATATGTCGTATATAAGACGGACATTTAATTAAAAACAAAACAAAAACCATAAGTGCAACGATGCATCCACCATCTGTGGTAATAATGGAGGAGGAAGAGGAAGAGGAGAAGGTCTGGACCAAGTTTCATATCAATCCAACATGATACGGCTGAGAAAATTGATATTGAACATATTAGGTATCAAACGAAAACTCTCTTATTAGACCCATCTACACACACAATGCAAATATTACACTGCATTCAATGCACTGGTATCACAACTAGGGGGCCATCTACCAAAGTTCGGTTTGGATTAGTTGTAGTGAACGGTAGTCCTCCAAATACCCTTATAAACCATTTGCCTTATAGTCTGATATATATACAGTATGTCTACTTATTGAAACAAAAAACAAAAATGAAATAATTATACTTTTTAAAAAATTATCAGACATTAACATCTATTCTCATATCTATATTATATATGTGTATTTAAAATTTTAAAACAATAAGGCAACAGAATTGTGTAAAAAAACAAATCTCTTTAATATGAGAAAAACATCAGAGATGCCTACATTTAGTGGAATTGTTTTCCGTGCTAATCAGCAACAGCTGCAGTAGTAGCAGTAAATGTGAACACACAGACAACTGCTTTAGCCCCTTCCTCTCTTTCTGATTGTTTTAGTGTGACAGAAACCAACAAGAAAATTGACAGACTTTTATATAAGATATTTTACATATATTTTGAAATCATGTTTGTGTGCCAGAACATTTCTAAAATCTTGTAATTAAGACCAAAAGCTACATATTTTTCAATGAAAAGATAGGATTTCAAATGATAGGAAATAGTTTTTCAGTGCATGACAAAAGATAACAGATACAAAAAGCTCTTCTGATTGAAAGCAATAATGAGTAGCGCAATTTAAAGCTTCAAATTGTTTGATAAAGCAAAGTTGCTTCCCGTGACACATGAGGCAATGACACACGAGGCAAAGATTTTGTTTCCATTTCTCAAAAGATCCATGGAGACCCAATCATTGTTTGCAGCAGTTGTGGGTTTTTTACAGGGCTGGGGTGCTAGCCTGATGCACAGCCTTACAGGGCTAAAGGGATCCAACTGCCCTCCTTGTACCCATAGCTGGGGGGAGAAGTGGATTCATGCCTTTCCAAAAGGCATTAGTGCAAAGTGAATGCAAACTGTCCCAGTCGGAGATTGAACTGTTTTCCAATTCTATTGCCCGTGCCATTAATCATTAAGCCACTCACAATTAGAAATTTGTTAGTTTAGTATCAAGAATGTTAAAAGTGTCCTTTTCTTCCTCTAGCTAAGATTTAAGCGCAGTATCTGTTCTTTTTCAGTTACAAAGAAATATCAATATTTTTTATTTGTTCTTAGTAATAGCTATATACATATGTAAATCTGATTCATAGACCAAGTTAGAGGGAAATCATCACAATCAAAAAATGAAATAGTAACTTTGAAAAATATTTATTGAAATATCTTGCATGTAAATCCAGTGAGGGCCAGATGCACATTCAAGATTTTGTTATGTTAAAATGTTCATTCGTTCAGGATATACAAGGTGTGCCTATCAAATAATGAGATTGGGCTTATGTACAATGTCGCCTATAAATGAGTACACCCCTACCACTTTTTTTTATAGAAAGTTCATTTTCTTCTAAACCAAACATAGCAGGAGTTTATTACTTCTAGTGAAACATTACACAATCAAAACATTATCAGGTATCATTTATGATCAAACTCTGTTGCCAAAAATATGAATATGTTACCCTCCAAAAATGAGTACACCCTACGAAAAAATATTTTGAGTTTCAGTGCTGTAGAGTTTGGTCATAAATAATACCTGTTTTGATTGTGTAATGTTCCATTACTTCTATAAAAAAGTGGTAGGGGTGTATTCATTTATGGGCGACACTAAGTTGAACCACATGGTATACATTGACCAATGGGCAAGCATAAACAACCCCTGGAAGTTTCAACCCTCTTGCTTGCATTGCTAAAAGTAGACTTGTTTTTCTGGTGTCGTAAAAATAGTCAATTCAAGAATCAAGCAACACATCAATTTGAAATTTTTGGTGAAATTGAACATAACGGCTACCGAATCTTTTTGTATGCTAACTGAAGTTTATGGGGAAGAATGTATGTGATGTACACGTGTTTGAGTGGCACAAAGGATTTTGTGAAAGTCGAGAGGATGTCGAAGATGATGGACACCTCTGCAGGTCAAGAACTGGCAAGAAAGTTAAAAAATAAAAATTGAATAAATCATTTGAAAGGATCGAGGACTCAGCACAGAATGATTGCAGAAAACGATTTGTTTGATTTTTTAAAACATTCTCGCCAGTTCTTGACGTGCATGTACGTCCACAATGTTAATGATTTTCGACATCCTCAACCTTAATGTAGCGTCAGGAAAACGTGTCTACTACTTTCTTTATATTGTACTTATTTATACCGGTTAGGTATTTCAGATTAAATAACTAATCTTTTAAACCAGCAGATGTTTTAGCCACATCCCTGTTAGATATCTTCTACAAACTAAATAGGATGTACATCTCTCAAAGGATTAAGTAGGAAGGTAAAAGGAAAGCGCTCACAGTGAGTAAACAAACAAATTTTAAGGTGTAAAAGAGCAGATGAAAGAAATATTAAACCCCTAAATAACTAATTTAACAAATGAGACAGTACAGGATTTTGTTTTAACAAAAGAAATCTTTTTTTTAGAGTATAGAAAGATAAAACAATTTTGAAAATTAATGATACATATTATTGGAATATTTTTCCTCTTCAAAATGGTCCTGTATAATAGACCAGCTATATTAAAAACATTTTTATTGTATGTAAATATATTAGTAATCTCCCTTTATAACATGGGTGTTGGGGTCCAAGAAAGACAACCACATTATAACTGAACTGCAGATAAAAGTGCCAAACAAGTTCACTTGTGAACAGAGATGTTTTCATCAAAAAATCAAATAAATGTGTAAATCACTTCGTAATTATATGTTAATTGCAAATTGAAGAAATTTTATATTTAAGTCATATTAAATAAGTCTTTCAATGAAAAAAACTTTTATTTGCGTTTTTTTCTAGATAAGTGGTGATAATATAAGCAACAGGCCTGGCTTCTGCAGGGTCAAACTTAATAAAAAATTAAAATATATTTCTTTTAGTATAAATCTTTTATTAAAATGAAATAAGCGTTGATAAATTTTGTAGATATGTAAGACTTGTCAGTTTGTCTCAATCAGTAAGCGAGCCGGCTACCAATCAGTTGGTCATGATTTCAAAGCTGGGTATGGAAATGCTACTTTTATATGTATTTATTTATTAGAATGAAATAAGCCCATGTGTATTTGTAAGATAAACTTTCGTAGATGTTTAAGACTTTTAAATTTAGCTCGGTCACTAAGAGTGCTGCCTACAAATCAGTTGGTCATGATTTCAAATCACAGATGGGGAATGTTAACTTTTAGTCCCTTAAACTTGTTACGGTAGAAAAACAAAGTCAACTCCAGACTGACCGGATTGACAAAAATATTGGTGTCCACCATCCATCCGCCTTATATAGAAAAAAACTAAACAAAAATCATTGAAACAAAATTAAAAACTGTAAATGTTGAGACTATAATACACAAACATATTTGCTATTTTCTCTTGAGAGGAAATTGTTCATAAATATTCTTATCAATTCAACCATGTTCTCTAATGATAAACACATTTCAAATTGCATACAGACTGTCCAATTAATAGAAAGAAAAAAAAAGATCCTGTAAATAACTGTTTTTTTAAATAGTCACCAAAATATTGGCATAAGAATTATATCCAAAAGTATAAAGAGGGGGAGAAAAACAACAACTTGGAAAATGTACAACAAAAAATAATTTATTGTTCTCTCACAAAGGAGTCATTGGGTCACATGATACAATGAATGTGTGTTTTGGTATTTTGATACCTATTGGGACTATGCAATACCAAACAATATTTAGTGAACAAGGCTACTTTGTTGTTTAGCTTTTACAATTTTGCAGATTGGACATGTAAGTATATTTACAAGTTACCATTATTTTAGTACATATGCTATTCTTGGATATGTTCTAAAAAGAAGTTTACTAGCATTTACTGATAAGCCTTTTGAGACTACAGTGCTTAATGCCTGAATCAAAATGTCCCAGTAGACTTTTAAAAGAGATCAACGGGACATATGTATCTCAGCAGTCTTAAAAATCTTGTTCCAGGAGTCTTGGTAGAGTTAAACTCCATCAGTTCTGGTACCAAAATTAGTTATGGTTAATGAGCATAATTCCGACAATGTATTGAACTGTTAATATCAAGATCTTATTCAAATAATTATGTGGCTTAATCTTTTTAAGAGGTACTCGGTTGTTAATGGTAAGCAATGCTAAATCCAGGGCTTGAAATTAACGTCTTCCCTGGAGACGGTAAAAATGTGGTCGGGATGAACAAATATCTTCCCTGGGACGGAAGTGATAAAAAAATTTTTGTTTTCTAAAAATCACTCCTGTCCCGGAAGTGTGTGTGTGTGTGTGTGTGTGTGGGGGGGGGGGGTTACCCTTTTTTTTCTTTTAAATTTGGTGAGGATTGTTTTTCGGGATGGTTTACATTTCCTTCGGGATGGTTAAAATTGTTTCTTCGGGACGGTTCCGGGACAGTAGTGAATAAAGTTATTCTGGAGCCCTTGCCAAATCTAATCAATATATCATTTGAACATTTCAATTATTTAAAGAAAAGACTCGTCTAATAATGTAATAAATATAAAATAACTATAAAAATACAACAACTTCAAATATAAAAATACTGCAGCTTGTTACTTACCCAGATGCTCCTTCTCTAAGTAGATTGTCATCATTCAATAATATACGTACATCTGAAATAAGAAGAAGTATTAAAATTAGTGAAGCTAATGTTGTAAATGTATAAATATTGAATTCTTTTCTTTTTAATGAGGACCATCTGAAATCAGAACACCATCCAAGTGTACTTCTAGTTATTAGCAATGACTGAAACAATAGAAAGACACTTTGGGGAATGGACTGCTTAAGGCAGGGTTTCTCAACCTGGTCGTTATTGCCCACTGGTAGCTGATTTCAACTCTTGGGTGGGCAGTGAGCAACTGTGTAGAAAATGATGGACATTTTGAAATTTTGGTGGGCTGTATAGGATTTTAAGTATTAAAGTCTGTAATTGACAATAAAAAATGAATCAACAGGGATCGCATTGATATATCTAAAAAACTTACATTACTTTCAATAAAGAATCTTGTAACGTGAAAGCTTTTCATTTTTGTTTTGTAAGAGTTACAAATTTTTTGGTGTCCTTTTGAATATTCGTTATACAGTTGGGCGGTGGAAACATTTTTCATGTGAAAGTGGGCAGTGACACCAAAAAGGTTGAGAACACTTGGCTTAAGGGAATTACATGCATTAATAAATAAACCTTAATTTACCCGAGACTATTTACAATAAGTTGGATTCAGCTAATTAAATCTTTTTCAAAAACAATTCATAAAACCAAATCAAAATTTCACTAGAAAAAGAATTTTCATGCGGCTTGCAACAAATCACTACTTTATCTTTAACACTAATAACTTTTGCTTTCCAAGATTTTCTCTAGAGAAATCAGCCCCAGTTAACACATTTAATACCACACGATGCACACATGCAGCTGGTGGCTTGTTGCTTATGCACATCGATTCCATGGTTTATTCAAGGCAATATAAATAGCTAAGAAACACGCAGATTCAGTTTCTGCCTTATGGCACCGAGCAGAGGACATGTTTATTTTGTTGCGCCGTCTGGTTTTTGATTTGAATAATGAGTGGGATTCCAACAGACTATCTTCACCATAGCAACATGAATCCATCTACCCATTCAATGATGTTAAAAATCACAAAGATGCAAATGCTCAAACAGAAGGATCAAAATGAAATACATTCTCAGACAGTGATGCCAAATATGAACGAACAAGGCTGCAAAATGGTCATGTGAGTGTGGACAATTTACAAGCAATGGACTGCAATGATAGGGATTCAAATTCTAGTAATACACCTTCATGGAGAGATGAGATGCCCAGCATGAAGAGCTTTTTTTTGTAGAAGCCCAAGTATAAAAGTTGATATTCCTGATAACAATTTGCCATACAATTGTTTTTGTATGCTGGTAAATGATAAATTTTATAAACTTGATAGTCAAAGAAACAAATTATTATGCAAAGGATTTAAAAAAAAAAAAAATTATTTGTAGATGGTTAAAAAAAACAAAAAACACTACCAAACATTAGCATCATTCTTTATAGTTTAATAAATTTAGTTTTATTTATCAAAATAAAACATAAGCAGTCTTATAGTATAGCAAGTTCTAATCTCTAACAAAAACATTGGCATTATGTAAGGGTTCAAATATCTAAGGTAGCAGTGAATGTGTTAAACCCATTTTTGTTTTTAATAAAATACCCTCACAATCACTCATGGATTCTGACCCATCATTTGGGAACTGCTCAAGGCGTAGCATATATATAGTTAGCCTTGGAACTGCTGCATTAATAGCTCTCTCAACAACAAAATTCTTAACATTTAAATTAGTGACATCAAGGTACAATCAGTAACAAGTTAATTGACAAACAATGTTAATAAAATCTCCACTAGATGCTTTACAAATATGATCTGTGCAAGGTTAAGCTGAGTTCAAATAATCTATTAACATTATAGACAATTTTTGGTTATATAATAAAATTTATTGGATAATTTTTACATAATCAATTTGACCTATCTTTATAAAAAAAAAATTGATTCAATGAATTTCTAAGTAATAAAGTAAAGAACAGGATATTATTCAAAATAAATTTTAGCACTAAAAGAATTAAATAATCTTCCTTATTTGTAAAAGTTTTTGTGGGTTCTTATGGATGGGTCAAAACTAATCTATTAAGGGGCTTATCTTTTCAAGCATGTTTAACTTCATATCCGTAATAAAAGTTTTAATAATAAGGAAACCATAACTTGTGCTTTTACTGAATTTGTGACACTAAAACCTAAAGAATTTAAATAGAGATGGGTCATATTTTGATTAAATATTTCCAGTTTTTTTTGGTTATTGTTTATATCATCCTTCATCTTACAATTCCAAAAACACATTTCATATATATTACATACATACATACATACTACATATATACATAAATATATACTACATAAATATATACTACATACTACATAAATATATACTACATACATACTACATACATATATACTACATACATACTACATACATATATACTACATACTACATACATATATACTACATACATACAACATACATACTACATACATACTACATACATACATATATATAGACACACTTAAAAAGGTTGTTTGAAATCAAATCAGGTATTTTGAACAGCCATAAATTAACAGCCATATGCATTTATTCTTTTGCTGCAGATTACAAAGCAACAAGCAGTAACACCACTCGAAAGAGTTTGTCTATTATCAGGAATAATAATAATAATAAGAATATTAAAGAAAATATCAATACTACTTTATCTATATATACTGGCTTTGTCTGTTTGCCACTGTGTCCCCCACACCCTTAAACATTGGTAGAGCTCAACCAAATTTGGCATGATATTCAATGGACCTAGGGGAAGAACTTGGACAATTTTCTTTTCTTTTTTTTTTTTTTTTTAAAAACCAAAAAGACAAAATGTGTTACTTTTTTTATTTTTATTAATGGTTGAAGAAAACTATTCTTTCATTAATTAAAAATTTTCCATGTTTTAAAGAATCAAAATCATGATGGGATACATTTGTCCCATTAGACATTTGATCCTGGACAGATGAAAAATATGTAATTGGCAGATCAATTTGCCTTTGCCTTTGCCTATACATCTTTTTTGTTCAGTCATGTAGTGTGAATCAATTTTTGTGTTGATTCCATACTATGAAGACATCATAAAAGCCGGGAAAATCTGATTTACTGTATTTTTTGTGAAACATACGTCCCAGTAGACTTCTAAGAGAAGTACGGGACATATGTATCCCAGCAGTCATAGAAACTTCTGGATATATATGTCCCAGGAGTCGCAAAAGGATCAAAGGATGTTAAATTGCTCAAGCTACCACAGGATATTTAGAAATTTGACAGACCAGATGAAACAATAAAATTGTTTCAAGAAAATGTTTTGATTAATCACGTAATTGTATGATCTTTAGTTTATGAAACTATGATTCCAAAATATTAAAAAGAAAATTCTGAGGACACACAAATCAAACCAGTAAAAAAGATTATCTATTTTCAAAATTTACTCTAACTTCCTTTTTCTTACTCATCTTAATCTGCTTTTAGATACAAGGGTTTTAGAAGCATGGAGATTCAGAATATTAAAAAAATAATGTAATACAAGGGTTTTACAATTGAGGCTAACTGAAGAAAAAAAAAAACTGGATAGCTTATTGATTTATTCAAACATTCTTAGAGTTATTGTTATGTGTAATAGCAGAATGAATGCTAACCAAATCCCCAAAATATTAGAATTATACTCATTCATTTTTTATGTAAGAATTGAAGATTATTCAATAACTGAAAAAAAACTGGTCTTCAGCAAAAATGCTTTAGAAATGAGACTAGTTAATCTCCATTAATTTGGGAACACTTACGGCCCAAATAATATTGTCTGGAGTTCTGGGATGAAGTCTTAATCACTGCTACCAAAAGGTTTAGGTTATTCATGTGTTCA
>VCCN01002452.1:4572920-4590057 GCA_006491835.1 Architeuthis dux
TACTGAAACATTTTTGCCCCCCAAAAATATCACAGGGATAAGAAAACCTATCAATGTCTGGAATGACAAAATGTTCTTGTGCAGAGTTCAACCCAATGTGGTTTCTGCTACTCAACAAACCCAAACCCAACTAAGCAATTGGATATTACACCTGAGGAAGGCTGAAGAATGGTTCGGCAAAACGTTGTGTTAAGAACACAAGGAGTTCAATTGTCCAAAGAATTATTTGAAAAGAAGAAGTTCTTGTATAAGATATGATAATTATAAAGACATTTATTAATTGAGAACCTATCTTTGCCTGGCTCCGGTGTGAACGGCTGCTAAACGAGTGGACTAAATCAAATCGTACTGATTTATTCAAGATGGGTGACTATATACTGCCTGTGAGTGTACATTTTTTCGAAAATCTAAATCAAACTTTTCAGTAACACTTGGTTTAGGTTAACTTGTTCCCTGCCAAGTATATGTTTTAATTTTCTAACTCCTGTGCCGGGTTTTTCTAATGAAAAAAAAAAATTGATGAAAATAGAAAGTTTTCATTCACTAATTGTCATATTACTAAAGTAAATATGCAAATTTCCTTTGTTTAGACAAGGAGATGCTGCCATCTTGCGAAAGAATAACACACTATTGTAAGATGAGTTATCTCATCCATGGCAGTGGACTGAATAACACTATCGTAAGACAAGTTATCTCGTCCAAGGCAACAAACAGGTCAAGAGAGTACACGGAATACAAACACTAAAAGTAGCCTCATTGTGGTTTCTGAATGATATACTTTTTGTTAATGACTGTTTCTTCAACCTGCAACAATAAATTCTATATTTTCCATCTTTTACAAAAAACTCAAAATAAATATTAAATCCAAAATGGTAGAAGTTATAGAAGTATTTTTAGTATTAAATCCAATTTTGTAAAAGAAGTTATTTCTTAACTTATTTGTCTTTTGTTAGGAGGTGGATCAATAAATCTGTAGCCGGACAGTTATTAGATGAATTTTGATCTGGAATTTTCACTGTATAATGTTCAATCTGTGTGATTAATATTCATCACTGAATTAAGTGCATTGACAAGGAAAGTAATTATGTTGAAAAATAAATATTGTTGAGAAAAACAAATGCTTTTTTTCATCATTAGGCTAAGGACTTATTGATTTACCGATGTAAGTCAAAGATCTAAAATAAGAAAAACAGTAATCTGAAAAATGACTATTATAAGTAAAGTTGTATAAAAAAAACCCAAATAAACCCATAGTCTAAATTTATTATAAACTAGCAGGGTTACCCGGCATTGCCCAGTGAAAAATAGGTTAAAATTTAAAAATATAGCGCTCCCCGATTCTGAGCCATAAAAAGTAAGCCCCGCCCCCTCAATTTAAATCCCCATAAGGGAGAAGTTCCGATTCTGCCCTGCTGCTCCCGGGGAAAAAACAAAAATCCCCCGCCCAAACAACTGATGTTGACCTCTAAAAAGGAAAAATAAAGTGCCAACCCGAAGAAAAATTCCCCCGCCTCCATGATTCTGACACCTAAATGGAAAAAAGACCCCCCTCTAAAAGAGGAGAAAATGTTTCCCCTTACTTTAGACCCCTAAAAGAGAAAGATCCTCGCTTTTGACTGTTAGCGAGATTATCTATTTTTCTCTACCACACATATAAACATTATTTCTCTCTCACCCAAGTTACTGTTACTGCTAATAAGGAAGGAGTGACAACCGAACTGCTTCTCCAGGCCTTGGCACTAGTGATAAGGAATGAGGGACAGTCCAACCCCTTCCCCAGACCTATTTCTCTGCTTGATTGTTATCAGTCCTCCCCCTCTTAGTAAATGTGCTCAAACAACCATGTACACATACTAGTCTTATAAAACGAATTTATATTTTTTTTTACATGCCCTCAACTCGTATAATGTTTTAGGATTATCAAAATTAAAAGCTAACCTTTTCTAACTTCAGGTTGAATACAAAAAGCAAACTAAATAACTAGACTAGAATAACTTTTTTAAATTCTTCATCCCATAATCAATAGAGATTTAACAAACAGGATTATGTTAAAATTTTTGAGTTGAGCTTATGTCCTGGTTAAAACAAAACAGGAACCACTTAGACTAGGATTCATTTAAAACTGCTGGGCTAGTGAAGCACAAAGTAGAATTCTTCTAGGAATCAGGATATAAAATTATTTTTAATAATATACATATTTATACAAAACGCCCTTTCTCGGGAATCTCAAGTCCCCACTGGACAAAAGTGCTTGAAAATCTGTGTAATCATTGCAGTGAAATATAAGACCTGTTAAAGAAGAGTATCAATGTATGGTCATAAAGAAACTGCGACTTGTTAATAAAGCTATTTACATAACACAGGGCAGGAGTATCTATTTACTGAAAGTGTCAAAACAAAGTTTTGATAGCCAGTCTTATAAAATAAATATCTAAATTGTATATTTATTATTCTATAAAAAGTGCTGAGTGGTAGCTTAGTTCAATGGGGTTTTAAAAAAAAATTTCATTCACCCATGACTTATTTTCTTTATGTTTTTGATCATTTTCATCTTATTCTCCTTTGTGTATTATATACATAATTTATTTTGTAACAAGAGTAAAAAAAAAAAATTTAAAAAAAAAAAAATCTTTTTAAAAAAAACAAAAAAACATCAATTAACTCAATTCTTAAGTGTTTATTTTATTCATTTTTTTAACATCCTAGAAATATGTAAAGAAAACTAAGAATGACAAAAAATTAACACTGAAAAATTAGAATTTTTCTAGTTCACACAAAGTTAGCAAATAAGTCTTAGAATTAGATTTTTAGAAATAATGTTTTCTTTTTGTATATGTTTACCACAAAACTGACTTTTTTTTAATTATAGAAAAAAATAAAAAAAAATATCTGAGTAAATTAAATCATTCAACTCTAGTTGCATTCATCCCCAAAATAAATTTCATTCACCCCTTTAGTAAATCATCCACCATTTTAAGAGGCACATGACTTAGTGGTTGAATAGTTGAACAGGAAATAAGTTCTGAAGATTAATCTTTGTCCTGAGTAAGGCTTGTAAACTTTCATCTTATTGAATAATGGAAAAAAAATTATAATTTAAAAAAAAAAAAAAAAAAAAAAAAAAAAAAAAAAAAAAAAAAAAGATTTTTTTAAAATCCTTATTGTTTACGACTTATTCTTAAAAAAAAGAACAGAAATATAACCATTTCACTTTGAAGATAGATTGAACAAGTTATAATTTGGTCCAAAGTTCAAATCATGCAGTCAGTATACTTTATAGGCATTTATTTATATACTAACATAGTACCCATCAAAAATGCAGGGCTGTAGAGTTGGACACAAAACATCTGACTCCAACCCCTCAATTTCTGGTATCACCGACTCCTATGGCTTTAAAATGGCTAAAATTGGTTAGATTTTTCAACATTTTGGTTATGTTTGACAACTTTTAGTGGCTTTTGGTTATTTTTTTAAAAAATTAGCACTTTTTGGTAGACAAACTAGCAAAAATATTTTCAGAGTTGGCAACAGTGAAAACGCTTCTTGTTAGCATACAGTGCCACCCACACGTAAATTAAAAAAAAAATTAAAAAAACTCTTCAATGAGGCAATTTCTTAAAAATTTGTTTTTTTACCAGATAACTATATACATTTTTTTCAAGTTCTCTAAACAGTAAAATGTAATTTTTCCAGTATTTGTTACTAAATTCTAAATGGAACACCCACCACCACCACCACCACCAAAACATTCAAGAGACGAAATTGAAAAAGGTCCTTTTTTTTTTTTAAGCGTTGAAGTTAATATTTATGAATGTTGTTTCTTTCGGTCTTTGTATGTGATGCAAATGAAAACCAAAAGATATTTCCAGTACTTAGAAAAATTAAATGTTTTTATTTAATTAATAAGGCCTTTTACGATCCTAGAAAAAAAAACCAAAGAAATATTAAAAAAATCCACAGATTAATTTTTCCTTGAACAGGGAAATACTCCAGACTCGAACCCATTTGTTGATGGTTCATTTTCAAGCTTAATTTTAATCATCATCCAGTTTAATCATGGGCAGGGCGATGTGATCGCTCACATTTTTATTGCAAAATATTTGTACTTTCGAAAATTAATTTAATTCACGTGATATTGTAAATATTCGGTAAAAAGACATCTTGTTGACAAAGATATCTTTTTAGAAAAGAAATGAATCAGAATCTGCGAAAAAGCTTGTTTTTCTCTGTATATGTAAAACAAATTTGATCCAAAAAAATGTTGAAGTCTTTCTGTCTACCATAATTTATGACCTCACATTACAACACGTTAGTTTGGCACACGTCAGATGCACTGTTAACGTTGTACGTAGATGAAATTCAAGTTGCAAAAATGTTCAAATGTTTTGCTTTCACCCTTTTATTTTTAAAGATTTTTTACAATTAATATTAAACAAAAAGCAGGCTTTTTAATTTCATTATTGTGTTAATGATGAATATGTTATTTAATTATACTTTTTAACAAAAAATATACTTTCTTAAACATTAAACTGTGTTTAAGTACTATTTACATCCGTATAACCAAGGGTTACACATTTTCAAAAATAGAAAAAAAATTCACAAGTAATTTTTTATGCTTTCAATCCATAAGACTTCTGTTTTCTCAGGAAATTTGTCAGTTTTGAAAAGTTAATTTTTTAAGGTTTTGCAGAGGGTTTATTTATATTCAGGCAGGCCTTCCACAGGAATTAGCTTGAAAACAGATCTATTGGGCGGGTTTTCAAGTAGTAATGTTACAATTTACATTTACTCGGAGTTTGAGTTGGAGTCTGTATATTTTTACTGACTCCAACTCCAGTAAACCAAAATTCCTACGACACCGTAAAAATGAGAGGATTATCTACATATGGATCAGCACTTCTGCCTAGGATCAGAGTATCTGTGTGCTCTGCCTAGGATCAAAGTGTTGTTCCCCAGCATTCTGCCTAGTGTCAGATACTGAAATAAGAGTACAAAAATTGAATTAGTGTCTACAGTTACACATGAGATACCAACTCTAAACCTAAGCTCTTATTATAGTTAGTAACTGGCTTGGATAATCCCAGTTGGAATGAATGAACTTAAAGAAAGGTCAGACAAGATTAAAGAAAACCAATTCATCTTCATTAAAACACGAGATCAGGACTTGATTAGTTTCATTACTCAATAAACACAGATTAAACAATATAAATCGATATTTATTCGTTAACACCTGCCAACATTTTTTGGCTGATGTGTAGGCCAAGAATAGAACTATGGGGAATTCCCCAGCGACTAAATAGTATTGTTGGAAAACAGGTATTAGTCACAGCAGTGTGCAAAGAACAAAATGAACACAAGGCAAGAATTTCAAAAAGGGGACGTTAATTAACATTGTTTGCTGCTTAACAGGAAAAGTAGCGAAAACCTTAATGTTGCTGAACGCATTAATACTTGATCCAATAATCTAATTAAATGTAAAAAAAAAAAAAAAAAAAAAAAAAAAAAAAATATAAACATGAATATCAAATTTCCTTTTAATGTCTACCAGAGAGGTGTGTGTGCGTGTGCGTGTGCATGCGCACATTTAAATTTGGCATGCTCTATCAGCCAAAATGTTCCGGTTATAATTGAAGTTTTGTTAATTCCAAACAGCATTATGAAGTTATAGATAAAAATCTGAGAAACAAAAAATACCCTCAAAAGGGATCTAAACTGCCCAAAATTGTTCATTGTGCGTTGTTGGTTCAGACTAATATCCTCGCCTTTGTTTTTTCAAGAACCTTCCTTATAAAATAGCTGAAACCTTTTTAGGGTTCTTTATAGGGTTTGAAATTAACGTTGTCATGGAGACAGTAAAAATATGTTTGGGACAAACAAATATCTTTCCCAGGACGGAAATGATTTTTTTTTAAATGAAAAAAAAAAAAAAAAAAAAAATTTTTTTAAATATTTAAAATTTGATGAGGTTTGTTCTTGTGTTTTTCTACCGTAACAAAATCAAAAGTCAACTCCAGGTTTGGACTGGCGTTTGACAATTATTTATTTCCATAACATTTTAATGGTGTTTTTATTATGCTACTAACAACTAAAGATGATATTAAAGTAAAGAAACAATGGTTCCGGGACGGTAGTGAAAAAAGTTAGTCTGAAGTCGTGGTTCATTAGAAGTGTAATTAAATCTTTATTAAATAACTAGCATATACCTGTGTGTGTGCTCAGAGTATTGTGAATCATTATTATTTTTGCATGTTTTGTGCCAGAAACGTCTCCAACAATCTAGCAACTCTGTTCCTCTTCCTTCTACTTTTCAACGACTGTGTACCCCAACACAGACATTGGGTTAAAGAAAGGAAAGAGAAAGAGATACATTTTTTCCCTGGAAGTCTGCTACCATGACAACAGACGGATCACATTTCAAACCCCTTCGACTTCCCTTCACTGCTGTACAAAGCATCTCATGTGGACCAGTCCATTATGAGTTTTGGGATGCGTCAGGTGATGGACAGGACAGGAATCATACAACCAAATAAGCACTCATTCGCATATTTGCCTTTTATATGTATAGATTACAGGTATATCTTGATTAGTGTGGTTGATTTGTTCAAAAAACCGCACTGTTCAAGGTCTTATTGTAATTTAATGTGGATTTTTTTGGCTTATACTTAGTTACATTAATTTGTACAGCAATACCATAACCATACTACATCAAAACACACTAATCAAAACAGAACTATTCAAGGTATTACTGTACTTACATCTTAATTTACAGTAGTAAATGGATAACATTCATATGTTATCATGTAAAACAGGATTTTCTCCTCTAAAATCTTTTCTAACATTAAAAACAGACCAGACTCAAATTTAGCAGCAGAAAAACTAGAAATTGTTCATTTGCCGTCCATACAACAAAAATTCATACAAGTTGATGATCAGCCTAATTCTAACTGTTAACTTTCTTTAACGTTATTGAGGATTTTCTTTTTACAAATGTTAAAAGATATTGAAACAATAAAATCTATTCATAAATAACCCTTGAATTTTGAGCAGGAGTAAATATATTCATTATTATACACAGATTTATTCAAACTGCTGTCTTCATTTTGGTTGTTATATTCACGTTTTAACTATTGTAGACAGAAAGCAACATTGGAAAATAAGGCTATGCTCGATAACCTCATCAGTAGGCCCAGCATAGAATTGCCACATTAGAGCCTTTGATTAGGAAAGAACAGACATTAGGTTTAAGGCTCTAAAATTACACTACCTGATTGGCTTAGTGGATATAGGTGTTGGTTAAATGTTGCAGTTTACCTGGTGGTTGAGAGTTCAATCCCTGAGTGAATCTGATTCAGTGGAACAATTAACAAATACAATATATCCCCTAGCATAGGCAGCAGAATGGGAACAGTGGATTGAATACAGGGTTTGAAATTCCAAGAACAATACTGTACACAACAGTGTAGATCGGAAGTAAACCTTGGTCTAAAAGATTTAGATGAACGAAAATAAAAAATTAAATGAAAGTCAATAAAAAGGTTGACAATGCTTCGTCTAATGAAATGATCAGGACAGATGAGTTTAAAGAATAGATTCGATCTGCCAGCCCATTCAGTAACATAGGTAGCTTCCTGAGGTAAAAAGAACAAGAGTTCAAATCACGCCAAGAGCTTATTTTCTGTTTAAACCGTCTAAGTTGCGATAAAAAGCAAATATTAATAAAAAATAAATGATGCTTCATAGAAAATAAATCCTGGCTAATGACAAACTAGCTTACCTTCGTTTTGCCAAACTCTGTGTTGTAACGTCTTCCACGTGTGCACACTCCAAATGCGAAAGTACTCGGAAAAAACGAACCGATGTCTCGCGAGTCAGTCACTAGCCTAATAAACTTAGTTAGCCAGTATTTTCTTTCCAGTTCCGGTATTTACTCCCCCAGCCTTGCCTTGCCTTGCACGCCTTCAACCCCCCTTCCAATATGGCTGCCAGCGGGAGACTGACAGACAGATGTAAGTTTACTTTATATTACAGATTATCTTTAATTTTTATTAGAGGAAGTATTGTCAAGTATCATCTTTCCTAAATGTTTTTAGTTGCTTTTTATCGTAACTTACTCAGACGATTCAGTTTATGGTAGAGTAAACAGCACAGATCGGAAATAAACAATAAGTTCTTGGTGAGACTCAAACTCACATCACTCTTTTGATTAATGGCTCTAAACTGATGCCCTGAATAGTTGAGATGAAAAGAAACTAAAATGAAGATGAAAGAAATACTAGTCAAAATGTATCAATGTGCTCGACCTAAAAGACTATACAAAATAAACTGCAGATTTTTCAGTGTCACATTACATGAAAAAATTACATGAAAAAAACCCACTCAGTTTTAACATTTCATTTTTTTTCTTCTTTCCACTTGTAGACACTGTATGGAGCATAGGGACGCATTACGGTTTCAGTAGCAAGTAGGTTTTACAGGGTTGAGTTGCAAGATGGACTGCCTTACAGGGGTAAATGGCTCCAGCTGCCCTGCTATTTATCCATAGCTGGTGGGGAGAAGTGGATTCATGACTTTCCCCCAAGGGTATTAATGTAAAATAAACATAAGCAGCCTCGGTCGAAACTTGAATTCGGTTCACCGTCCCAGTAACTGCTATGCCACTCTGTATCTCCATTTAATGTTTTATATACAGAAACAACTTGATTAGTGCAGGTTTTGATGTAGTACAGTTAAAGCATTGCTGTACAGATTAATGTAACTATGTAACTAATGTAAACAAAACATTAAAGACCTGTTTTGAACAGTACGGAAAATCTTGGAATGAATTAACCGCACTAATCAAGATGTACCTGTATATTACATATGCTTAAGAGTGGATGTGGATCCCTTTATTTTCTTAACAAAAGACCTGTTAGGTACAAAGGGGATCAAGCCACAATTTGTCCATTCAGAACATAACTGATCAACCATTATACTTCAAGACCAACAATACCATCATGATGTAACTTTGTACATTACAAGAATTGTTACGTGTTTTTGTTGTAATAAAAGATCCAGGTAATTTTAGTAGCTGTGAACTTGAAATGATTAAATAGGATTAGGATTAAAAAAAGATAAACTACATACCATTGAATACTTCATTGAACTCTCCAGGAGGGGCATGTAGGATGAAATCCGATGTAATCCTCACCTGTAAAAAGATAAAGAGAAAATTATAATTGCCATCTATAGGAATTTTGAAAAGATAAATTAGGGTATATCAAAATGTCTTTTTATAGACCTTTACTACAAAGCTTATTTCATGTACACATCTAAAGACTATCTATGCCTCCACTATATTATTGATATCATTATATATACCATATCATTATCAATACTAATCAGCTGTACCTTTTGTTTCAGATGTTATAATGGTGGATACAAGTATTGAGATTCTGGCAATTTTGAGGCATTATTTTAAACTGGGCCTCAAAGCTGCTAGCAGAATTCAGGAAGTGAAACAATATCTGACTGTGCAACCCAAAACTGGTTTAAGCGTTTTAAGATTGGTTGCTTGAAATAAAGCCCAGAAGTGGACGACCATAGTTGTCAATTATGAAGGTTTAAAACACAAAGTAGAGGAGAACCCGACTACCAGCACTCGAAAACCTTGAGAGCAAAGACCATCGAAAGATACCATATGTAGAGCATTACATAAATCAGGTGGATTGAAAAACAAAAATACTTTTGATATTCCCCAGTATTTCCATGTATATTTCCTGCAAAGTTATTTCAATGTTATCCACGTCTGTATTTGATCAATTGTAAAGTGAAGGACCAAAAACGATTAAAAGCTGAAGGACCATCTCAATTTGGTTTTGAAGATTTTCTAGAGAAACTGCAGCAGCATCAGCCCCAGCTATTGCCCGCTGGTGCGGTTATGGCCCTATTCCCCAGAAAGAGCCTACAGGAAGAAACCAAACAATGAACCTTACATACAAGGTAGTAAGGTACAAAAACAGCTTTGACTCACACATCCATGTCTTCATGATTAGCCTACCACATGATACTGTCTTTGATAACTATAATAAAAAAGACATTTCAATGTATTTCTTTGCAGAGATCAAAAAAAGGATATTTTTAGAGAATCGTCTAAAGTTGTTTTTAAATTTAACTCTTAATGATATTAGATAACCTTATCTCTTCACTTTATCCTTTTTGACCAACACCCAAACATCTTAGTAAGAATTTCAGACAACTGTGTTTGTGCTTATGTTTAAAGAACTTCCTGCTTATCAATATATTTAAGAGCTGTAATGTTAAAATAAGAATAAGCAGTAAAAATAGTTGGGAAAGAATACAATCTGCCCATAAAATGAACGACATTGCACAAAATTTGGCAATGGCCTACGGAATTTGATAAGACATGCGACAGGGATATGTGTGCAAAAATCTTATGACAGGATTTTTTTTAATGTTACATTAACAGAAATATATATTTTAGTATAGTTTAGTATAAATGTATTTATTAGGGAAGTTTGATTTTTCTGTTGATTTTCTACAACTCTTCATATATGTTTCAATTCTAAAACAATAAAGCAACACTGTTGGGTAAAAAGCAAATTTCTTTTTTAATTTGAGAAAAACAATTTTATTCATGAAAAATTAGAACGAAGACAGAAGTAGCAAAAGCTGTAGGAGTAGTGACAGAGGTGAACACGCATACACAGTAAAGCCATGCTACCGCGTTCCTATCTTTCTGTTTGCTTTAGCATGACAGAAGCACAGACATCTCACAAACAAACAAAAAAGTGACATGGCCTTTTATATAAGATTTATTCTTAGGATTTTGGACAATGTAGAAAACATATACAAATAACCCTGTAGATCAAAAATCAATATTTAACCTTTAGCACTCTGTAGGCCACTTTGTTCACAAAAAGTTTGTCTTGCTAATGCAGCCAACCACGATCGCTGAAAGATAGCATGTTTGAATTTCACGGTTGTGTTCTCATGTCAATTTCAGTCATACATGAACAGACACACAAGTTACAGGCTTCCAAAGTTACTAAGTGCATATAATCTTGGTGTCCTTGAAAAAGAATGCAGAATGCTAAAGGTTAAAGGAAAATTAAGATTCAAAATTTAAGAAACTAGAGCAGAACCTGTTCCAAAGATGTCTGTTTGGAAGGGACCGGCCTTTATAGTGTGTGGAACAGCCTGCCATAATAGTCATAAAATAAGTTTCAGCTACTTCTCTTTGGTGTTGCCAATTTATATATCGGACTGCACATACGCAAGTTTTCTGCACTGCAAAAGCGCTTCTGAAGACACTGAAACTCAGTGAAATGCACCAAGGCTTATCTTTTATCATTAGATAATAAATATGTTTGAGATGTAACACGCTTTCCTCAATCTTTCATTTCCACATTGTCAAATTACCTCTACCATCCTGTCGGATTACCTTACATCCACATAGACATTTTATATCTAAATTTATATCTATAATGAAAGATCTATTTTTATTAGATTTCTCAAGCACCACAACTTCAAACTCGACAATGCAAAGCCTGGTATGCTGACTAATATACATGGCAAATATGAACTTTGTACAATGGCCAGTTGTCGAGTTATCTTGGTGCATACACACACACATACATATATATATATATATATAGTTAGATAATGGGCTCCTTTTTTTTGTCCATGATTCCAACAAATTTTGTTCCAAATTATCCTAACAAAACTCTTCTTCATAATATTAACAGAAAAATCTTCTTCCAGACACCTTATATCATTCTTTATGCCCATTGTAGTGTTTTAAGAATGAACTTTTCGAGGCATATTTGTTAATATTTTATTATTTAATATTTATACAATTCTTATATAAAGAAATACCTGATTTTTAATGTATGGATAGATTTGCTGACTCGTATTTTAGAGTTGATAAGTTTATTACAGTTTTATAGAACAAAATGAAAGAAGTTTTGAAACTATAGAACTACAATCATTTATCCATGTGATAAAACAAGTAATGAATTATTAGAGTATCTAATTAATGTTTTAGTTATTAATGAATTGACAACAACAACAACAACTATTGTAACCATGGGGTCTTCAGCTTTGGTTGGCAACCAGTATAGGAGACAGACAACTCTGAATTCAATACACAAAGTAGGTAACATGTTCCCGAATTGTACAGTTAATGGGACTTTGGTGAAACTTCAATGGGCCTAGCAAGCCGGAAGTGGATTATAATAAATCGCTCAAGTAAAATAAAGGAGAATTAAAAAAACAGACAAAATGTTACAACCACCATCTCCTCACAATACCAGAGATTTTTAAAAAAAACAAAAAAAAGAAAGAAAAAAAAACAATTTTTTATTTTACTACTCAACTGATTTAATATATATTTATATACAATCATATATTTAGCAATAAATCTAAAACAAATATTCTCCACAATATGCACTATAAAAATAAGTTACAAAATAATTAATCAAATTTATAAGTTCAACTTTATCTAAAATTAACAGAATTGTTTATAGTTGAAAATAAATAAGAAATTATACACTGACTAAACAAGTTTGAAAGGTTTTCCTATTTAAAAAAAAGAAGAAGAAAAAAGGGGGGGGGGCATGTATATTAGTAAGCCAGAAAGGAAGACAAGGTGGAATGGGTCTACGATCTTGAGGAGGCCTACCCGCATTTACTGTTTCTTTACAATACTCTACTCTATTGTCTTATATAGATTTTGAATAAAATTGCTTGTAAGTATATCATGTATATAACCATACATAAATATGTATTTAGCACCGATTACAATAATACTTCATGGCCAGTTTGAAATGGGAGCCTATTACTTTGCACAGGCCTGTGTAGCAGAGCTGCAGGTGGTCATGATACCAGCAGTTTAGTCTTTTCCATCTAGAGTAGCATAGACCTAGATTTTTTTATTTCAAATTCCTGACTACACACAATAGGAGAGTGAGACAATTACTTCCAAAGCCAGTGTCTACACTGAAGTCCCAGCAGCAAACAACACAATTAAGAGTCATACACAGAATGTGTGTGTGTGTGTGCTTGCTAGAGCAAATCTTGACTAAATATGGGAAATGGGACACACCAGTTTACAGAAGAGCTAATACAATGCAGCCGTGTGGGAGACTTCACACCAACAAAAAACACTACAGAGAGAGAGAGAGACACACAGACAGACAGAAGTCAATAATAGACAAATAGTAAATCGTTCAGTTTGTATTAATAATTGTTTTTAGGGGATGATGTGTAACCAAAATTTGAAATTAAGAGAAAACTTAGACAAAATTTGGAAAATTTCCATAAAAAGAAATTTGTCCATAGTCAAATTCCATGAACTTTTGGGTAGCACCTTGTAATTAAGACTTTGAGCAATCAAGAAATATAATTGGTAATTAAAGTGTGCTCATAGGTAGAGAGAAAAAAAAAAAAGTAATCAAACTTTTCGTGTACTAAAATGAATTAAATGTATGAATGAATATTATTTATATTAAACAGTATTTTCATGACATAACTCAGTGTTTCTTGATCACAAAGTTTCAGTCAAACTAAAAAGATTTTCTGGTTTTTAATCAACTGTCTTATTCTAATGTTATCATTTTATACCAAATTCATTTTGTTTCAGGAGCAAAAAAAAAAAAAAATATAAATTAAATCTCAGATGTTTATTTTATTCAAGTTTCTGTACATCCTAAAATTATGTACAGAAAACTAGAAGATTTTTTTAGTTTACAGACCAGTCTTAGATTCCTAGAAACAATGTTTTCTTATTGTGTAGGTTTACCACAAAATTTAATTTTGAGTATAGAAAAAAATCTAACTATCTGAAAAACTCAAGTCATTCACCAGCAAAATAATACATTCATCCTTGGGTGAATCATTCCTGAGCTTAAGAAGCACCGACTTAACTCCTTGAGGCGCATTTTCTTTTTCTTCCAGTTTGAACAACTCCGCCACCTGTTGATCAGCCTGGGTACTAAACAAAATGGTGGGACAGAATATAAACCTCTGTGCTCCTAGATATAGATATAGATATATATGAAGAAGATAAAAAAGGTGGTATTAGAAATGACCCACCGCACAGATACCAACACGTCAAAAGATTGGCTGATTTAACCACAACACTTCAAAGAATTAATCAGTTTTATGGCAACTGCAGATTGTGTATACATTGAAAGAATCAAGTATTTATTCTGAGACAAGATTATACAATTAGTACTAGAAAGGCTAGCCTATGTTGGTCAGGCTAAAAAAAGCTTCCAACGAAAGATTACTTTTATTAGTTAATTTTTTCCATTCTACATTTAACAAGGAACCTAAATACTATTGATATAGAAATAAAATACAGAAATAGACAAGGAGTTGTTCATAAGTGTTTTCTAAACTCTTTGTTCTGGCTTTTGACCTTAAACCTCTTCAAGTCCCGTGTCTTTCGACATTAGATGACACAGTAGCCCACCCCCCCTCCATTGCTATTCTTACTGCACATTCATACTGTGATTTAGTCCATTCTTTGATGTTGTTATACCAGTTATCTCTATTTCTCTTTCCGTCAATATATCCTTCTAGTATGTTTATTCAGTCTTATTAGATGTCCAAAATATCTTAGTTTTTTCCCCATAAGATGTTGATCAGTTTTCTGTTTTAAATTCTTTTTCTATCAATCAACTACAAAAGTTGTTTTTTTTTTTCTTTCTTATAGTTTTACTAAGTTGGACATAGGGAAACTTAAATCAAAATTCAAAGATCTTATTGCGCTATATGAAAGTAAAGAGTTCCTATGAAACCTTTCGTAACCAGAGATGGTGTAAAGCAAAGAAGCAATTACCATTAATTTATATTCTTTAAATAAATTTGACTGTTAAATGCACAATTCTGGATTGTTTAAAGACAGATGAGGAGATGTTAAAGAGAGAGAGAGAGAGAAACAAGTTAACTGCATGAGAGGGAGAGACCCAAGGCCTTGTGGCTTATCAGAAGGGTGTGGTACAATAACATTGAGACATACTGTAATTCACTGTTTGCAGATCATGGAAAAAGAGGGCAAGAAAATTAACTTCCTATTTTTATGGCTCACTTCAGTTGTACAAAATATCTACACAAGAAAATACATAGATATCTGGTTGATTCAGAGAAATAGAGATATCAACATTTTTAAGTTTTTTTTAGGTGAAAATGTCACAGTAATGCTAATTTTTCCGTTTCTCAAGTGTTCATTCTCCATAATGTTGACTAAAACAAAACTGTTATGCATGCCATAATAAAGAATGTCCAATTCTGAATCTGTTGGTGTCTTATTTGTCACCGTTTGACTTAAAAGGAATTTTACAGCGAATTTTCAATTTAATGTGTTTACAGTGCCCAAACTACACTGACTGTTTTTTACTGTGGTTGAAATAAAAGGTGTCTATAAATAAACGATTGCTGACACCTCTTTCGATGTATGTCTTTGGAACCAATATCACCTAGTAGAAAAATAAATGTTCTTCAGTTTCGTATAAAATTTAAGCAAGTACAAAATGTCTACATATTAAAAAAATGATGGCTTTTCAGTTTTATAGGGTGTTGAAAAGGCCATTTTTTATAAGTGTTCAATTTGCTGTGAAGTCCGCAAATGAATAAATAATCATAATTAGTGAACTAATAGGAGTAGAGAGACAAATGTGGTATCAAAATGTTCAGAATAACAAGACCTATAAGGGGAAACAGGCAGCAGATGTACAAGATCTTCCTGTAAAAACTCATTGGAGTACCTATATAGAGATAGATATCTTCTGGGATATTGTGTGTGCACGTGTGTGTATACTAATTAAACAAAAAAAAAAAACAAAACAAAAAAAAACAAAAAAAAAACAAACTAATTAACAACACTTAACCCAGTAATTGCTAATGACAGGAATTTCTAGCCGTGCAGTTTTATGGTTAACGCAATAAAGTTTCCATTTTATTGTGAGTTGTCACAACTCAGTTTTATCTGTGAGTCAGGACTTAACTTGCAATGAATAATTATTACTCTTGGCCACCCACAGCAGTTAATGGGTTAATGTTTCAAGAAACAGGCATGAACTTTATTAGAAAGTAGCATAGTACTCATAAAAAAAAAAAAAAAAAAAACAAAAAAAAAAAACAGGATTATTTACATATGGATCAGCATTTCTGCCTAGAATCAAAGTGTCACTTCCTGGACTTTTGACTAGGATCAGCCCCAACTGACAGAGGACCGAGTTGCCATCAATCAATAATATAAAAATTATTTTTTTTTTTTTAAATCTTGCAAGACCATTGATCAGCACCAGAAAGTCTTACTTCAGTCTGTGTTAGTAGAACAGTGTGTGTGTGACGGCTGTAGAGACCCGCACAGGAGTGATACCTGAAGGTGCTGTTCTCTGGTGTTGTCTTGGTGCCGTTATTTCAGCGAGCGCGCCTTTCTTCAACAGCAAGCCCTAGCCCCTCCCTTTTTTAGACCTTCCTTATCAATGGTGAATATTAATCACATAGATTGAACATTATACATTGATAATTTCAGATCTAAATTCAGTTAATAACTATGAAGCTACAGACTTCTACCTTGTACACAAATCTACTCAGACAAAAACAAACAATCATGAAGTGTAAGCAATGAAAAAAAAAGCAAAGAAAAAAAAAGAAAAAAAGAAAAGAAAAAAAAGAAAAAAAAGAAAAAAAGGAGATAAGTATCCATTTAAAAGTCTCAAGAGCAGAGATGGTAATTATAGGCTATCATTCCACCTTATCAGCAGGAACTTCAATAACTACCATTGGAATGGTAGATACAAAAGGAAGATTCTTCTTACAAGTCAATCTTGTTGATTGACAATCAAAAGCCAACGCCAAAAAAAGGGAAGCAAATATCTTCAAATTTATCAGACGACCAATGACTGCCAAATTTTAGATTACTCACAATCTAAGACTCTTCATATTAAAAACCTTACAAAGAAAGTTACAGCATTCAAACTATCCTATTTGATGGCAGAGAGTATTAAGAAGAAAAACACATTTCCCAGAATTCCTCTCACTTATCACAGTTTTTTTTCAACCCCTCAAGTTCTGACCAATCTGGGACTAGACAATGGTTACATTTACCTTTTGAGCCATTTTTTTTTTG
>VCCN01002452.1:4598300-4619496 GCA_006491835.1 Architeuthis dux
TTTCTAGTAAACATACATAAAATAGGAATTTGGGAATACTTGCCAAATTTTATATATATTATATAACATGAAGTTCCTTAATAAAGAAAGAAAAACTGATCTGGTATTTTTAAGAGATGAGTGATAAGACTCAGCCAATAAAAATGTTGGCCCAAGATTGACCTTCGGATCAAGCTTAAAAATTAACTATTGCAGAGTTTCATGTATGTAAAATGTATAATACCCAGCAATCTAATAATGCTGACTAGATAGACCTGTGGAAATTCTATGGGTATTGAAAACTAAGATATTACTTTTGCATATTTCTGCAATTAAACTATATCATTTTTTAGTTAAAGTAATTTATTACCTATGGAATATATATCTATCTCAACTATAATAAACATGCAAAAGTAATATATTTGTTATTATTTATTTTACTGTCTATATTCCTGTGGTCTACTACTACCACTTAATTTTTAGGCTTCAGACTTGTGAAGGATGAGTAATGAATGAATGACAGTTGTGATGCATTGGTCCTTTTTGCTCCCATTCAAGCATAAACACCCTCTTCCATTATATTGGGGTGTGCAGGGAGGGAGAAGATAAAGGATGAAAAATATGAGGAGAATGAACGGTCGAATGATATATAGGATCATTGTGTCATTAATAGGGTTTTAATAAAAATGACAATGCAGCATTTTTTGAGCATAAATAATCAGTTAATTAACATCTTTATCAGATGCTTTGAACAGGAAGAAAACATAGGTCAGATTAGTCACTCAATAGAAACCGTCATGTGACAAACATCTTTTGGCAACATGCTGTGTTGGGGTGATCAATTAAAAAATTGTAAAGTGACCGATCAATGAATAAGTTACTTCTCGCCTTCTGTGATCACTAAAAAGTCCAAATGTTTAAAAAAAACCAAGGTACCAATTTAGCATAAATTTACATTGTCAAAAAACAAAAATAACGTTTTTTCTAGACATAAGGAGTAAATGTTTAAGTTTTTAGCCCTCTAGCTCCATTGGTACAGCCTGTACATGTCACAGATACATACATAGCCAGGCAGAACCACTTAAAAACTGAAGAAACCTATGTTGACAGTTTTGGTTGACGGTTTCTAAAAGAACATGGAATATAGGTGATGAAAAGAGAAAGAAAACAAAAGAGCATAATAGCAAAAAAGATTAAACCTATAGAAACAAAACAACTGAAAAAGATTGTGCAAACATATCCAAATATGGAATTAAATGATCTGGAAGCTGAGTAAATAAGATACATCGCCCACTGAAAGATTTGAACTCACGCCCACACTTGTGACAAGATACCCCCCACCTCTCGCCACATTAACTGCTCTTCATCTAAACAGTATGCAAACATGTAATCCGAATACAGTTGGGAGAAACTGATTTATTTGGCTTTTGTTTATATATACATATATATATAATATATAATATATATATCCCCGTTTTTACATACTCAGTTTACATGAATATGAGAAACGCTTTTAAGAACTGCATAAAAAAAAAAAACGAAAACATTTTAAAAAGAGACTTTTGTTTAATAACTCAATGTGACCCAAATTAGATCATTTATTTCCTTTTGTTGTGGAAAGGGACAATAAAAAAGGGGGTCTAAAAGAACTTTATTGCATTAAATACATATATGTTACCAGCAAAGCGTGAAAATAAGGTATTCTATAGAATGCCTAGCATTTTGGGGCAAAGTATGAAATAAGCTTATTTCATTCTGACCGTATAAACAACCCTATCTACGGATTTTAATAGAATGCCGAGGATTTTTTAGGCAAAGTTTAATATAATAGACAACAGGGGTTGGACAAATTGAAATCTGTGAAATTAATTAAAAGTATAATAGACACGAGAGAGGATTACATTTTATAAGTGAACTGGTATCCGAAACCTAAACTAAATGAAAAATATTCTGATGACCATTGCAGTCTTCTAGTCATTGCAGCATTCTCAACTTGAATGACAGTACATTTTTCTTAACACAAAAACCGGCAGTAATTGTTATGCTTGCCAAACGTTAATGAAATATGTTGATGCAAAAACTATCTCTGACACTTAATAGTTCTCAAAGGTTAATGAAACGTGTGGCAGGGAGTTTGTTTATGTTTGAGAACTAGTAGTATTAGGGAATGGCAGAGATGAAAAGTACCGCACCACAAAAACATTTCTTAGTTTGGCACTGTTTTACACATGTCCTTAAATCCTTTTTATATTCTAGATCCTGAAATTGTTTAATTATCACAAGAAGCTTTTAAAAATATTTTCAAGGGCTGATAATTTATAAATATCACATTATTTAAAAGATATATTACCAGAATCTGTTCTGATTTTTAAGAAATAGAAACATATCAGATACTTAAAAATGCTTAATCTAACCTACACCAGAAAGACTTTGAATTTATATCTAAAACGAATGTGTAAACATTAGAAAAGTTTATTCATGGTACAACATTTCAAGTATACATTTTTTATGCAGACTTTTAAACACAATTTGCCTTTATCAGCTTGATTAATTTTAAAAAGGTCATTTTTTTTATAGATGAGATAAGATTCAATGAGTTTTCAATGTCTCAAACACTAACAGTCGTCCAAAGAAGATTGGAAATAGGACGATCAAAAAAAAAAAAAAAAAAAAAAAAAAAAAAAAAAAAAAAAAAAACATAAGTGGACTTTAGCTTGAAAATTTTATAGTTTACTTGAAACACTTTCCATATTTTATATTTTGTTTGATGTCGTGTGTGGAAAATCCAAAATCGCTTAAATTTAATAAAAAAAACCCAGAGAAACAGCATAAACGGTCACAGAATAAATAAAAACTTCCAAATTACGAAACCAAAACTACTTTATATTATTATTATTATTATTATTTTTTTGCTTATCTTCGGTATAATTTACGATAAAGTAGTCACTAAGCAAATGCACTTAATAAATGTAGAATTGTTAATGTTGTGTAAACGGATTTTGAAAGAAAACAGTTTTTCTACATCTGTCTCATTACCTGACATTTAAAAATACAGTACTGTCAAAAGTTAGAAGACAAAAAGGTATTATTCTCAACATAAAGCATATTTATTTTTATTTTTAAATAACAGTATTATATTACTAATGTTGTCAAGAATTTTAAATAAGGCCTTACAATATGAAATATGGTAAAATCAGACAAATAGGAGGGCTATGTCTCTTTACACAGAAAGAATTAGAAATTAAATGACATACGATAAATTAAAACAGTAATTGTGACGATATTGTCTTTAATTGAGAAAAGTAATTAATATTCAAAGAGATTTCGGACACACGAACTCATATTGTCCCCCTCTTTACATACGCATAGTACATCACTTGAGGAAGGCCGTAAAATGGATCGACCAAAACGTCGTGTTAACAACAAAAATAACAAGAATGAGTGTCCGAAAACGAATTTGTATTTCTTAATCAACAACTGATCTGTGTAATCTAGTAGCACCAAAAGTGAACACTAAATCATATTTTCAGGACAAAATTAAATGAAAACTCAGATCTTTCTAAAAAGTGGTGAATATGGTTTCTTTTCTCTTCGACTACGAAGGACACCATTTTTCAAGGCATTATTTATTTTTATAATTAGTTTAGTGTCATAGGTCATTTTGGGGGATGTTTTCTCCCTGCAAAGTGACCACACCTTAACAACCAGAAATAAATACTTCCCTTAATTGTTCATTTCAGAAAATTTTTTAACAAAAATATATAAATATCAACGACAGAATATTTATGAAAACCTCAAAAACGTATCTTTTTGTTTAAATAAGAGCAGAAATGTATTTCCTAATCCCATTACAGAGTATTGTTTTCTTTATTCATTAAACACAGGAATGTTTAAGATAAGAAAGAGACAGCTGATCGTATTTCCTGTGACTATCAAAAAAAAGATTTACAAGTTTTCGGCAAACAATGCTCGTATTATAAATTACCTACATTTGGTATGTTTAATGTTTGTATTGACAAGACTGACCTTTGCGTGACAAATTAAGCCGAGTAGTAAAACTGATTCAATATAACATTTTTACACACAGAGGATAAATGAGTGGCCGTGCATGATAAGTGCCCAACGAACCATTTTTTAGAAAGTTGATATTTTCGTTATTTTTAGAGCTACAATGCTCATTTTAAAATTGTTATTCTGAAGCTTGGACTCTCTGCATTATGATTCATAGGGTTCAAGCTTCAAAATAAATTTAAAAACTGAGCATTGTAGCTCTAAAAATAACGAAAATATCAACTTTAAAAATGGTTCGGTTATCACTCAAATGTGTTTTTATCAAATAATACCCCTTTAAATACGAATAAACGTAGTTTTGTGTTAAGCGTAGATTTTCTGATGAATAATACAAAACAACAATTAGTAGGACCGAGTACAAAAAATTAGTCACACTCCACAACTCTCACTAATTTCACATTTAGTTTAAACTCAAACTGGTCATAATTACCACAATTATTTCGTTTTTACTGTTATTTACTGATTATTCACGAACATAGATCGACCAATTTGGTCAAAGTTTTAGTTCACGAACGTTTACTTCCTAAAAATAAAATACTGTACTACCTACCATAACAGTCACATTTAGTATATAAATAAAATATGCAAATCTTAACAACTATTATGTGACAGACGTAGTATAATAAAATAATAAAATTCAATTTTAATAAGTAAAACTTTATTTTAAGCGACTGGTGACCAACATATTAAATTCATGTAATTGTTTATGTCAGGAATAAACTTTAAAACTTTTCTTTCGAGAGAGAAATATTGGAAGACATGAATTTACTTTATCAGCTAAAAAAAGAACAGAAATTCACAGGACAATCAGAGAAAAGAAATCATTTTTCTCTCCGGGATGTGATTTTCAATTCTTTTTTAATATTTTAAATCATTAGGCAGGTTCACTATGAAAAAGTTTACATTTTCTAATGAGTGTTGTGTTTTTTCCCCAACAGGCAGACAATTGATAATTGTATCTTCAGTAGCTTTTATCAATGGTAGTAATACATCGGTTAGCGATCTCTAAGTACCTAAAAATGCAGGACTAACCGAAACAGCGCTATACACAGGGTCATTATAACATAGCATAGAGATTGTGCCAGAAATCATTTAAAAATATATGAGGTCATTGTTGAGCCGCAACAATATGCAATGGTTAGTGCTGTGCATCTCATCTGGTAGCTACTTTCTAGAGCTGGTGAAATATAACTATGTTTTCGATATATGATAACATTATTATGTATTTGTATGTGTTTTTATTCTCACACACATAACATTAACCAAAGTGTCCACTGTCCAGTATACAGTTATTTCGAAGACGGATTGGCACAGCATAAGAAAGGTGGTCCCGATTCAGCTGACGTCAAGTAGACATGCGATCTGTCAAAAATTTATGAAGCTAGGCAAAACAATTTAATTTATTCAAAGCAAAGCGATAACACCACAATTAGTTTTTCTTTCATAAATGCTCTTATTTCTTTTTTGTGTGCAGTTTTTAACATCAAGTATACGAGGGTGTGAAACTTTCACTCAGAATTCCAATCGGGACCACCATCCTCATGTTGTGCCCAGAAATTGAACATTAATATTATTACGAAAACTATTTGAAAAATAGCGCTAATCGGGGTATTATTACTGTAACAATAATCATATGTAAATGTTAGGGCAACTATTTAATCCCATTGACATTGACAATCATTGTATTAATACTAGCACGTGTGTAGATGAAGAAATCTATAGATTTGTTGATAAATCAATATATTTTACACATTTTTTAGAAGAGGGGTTCACTAATTTCGAAATAAAACTATTATACAAGGTGAAAGGTCAGGAGGTTAATCAGGCCAGAATTGACATAGTAATTTGTTGCCCTAATTTATTTTTTCTATTATAGAAATTCTATACATATACGCCCTTTGACAACTTTTGACAATGTTAAGAAAACAATTTACTACAAAGAAAACCACATACATGAAATTAAAAACTAATTTTAATAATGTGGACATGGATAAAAATCCAAAATCAGTTGAAACCATTTTTGTTTTGTTTCCAGTACGAATTACGACAAGGGGGTCACGTGTCCAAATAATATAATCAAACTATTTTCTCGTCAAGTGATTTTACTAGTATTTTCTGATCTTGTGAAAAGATCATTCGTGAAGCTTCCCCCCCCACAACCCCGAAAAAAATGGTGTCAATAATTGTCAATGTCAATAATTTTACAGGATTTTTTATTAAGTCTGTCCAATCCAAAATATACAAATGAGACCTTGGCAAACATGGAGTTTTTAGCCGTCGTTACTGGATCAGTTGATCATTTGACACTTACAGTCTTTGAAATACTGGAATTTTCTTTCATGAATTCTCTTATTTCTTTTCATTGATGCGGCATTTTTAACATCGGCTGTGCGCGGGTGTGAAATTCTTACACACCCGATGTTAAAAATGGCGCATGAATTAAAAAATAAAAAAATTTTAAAAAAAGAAATAAGAGAAATCATGAAAGAAAGTCAAAAATCAGTTCCATTAAAATAATCCATGACGACGGTTAAAAACTCCATGTTTGCATAGACCTTTAAAAAAAATAACTCATAAAAGTGAGATTCTTTCAGCTTTCTCTACAAGAAGATCTTTTCTGCTCGGGGGCGTGGTAAATAATAATACAACAGTATAAGAAGAGATAGATAAGTTTACAGTTTCAATTAATTGAATTCTTTTAAAGGATACAAAGTTAAAAAGAAACAGTATTAGAACGAAAAGTTGATCATATTATAACAAATTAAATAAACATATTAGAATGTAATTAGAAACCAAAAACATGGATTATTTTACTTTTTTTTCTCAACTCTTTTTGGAAAAAGATCTGTGAAAAACGAAAAGATAAAATTACACCAACACAACTGATCCCCGATTTTATGACCATACATTTAAAAATAAAAAGGTTTACTTATTCTATTTAGGGTTTGAATAGATATTTAATAGATCTGTAAATTATAGAAAGTAGAGTATAAGAATATATATGGATTTATCTATATATAAGTATGTAGGTAATATTTTTTAAATCGGAGTAGGAAAGACGAGAAAGGAAGCCAAGCCTGTTCTGTTGGTGTTCAGACGGAAGTAAGACGTTTGCCAAAAAAGATAGGACAACACAGCATTGCCAACTTAGATATTTTATATCTAAATTTAGATATTTTTTGTTGCGTTTAGATATAAGAAATTGTTTTTAGATATTGGATATCAGTTTAGATATTTTATATCTAGATCTAGATATTTTTGTTGCGTTTAGATATAAGAAATTGTTTTTAGATATCGAATATCAGTTTAGATATTTTTAGATTTTTTGTAAAATCTCGATATGTTTAGATATTTTACTTACAGGGAGGAGGCTTAATATAATTATACCATTAAAATTTTTAGAGTTATTTTTTATATTTTGATATAACATGCAGTAAGTTAATAAAATGAAGTGTATTTTTAGATAATTTTCTGGAACATCTAGATATTTTTGCATCAATTCTGGATAATTTCTTAGATATCTTTCTGGAACAACTAGATATTTTTGGATTTCTTTTGCCTCAATTTTGGATATAAAAATTTCAAAAGAGTTGGCAACGCTGGAACAGAACACGAAATATTAAGACTAAAACAGCAAAAAAATCCCTAATGAAAACAATAAATGTATATTAAAAGGCTTAAACTATAACAGAATACAAAAACTTTGTATATATAACAAAAAAACGAGTCAGAAATTAAGTTTAAAAGAAGAGGCTTAAAATTTGAAGACGACGAAACCAGGAAAGGAAAACTAATAATATAAGATAGGCCTACAAAAAAACGCAAATCTTGGTTTTTATACAACGAAAATGATAATTCCTCGGTCTGATCCTGGTAGTAGATTCATTTTTAAACATGTTATTAAAATATGCTTGAATTTAAACCAAAAATACCGATAGAGAAAGACGAATAAATGATTTACCTTCTCACGGTCAGTTATAGGTTCGTCAACGTCAGCCATTGCGCCTATGAATTACAGAACACGCCTTTCACGGCAGAGTGATGCACTTCGGGAGAAAAGAGAATCGGTAGTAGAACACAAATTTTAGAAAAAAACAATATTTTTTTTAATTATTTCCATTTTAATTTATATTATTCAAATAATTCTTTTAAAAATATACTTTTGTAAAGATAAACGAATTAAAAAAAATTCTCGTTTGATTTCTGTACATAAAAAGAGCATGACAACACAAATCTCGCGCTTACGAGATTTAGACTGTAACTTGGGTTTAATATTTATTTGTATACGTTGCTATGGCTTCTCCAGCTCAGAAACCCTTGATATGTTCCCTGCAGGCTCCTCTCAAAATATGTGTCGACAAAAACTGGTCAAGTTTTAATTCTGGTTACAAAGTTATTCGAGTAAATTTCCCAAGTTTAATAACTCCTGAGGTGGGTTGCTTAAATTACTTTTGTCTTATTTGATAAGTTATTCCAACATTATTTCATGTATGTCTCTCCAAAATTGTACCTCTGTCCCATATTTGTTACATTTGCATATCATTTTCATACATTAAATGTAACAACTATTATGGGACAGAGGTAGTACAATACAATATTCACACAGTTACAACAAATCTACTTATATAATACACCATGTGTATATTTATATTTTTGTCTGTAACATTTGTCAAGGGAGATAACTGTTAAATGCTAATTATAGAGTAGCCTCCCTTGCTTTTTTGTGTAAAAAAAATCGGGTTTATCTGTTTGAACATAAACCAGAAAATACAGAACAACATAATGTTTTTGGTATTTTTTAAGTACAATGCAAATTGCAAAATAATTTGAATACTGCTGTGATTTTTTGACAACTTAAATAATGAAAGAAAATACATATAAAATCGTATCAGTCCATTTCTGAATTTATAGAATATTTATGAAATGTCTAAATAAATGCTACTAATGATTTAGTTTTGTTTCATTTTGACTGCTAAATTGAAATCTGTTGTTGGGCTGAGGAATGAGTTACCCTAACAAATTGTAAGCTTCTGAATAAAAAGGGGGCTTCAAATAGTAACATTTCTTCCGCTTACAATGTGTTCAAAAATAAGAGTTGCTTCCCTTCTTACGTAGTTTAAATTATGTTTCTAATTTCTCAGAAAATATCTCCAGAGAAATTGAAGGAGCAAAAAAAAAAAAACTGGTCTGGTTAGTCACTCAATAGAAACCGTCACGTCTTTGTTGGGGGTGATCAATTAAAAAGTTGGGAAAAGGGGTGATCAATGAATGAGTTATTACTCTTGCCTTTTGTTGGGCAGTGATCACTAAAAAGTCTGAATTTTCAAAAAACAAGTGTGATTGCTGCAGGATACAAACTAAGGTACCAAATTAAACCCCCCACCCCACCCCCACAAAAAAACTATTTAGGGGGAGAATTTTAAAAAACAAAAGTTTTTTCTAGACATAAGGAGTAAATGTTTAAATGTTCAGCCCTCTAGCTCCATTGGTGCAGCCTGTACATGTGATATATACATACATAGCCAGCCAGACCAGCTCAAAAACCTTTTGGTGACAGTTTTGATTGATGGTTTCTCATAATTTTTTTTTAACATTAGACTTTTTAAAAAATGCTTAAACTGAAGAAACCTATGTTGACAGTTTTGATGACAGTTTGATGACAGTTTTGGTGATAGTTTTGGATGACTGTTTTGATGAGTTTTGGGTGACAGTTTTGATGACAGTTTTGGGTGACAGTTTTGGGTGACTGTTTTGGGTGACTGTTTTGGTGATAGTTTTGGATGGCAGTTTTGATGAGTTTTGGGTGACTGTTTGGATGAGTTTTGGGTGACTGTTTGGATGAGTTTTGGATGACAGTTTTCGTGATAGTTTTGGATGACAATTTTGATGAGTTTTGGGTGACTGTTTTGAGTTTTGGGTGACTGTTTTGGGTGACAGTTTTGATGACAGTTTAGACGATAGTTTTAGATGACAGTTTTGGGTGACAGTTTTGGGTGACTGTTTGGATGACAGTTTTGGTGATAGTTTTGGATGACAGTTTTCGTGATAGTTTTGGATGAAAGTTTTGATGAGTTTTGGGTGACTGTTTTGATGAGTTTTGGATGACAGTTTGAGGTGACACGCTTTAGTGACAGTTTTAGTGACATGTTTTGGGTGACAGTTTTGGTTGATGGTTTCTAATAACAGGAAAACAAACGAATCAAAAAGTCAATATTTAATAAAGGATTCCCCAACCCATGATAGACTGAGGAATGCACAATAGAGGAACAAAATGAACAAAGTTCAGTTGAACAGAAATACATGAAAATATTCTTGTCACCACAGGAGACAAATTAAACTTCTGTTTGAATGTCTCTTTGAAAAGGTTGGATTTCCATTGTCTGAAATTCCTATCTATACAATTCAGGCTGTAAGAAGATTTACAGTGAATAATTAAAGACATGTTAATTAGTTTAGGAGGAAAAATAGTTCTACGTGCATAGGATGGACTTTTTTTTCACCATCTGTGTTTTCTTAATTGTTGAAGTGTCTATTTTAGGATCCTGCCAGGCTGAGATAATGTTCCATAGGGTTCACTCTATATATACCACTGTTCCTCCAAATCATTACAATTTTGGGGGGAGGATTTATTAATAACTAGATGACATATCCGGTGTTGCCTGGGAAAAATAACTTAAAATATAACACAGGAAAGCAAATGATATTTTATAGTGCTTTCATGAAATCAAATATGGGGAGAATGTGCAATCATGCGTGACGTCCCCCCCCCCTCCCACTCGGGCTGCACACACTCTCAGGCAGAAATAGAGATTTCATAAAATTAAATGATTGACCTGTAGGAATCTCAGATAAATATATACATTTTTTTTTACTTTCGCTCACAACAAATCTACGAGACATAACTCTTTAAGTGTTTCCCTTAGATTTGAAAATACTCAAAATAGTAATTTAGACCCTTAATTGACCTGACCCTAAGTTGACCTTTAGGGAATTCTCAGGTCAACACCACTTATCCTATGTTAATCTTTGGATCAAGTTAGCCTTATAGACAAATGTGCAACCCCTAGAGTGCAGCCGTTTCGTTGGCTATAAAAATTAAAGAAAACATTCATCGTCTTTATAGTATTAGATGGAGTGATTTACATCTCAGAAAGGAAAGCCACAGATTGCACTCCAAGGATATTTTCACAGAGTCAGTACTAAAGTCAGGGGAAGAATCATGGGGATGTGTCATTGGGAAATGTAAAGGAATGCATTCATGCTAGTGAAAATCAAATTGCTGACCATAGCCATGTTCCAGATCTGGCTTTGTAAGAAGAAAGAATATGTGTGTCAAAGCTGAGAGAGAGAGAGAGCTGACGAATAATACAGAAGACACAAATCAATTTGTCACAAGAAGCAGTGGCCAAACTACCAAAGTATTGTTTGCTGCAAAACAAAAATTGACTCATGGATGGAACTTTTTAAATTGTGCTGCATTTGTTTCACCGAATGCTTGTAGTCCATGTCGTATATCATGGAACTGTATTGCCTCTAGTGTATCTATTGCTGCAGGATAAGACGGAGCGCACATATCAGTCATTACAGTAATTCAAATAGATCTGCAACCAGAAATAGTTATGTGCAACTTTGAAAAGTCACTCCATAATGCAGTTACCACAGTCTTTCCAAATGTATGGATTTATAGGTGTCTTTTTCTCTTCAACCAGGGCATCTGGGGGAAAATACAAAGCCTTATCTCACTTGACATTGGCAGTGAGGACACATGGTTATTCAGTGAAATATTGGTTGCATTAGTATTTGTTCCACCAGCAGACATATTAGATACATTTGATGCTCTTTTGAATACTGTACCTGATGAAGAACTTGTTGATTTTGTCTGCTATTTTGAAGACACTTTGGTTGGCAGACAAGTTTGTAGAGTTTTCAGAACCCTTTGTTTCCACCTGATGTCTGGAATACCAGGGATCGTGTTATTAGTCATTTGCCACATACTAACAATTCACTAGAAGGGTGGCATAGAGCCAGGCAGTCATCCCACTATATACAAAATAATAGAGACCCTAAAGTTGGAACAAAGCCACACTGAATATAAAAAAGTTTCTCCTGACATTGTAAATGTGTGAGAGTTGATGCAATTCAATAAATATTGAATAACTATGCAAACAGGAATATAATTGATTTCTTGCAAGATATTTACATCTGCCTCATACGCAGAAGGTTCTGGGTTCGATTTCCGGTATGAGCGAAGAGTGTAGAAAACTCTTCATTAGGACAAATTTCCCTGTGCACTCAGCAGCTAATTGAGTACACTCTAAGTTGTGTGATTAGGGTGGAGGTATCCCTTCAGTGGACTTGCATCCTGCCAAGGGGCTGGACATAAAAACTTGTCTCGACCAGACTTGAAACTTGCAAGGATCACTAAGTTGATGCATGCAACAGAAACCGGGTCTTCGTCACCGGGTGTGTACTCCCATTGGGGGTTGTCTCTCAAGATATGGACGCTTTACTTTTTTATGCAAACAGGAATATAATTGATTTCTTGCGAGATATTTCATATCATGTTGAAGTGCAAAAATAAGCAATAACAATGCAATTAAACAATTAGGAGAAATGCCACATATTTTCAACATTATCATAGTTAAGGTGTGATAAAAAAACAAAACAACTAAAGAATTAAGATGAAGATAAATAATATTCAAAAAGTAATAATATTTCATCTAATGCAAAATAAACTAGCATTCTAAGGGAAATTATGAATCACTGCCACCCATATATGCTGTGTTAGGGGTGATCAATTAAAAAGTTGGGCTGTGATCACTAAAAGATTTCAAGTTTCTACTATGAACAGTTAGGGCTGGGTGAAGTCTGGCTACATAGATAGATAAAATTGAACCCCTTCTCTAAAACCCTACTTTGGTCGGGGGATTTAAAAAAAACAAAAAAACATTTTCCATACTCAGTGTGTGTGCAAAATTTCAAGTTTCTACTAGAGAACAGTTAGTGCTGGGCGAAGTCAGGATACATAGATAGATAGATACATACATACATATAAATGTGTGAACACATGAATAACCTAAACCTTTGGTAGCTGTGTTTTAATAATAAGATAAATGCCAAACTAATACTACAGAAACCAAAACAACCACTGCTGTAGATTGACAACCTGAGTTGTGAAAAAAAACAACTAAAAAATTAAGATGAAGGTAAATAGGAATCAAAAATGAATAATAATGGTTTACAATACATCATTTAATAAAAAATGAATAATAAAATATTTGTTTTACTAATACTACTACTACTACTGAGCATAATTTGATTTGGGCCCCTGGCACCACAAGCACTATTGTCTCTTGGGGCCCCTCTGTTGGCCATAGGGCCCTAAGCAGCCATTTAGTTTGCTTATGCCTCGGGCTGGCTCTGCTACTAGTACAGACACCAAAACACAACTGACAGACGGTATAATATACATTCGCTTAATTGTTTTACGCTGTTTTGTTCCAGCTTATCTGTCGCCGCTGTTTTGAGTACTTTGAAGGGGACTAAGGCGCCATTGCCTTAGCTAGGCTATTTTTTGTTAATATTAAATGGCGGACAGACCTCATGTATATATGTGTGTGTGTGCATTTAGTTTATTTGTGTTTTTATCTTTTTTCTGCAGGTTGATGAAATTCATTTCAAGAACAACTACACAGCTCTCCTTTCCATTAAAGTCAAGTTCCGTGAGCAAACGGAAGCAGGTAAGATTTTGGTGCTTCCATTATTGGGGTCTGGTTCATTTTCCTGAAATTCACTTTCCTGAAGTTCAATTTGCTGAATGTTGATTGTCCGAATCATGACTAGTCAGACTTATCATCTTCCCGACTGTTTATTAGTTTGAAAAACAAAGGAAGACAATTTGAGTTACCCAACTGGCCATTCTCTCATATTTTATTATTTACAAAAACACTAGTTCATTTTTTAAAAATTGTTTACGACTTATTAAGAAAAAGGTGTCAATCTATTAAATGTAGTATTTATTTACAATAAGATTTAATACTTACAATATATATTGTGTTTAAGGTTTATAGAAAAAAAGGATTTTTTGATTGAGTATTTATAAGTCGTGATTCGGCCAATCAACGTTCAGCAAATTGAACTTTGGGAAAGTGATTTTTGGGAAGATGAATGCTTCTCCCATTATTGATAGTGAAGAAAAACAATTCTCCAAGACTTGCAGTTTGATCAACGAGCGGAAAAGATTAGACTGAGCAAAAAGAGCAAAAGCTTTTTTGTAGTTAGTCAATATTTCATTTTAAAAGACCAGTGAAGATGACTTTGGATAAAATAAGCATTTAGTTGGGGTGAGACAAATGTGCAGGAAATGACACCTTTGCAGTAAAAAAACTTGTGTGGTGTGTCTTACTTAAATATAGTGAGTGCAAAGAGTATCAGATCCATTCTGAAAAGTTCATTTTAACATCCTTATACAGCTTCAAAATTGACAGAATTTGGACCAAAGATTGAAAAATACAAAAATAAAAAAATTTTTTAAACACAATTGAACATTGAAAAGATATATACAAAAATCAGAAATCTTTGGTCCAAATTATGCCAAATTTAAAGGATGTTAAAATGAATTTTTTTGAAATGGTTCGGATACTTTTTGCTCTCACTGTGTATGTTGATTGTCTCTAGATTTTATTAAAGCTTTTCTCTTCAATTACCATTTCAGTACAAGCTTTCACTACTCAGATGTAAATCTATTCATTTCTTAAGTCAGTTTTCACATGCCAAAGTAAAAACATCTCCAGTTTATAGAGTTAAAAACTTTTTAAAGTTTCCTTCCTTCCTATATATATATATAGTTTTTAAGGTTGGTCACTGCTATGGGTCGTCTGGTGGATTTTTGTCGATTTTGAAAGGTGATCACGTTGCAATTTGATATCTGTGCTGGGGATTGAAGATTTTGTGGTTTGGCCTCCTCTTTTTCTCCCTGGATGATTGTGGGCATTCGGCGGGTGGTACTGAGATGTTATCTATGTTTTTAGGTTAGCCTTCTATGTGTCCAGGGTGCCTTTGTGGAAGAACCAAGAAAGAAGCAAAAAGCAGTAATCACCCAAGCAAGACAGATCAACCAAGATATTAAATTACACTACTGACTTATAAAAACAGCAGACATCTCACTATCAAAACCAGACGATAACAGAACGCCTTTTGATAACACAGCGAAACAGGTTAAGGCGCCCACTATTAAACCCACTATTTTTATGTCAAAAAACCTATGACAAAAAATAAATACACCTAAACCCAAGCCTGGCTATTCTCCTTTTTTAAAAAATTTGTTTTACAAATTTTCAAAATCTTTTTTCACCTTACCCTTAAAAACTTCATGAGCCCTATTGCGGATTCCACCCAAGCACTTCTCTCTCTCTCTCTCTCTCTCTCTCTCTCTATCTATCTATCTATCTATCTATCTATCTATCTATCTATCTATCTATATATATATATATATATACACACACACAGTGGAACTTCATACTTACTGATGGTAATTAGTACAAGAGAAAACATCAATACTGAAATAGCCTAATTGGTGTCAGCACTGAAACCTCATTTTAAACAATATAAAAATTAAATATTTATAGATAACATTACATGAAATTTAGATAGAGATTTCTTTAAAAATTAAATGAAAAGAACTAATGTTTAATTAACCCATTAACTTCCGTCATTGCAATTCTATAGCTAACTGAATAAAATTTCCATGTTATTGTGGTTGATGGCAACTCACTTCTTATCTGTGAGTCAGGGCTTTTATTTTGAAAAGTATAACTTGAAATGGATTATCTTGTAATGGCAAGATTTCTGATTTTTGTACATATCTTTTCAATGCTCAATCGTGTTTAAAAAATCTTTTTTATTTTTGTATTTTTCAATCTTTGGTTCAATTTCTGTCAATTTTGAAGCTGTATAAGGATGTTAAAATGAACTTTGGTCTAAATTCTGTCAATTTTGAAGCTGTATAAGGATATTAAAATGAACTTTTTGGAATGAATCTGATATTTTTTGCACTCTATATTTAAGTAAGACACACCACACAAGTCTTTTTACTGCAAAGGTATCATTTCCTGCACATTTGTCTCACCCCAACTAAATGCTCATTTTATCCAAAGTCATCTTTCGCTGGTCTTTAAAAATGAAATATTGACTAACTATTAAAAAGCTTTTACTCTTTTTGCTATGTCTAATCTTGTCCATCATGCAATGGAAAACTATTCTACTTTGCTACCTGCTAATGGGTCAATAACTTAATGGAAAACTATCTAAATACATGTACATACTTTTGCACTTTCGTGCTTTACTGTTATTTTTTGTTTTGCTTGTACTCAACATATTTTCTTTTTCAACTGGTTTTGGACTGTTGTTAATAATGTAAATAAATGCACATAAAATATACTGGCACTGTGAAAAATACCTGAAAAGCTTTGAAAATTTAAAGAACACAATCAATCTCACTGGTTAGGTAACATAGACTGGATTTATTCATTTATTTTATTTAATCCGCTTCATTGCAGCTGCAATCATACCACGCCATTGAAACCTGTCTTGTGCTTTGGCCTGTGCTTCACTCCATGAGAGACCCAACTCTTCCAGTTCTGTCATCACTGTCCTCCTCTAGGTGGTCTTTGGCCTGCCTCTCTTCTTCTTCCCCTTTGGGGTCCATTTTAAGGCAACTTTAGGTACTCAGGACATGACTGAGTCATCAACACTTACATTTCTTAATCTCAAGGGACATATGTCTGTCTGTCCTCATATACAGTTCCTCATTAGAGATTTTGTTAGGCAAATAAATATTACAGATCTTTCTTAGGCAGCTATTTTGGAAGACATTGACCTTTTTCATGTTTTTGTTCATAACTCTCCAGCATTCATAGCCATACAAAAGGATGGCTTTAACAAAGACAGGAGGTTAATCAACTTTTCTTTATTCAGCAATAAATGTTTTGTCAATAGAGAACCAAAGTAACCAATTTTATCAGAACAAGTTGGAGATCTGTGTGTGTAATATTCTATCAGTGAAAAACTGATAATGAGACTCTTGTCATAAAATTGGATTTTAAATGGATATAAGTGTTTACCTACATATAAATATATCTTTATAAGATTCTATCGTATGTCAAGTGCCAGACACTTTGATCCTCAGGGATATATATTTAAGATTCTCTTTGAAACCAGTTGATTTATTCTTTGAGCATAAGAAGTGAAATGCGCTCATTGTGTGTTTCTTCCAATTCAACTTGTTCTGATTTCAGAGCTTTATTTAACAGGAGTAACATTTTAGACAATTTGATGACTATTAATTAAAACATTGTATGATTTTCTCTATTCAACTAAAAATGAAAGCTAGTGGTCCGAAACTCCAAAACTTTAATTAATAACATTCCATTGTTTACACACTGAAAATTTGTATTATAAATACCTACTTTTTTACTGGCTACTTAGAGGTCACATACAGATAAACAGAATCAGACTTTTAGTATTATATAGATAATTGACCGACCATAGATGTCTCTGAAGGTCATATGTCTTGATGTTAAAGGAATCTCAGCATAAAGAAAGAAAACGCAGCTCATTCTAATGATGTGTTGAATCAGAAAGTAAAAGATTCCTTGTTTTGTATATCAGTCATAATATTAAAGTATACACAGTATTACTTGAGGCTGTTCCATCATTAATCAGTTCTGTTGTTGAATAATCCATAGACAAAACCATGACTAGTATTTTATTGATTGGTATTGATAGCTGATCATTACAAATTCTCTTTCAATGGGATATCAAGTTGGCCGAACAGGTAAACATCACAAAGATACATTCTTTGGATTATTGGCTCAGATAGTATAGATTGTTTTTCTTATTTCTTTTCCAGAAGAAGCCTGCATTTACAGTGGCTTAATAATAAGAAACAGTGTTTAATATTACTCTTTTAAAAGCTTGCCTTTGGCGGCCTCCACTTGATGTCAAATCACATCCTATTTATAGAACTTATATTATAATTATTTGCAAATGCTAATTATCACTAAGCTTAATTATTGTTATCAATTATTACTAAAGTGTTGTCACTGGTATGCCACTATGGCTGATGGAGAAGAGTACAGACAGGTCAAGGATTCTTCCTTGCTTATTCCTCTTAGTTTCTTAAGAAAACTCATAGAAACAACTTTCTAATTAGCAGTTAATGGACCTGGAGTTATTTCCCCATGACATTTTTTTTCCTTGTCAATTTGTATTTAATTAAAAAATACTCAAAAACCAGTGGCCAGATTGGACTGGAAATTGCTTTATTCTCCAAGTTAGAGCATTTTAACAGTATTTCACTAACAAAAATTGTGCTACAATGTATCATTTTTGCTGTTTGTGTGTTTGTTACTGTAAAGTAACAAACACACAAACAAAAATATAGAAATTGGATCATTCAGTCAGTATTAAAAATTGTTATTAGTGTTAGATATTTTTGGTCAAATGATATTGTCAAACTTTAAAATATAAATTTCAAGATGTTTTGAAGTTCATCATTGAAACAGGTTGATGCAAAGTAGCCACAATTTCATTATTAAATGAAAACATTTTAGAAATGTATAAAACTTTTTCTTTCTGTGACATTTCAGAAATTGTTAAAATAATATTTGAGATAATTATTTACTTAAAACTGGTTTCTTGAAAAGTAGATTGGTAGTTTTAATCTAAAACAGTTCCATCTAGCTAGATTCACACATTTTCTCTATATAAGTACAGTATAAGTAGGTTATTTATTCTCAAGGAACAGACTGTCTTTGTGAGTTGCCTTAGAGCAGACATTCATGCCTATCTTCTTATCAGATGTTCCATTTATAAAATTTGCTTACATAAAAAATCTTATTGCATATGGCTGTAAGTATTTAAATATTGATATATGAAGGCTATATAGGCATGTATGCATGTACACACACCATATATGGGGCCTAAGAACTGAAGTAGTTATATATTTCCCAACAGTTCCAGGGGTCAGTATTAAAGCTTATGTTAATAAATTCATTGTTATTTAAACATTATTAAATTTATAGTTATAAACAACTTTACATTATAAAAAATTAATATGAAATCTTTTATATTGACCAATCTGTTTGATCAATCAAAAATAATTTAATAATACTCACTCCTACAAAACACTTGCGAGATGTTCACGTTCTAACAGTTAAGATGGCTAAACAGCCGTAACATGTACATCAGAAGACATACACCAATACATAAGATGGAACTATGTTTATAAAAATGTTAATTTTGAAATTTTAAGGTTTTTTAAAAATTTTGAAGTTTGGGAATTTTATAATCTCTAGAACACAGAAATTGAAAATAATTTATAATAGTTTATTGTGTGAAATTCTTTTATAATTTTTTAATTTATTTTAAATAAAGTATTTTGATAACAACCATTCGATAACATTATTTGTAATTATAATAAATGGCTTCCTCTGTATAAGGAATAAGCGTTCATCTTGTAATACTTGTTTGTAATGTTTATTTGCTTTTATTCTGGTATTATTAGAATCTGGAAAATGGAAGACTTGCTTGAAAAGATACAAACTGATGCCCCATCCACATACTGAGACTGGATCCCAAAGCAGCATTGTTATCAACAACAAACAAGTAACCTCTTTTTTTTTCTTTGCCAATCTTATTATATAAAAGCCCATGTCACTTTTTTGTTTGTGCAATGTCTGTTTTCTGTCATGCTAAAGCAAACCAATATATAAAATTAACATAATCCTGGACCAAACTGACACTGCTTGAAAGTTATGGAAATTTAAGTTAGAGATAAGCAACTGATTATCGGCTTGCTGCAGCTGCTGTCTTTGTATTTAGGACAGCAAAGAAATATATTTGATTTACGTGGAACACCTACTGTAAAAATGAAATGAATTAGACAAAAACATTTCAGTAGTCAATGAACAAAACTTTTATATCAGCATTTGATATACATAGTCATCACCTCTTTTTCCTTTTATCAGTTACATGTGAAAACCTTCTAATAATAACAGGTCTGGTTAGTCTCTCAATAAAAACCATCACATGACCAATGTCTGTTGGGGGTGATCTATTAAAAAATTGGAAAAAGGAGTGATCGATGAATAAGTTACTTCTCTCGCCTTTTGTTGAGCAGTGATCATTAAAAAAGTCTGAATTTTCAAAAAACAAGCTTGAATTCTGCCAGACACAAACTAAGGAACCAATTTAGCATAAACTTGCTTGGCAAATTGAAACCCCCTTTAAAAACTTATCTGGGGGTGAATTTTAAAAAAACAAAAAACTTTTTTCTAGACATAATAAGGAGTAAATGTTTAAATTTTCAGCCCCATTACACCAATAGGGCCTGTACACATGATACATACATACATAACTAGCCAGACCAATTTGAAAACTGAAGAAACCTAGGTTGTCAGTTTTGGTTGACAGTTTCTAATAAGGTCTTGACAAAATATCAGTTTCATATGCTGTCATTTTCGGCAGCATAGATAAACTAGTACACTAGTACACGAGAGGCATGAAACAATACAGGTTGATTTCTTTTTATCATAAAAGGGGAAAACAATCGGGCATGATTGGGATTACAATTTTAAACTTCAAATCTTTCATATCGCATATAATAATTTTTAACTGCAACAAAGGTCAGTTCTTGCTAAGAAAGGAAGGATGGAGAGAGTGGGCGAACACAGGAAATATTTTTTTCTTTTTTATGTCACACTATCATATTATTTCTGTTTTTAGATCAACTCTCGAGATAAAAAAATAGGAAGTACAAGAAAGAAAGCAGACTATACAGTGTTTATATCTAATGTATACACTTTGTATATATATATTGGAAAAGTCTTTTGGTGGTACAGAATTTTAAAATGCCTGTGACTAGCGGAGACATAATAGACAGAAACAACTACAAATACTCATATGTATTAACAACATATATTTATGATACTAGACAGAATAATTCCTGAAAAGTTTTTTTTCATCTGACACTTATCAAAGGAGAATGTCAAATGTATTCCCCATTTAAAAAAAAACTTTTTTATTTTGTCTAGTATCATATATATGCCGCAGTGACTTGGAGCATTGGTAAGAAGTCGGACTGCTG
>VCCN01002452.1:4624185-4648884 GCA_006491835.1 Architeuthis dux
TACACCACCTTTCAGGTAAATTGTGTATTCCATCATAAGAGAACAATTCCATACCAATTTTTGTTCGGATGTAATATCCTTAAGAGAGTCTCATTTATTGGTCCCTTTCTACAGTGATTTGAAGCAAAAATTAGGGATATTACATATTACACCTGAAGAAGGCCGTAGAATGAATTGTCTGAAACATTGTGTGAACATCATAGATGGGAAGAAGTTGGATTGTCCAAACAAAAATTGGTTTGTTAATGACTTTTCTCAAAGTTATAGACAGAACGAATTCCAGTTTTGATTTGATGAATTCTTTGAGGAATTTTTTGATATCTTGAAATTATTTAAACTTTTCACCAGTCAAGAAGTATTGAATGGAGCAATGACATGACAATGTGCTGCATGTAGAAGAACTTCCTAACCCAGCTTCATGGTCATTTGCTGCATTGCATGATACCGGTTGGGACGGTTTGCATTCACTTCACACTATTGCCCTGGAGAAAGGCATGAATCCACTTCTCCTCCCTGCCATGGGTAAATAGCAGGGCAGTTGGCTGGACCTATAAAAAAACGCAATTGCTACAAACAATGATTCGATCTCCATGTTGCATGTGTCGTACAACATGGGAAGCAACTTTGTTTTTGCTTTGCTCTCAGTATGACATTACAGGGGTCCCTCAATATAGCGTGGTTTGCTATATAAGGCAAGTGGATCGTGGACATCAACATCTTTTGTCTATGTTATTGCATCCAGAAATCCATGTATAGAAAACAGAATTTCATCAAAAGACTTACTCGATGACTAAAATATTAAATTTCTTCAATTTGCAATCAATTAACATATAATTATTTGGTATTTCTTTGATTTTGTAATGAAAACAACACCTTCATTCACCAGTGAACGTGTTTTGGTACTCATAATTGACTTTTAATTATCTGTGGTTCAGTTATAATGCAGTTGTCTTTCTTTGACCCCAACACCTACATTATAAAAGACTACTGGATTCATATAAGCAGATTTAACAGAAACATTTCAAAGCAAAATTTCCCTCTGTTTTACTAAGTGGACATTGTATTTCTATTTCTCAAGTTTTATTTTTATTTAATTTTTATTTTTATTTTCCTTAATTTTTATTTCTGTTAATTTTGTTCACAGACTCCTTATCAAAACAATCTTTTCCACAATTGGATGAAAGAGGAACAAACCAAAATTGACAATCCTAAAAAGGTAGACAAAGAATTCTTTTTAAAACTCATAACCTTTTTTTTATTCATTTCAGTTTGTTTGCTCTGAGGCTGAATCACATATAGTGGAAATTGGATTTTTAATCCTCAGTAAAATAAAAAGTTATATATATGTATCCCTTAAATTTCCCAGATATGTCATTGATTACCAAAAGCAAAGTTACTCAATATTGATTTTTAAGATTACTTGCTTAAAAACCAACATCGGTGGCCTTTATAGGCTCGATGTCAAATCACTTTCTATTTATAGAATTTATAATATAATTATTTGCTTATTTCTCTTATTTTCTCATAAAGAACTGTAATTAGCAGTTATCTCACTGGTGCTTCTGATGCCTTTATTTTACTGTCTCTAGCTTGACCTTGATGTTGCAGCCATCTCCTCAACAATGCAACAAATGTGGGCTCTAACTCAGCAGACATCCAACGTCCATTGTGATACATCTCTAGGAAGATATGAGGTAAAATATACACATACTCGTATTCAGTTCTTAACAACATTGAATGCTTTCATTTTATTTAACTGAAAGTGACATAATTTATGAAGAGCTTAGATCAGATTATTCTGTCTGATCATCTTTGATGAATGCGTCCATTCGTATTGGAACTTTGGTTTCAGTTCCTTATATTAAAATTTCTTTTTCTTGCAGATTGATGGCACATATGACATAAATTTGCTGACCTGAAAACTGTAAGAATTCAATGATCAACAGCAAATAATTTGCATCCATTTGAAGTTCCTGCTGCCACTAACTAAAAAGCACCCAGAGAGTGCATACCTCCACCAATGTCACTGTGATGATGTCATTGCTGTTATTGCACTACACTTCCATTATGATCACATCACCGTGATGACGTTGTTACTATGTTATTACATCCAAAAAGCCAAAAAATTGTCCTATTGCAATGTTAACAAAATTGAAAAGATTTCTGGATCCGCCTTAAAATTTAATCAATTGTTCCTTTGCCAATAGCCAACCCTTCCACAAAATGTCATTAAAATTCATTGAGAAGTTCTGGAGATATTGTGTGGACAAACACACAGAAACTAACATGAGTGAATAGATAACCTCTGTCCAACTTTGTTGGCATTGGTAATGACCGACCTTCAGTCGGTAAATAACAAAACTAGATATACATTGGACTATGCCAACATTGATACATGAAGATGGAACACCTTTGAACCAACTAACAATGTCTTGCAAGACTAGCATGCTAATCACTGCATTATTACAATTGCTCAAAAAAGCTTTGAGTAACTGTAGTATAGCCTCTGAGTATCACTTATTATATGACCGATAGAGAACATATATATACAAGGTCTGTCTAGGAAGTAATGAGACTGATTGTGCAAAAATATTTATTATAAACTTAATTACAAATCAACTTTAAACTATTATTATAAACTTAATTACAAATCAACTTTATCTCCTTCAAAATATGTCCCTTGGGAAGCCACACATCAGCGGAGACATTGTTTCCACTCCTGGTAACAGTGCTGGAAGTCTTCAACTAACACTGCCTTCAGTTGGTTCGTCAGAACCTGTTGGATGTTCTTAACAGTTCCAAAATGGCGACCGCGGGATTGGGTTTAGATCTTTGGGAACAGGAAATAGTCACAAATCATGGGAGTAAGGGGGATGCAGTACCACAGGAATATTCTTTTTGGCCCAAAACTTGTTCAGAGAGAATATGGTGTGACAGGGGGTGTTATCATGATGAAGCATCCAAGAAACAACGATCTGAAGTCGAAGACGAATGACCCATTTTATGAGTTATTCAAGGATCTGACGGTAGTCAATTTGGCTGACTCTGTCCTTGAGCTACCCCCTACTCCCTACTCCCCTGATCTCAGTCTATTTCCTGAACTGTTGAGAACATCCAACAGGTTCTGATGAACCAACTGAAGGCTGTGTCAGTTGAAAACCTCCAGCACTGTTACTAGGAGTGGGAACAACGTCCCCATTAGAATGTAGCTTCCCAAAGGGACCTATTTTGAAGGAGATAAAGTTTATTTGTAATTAAGTTCATAATACATATTTGTTATACAATCAGTCTCATTACTTTTTAGACAGGCCTTGTATGACTTATATTATGCCTATCATATTCATATATAACTGTAATATTATTGATTTCATGGTACCTACATAGACAAACCAACCTGAAAAATGTTGACTGGTTCAAAGTCAAATGTATTACTATTACAGAAGTCAGTTTTACATTGTAATTACTAATCCATCCACTGCCTATATGAACTCAGGGTTCCCACCAAAAACTTCAGTAGCCAGAAGAGGCAATATCTTTTGTAGGGCTCATCCATTTATCCAAGCAATGTTGAATGAATATTCTTCTCCAAGAACATTAACATGGTTACATATTCTAAACAACATAGTAAGTCTATTGTCTATAACTTTGAGAAGGGTCATTAACATTCCAACTTTTGTTTGGACAATCCAATCTCTTCTTCTCATCTTTGATGTTCACACAACATTTCGGCCAATTCATTCTACAGCCTTTTTCTGGTGTAATATGTAATTTGCTAAAATAGAATAACTTATTTACAAGCGTTGCGGTTAACATTTAAATTTTCTGTTTGATACCGTTTTTTGCTTTGCACAACCACAGAAAGAGACTGATAAAAGAGACTCTCTTTCCTTAGGGATATTACATTTTACACCAGAAGAAGGCCGTAGAATGAATCAGCCGAAACGTTATGTTAACATAAAAGATGGGAAGAAGAGATTGGTGTTGTATAGCCATCTAGGACTTGGAGACAAAGCAAGACTCGAAACTTGGATTATAAAAATATGATGATATAATTTTATTGCATCAAATACATTGTGCCGTGCGGAGAATAAAGAGTGGGAGAGAGATAATGAGAGCCGACAGACTGATCTTAACAGGGACATTGGTCTTGTGTTCCCAAGTCTAGCTGCTCTCTGTCTCTCTGCCTAATGATGGTGCCTGTGTGCCTTTTATGGGGGTTCGAATGCCCACGCTTGTTCTCCAGCCACCACCTGCAAGTTCAGTTGATATCCGGTTTGACTTTTGAACACCTGGTGTGTCTTCCGGTCCCTGACACCTGTAGTTTGGGTCTGCTCATAACTTTCAACACATATGGGGGTCAAATCTGTGACCCCCACCCACGGCTGCCTAAATATCCAACATTGGATCATCCGAACAAAAGTTGGTATAGAAAGTCTAATTTACTATTCTATTCAACAATTTGAACTTTTTCATTAACATAGACGTCCATATTATCTATAACTTTGAGATGAGTCATTAACATTCCAAATATTGTTAACATCGAGAACACAAAAAAGAAGTTCAACTGTCCAAACAATATTTAGAACAGTCGTCCATATTCATACATAGACATTCGTGGAACTATGCAAAACATTATGTACTGTCTACAAGTCAACTGATCTGTAATGCGTAAAGAGTACACTTTTCAACTCTATTACAACATTAACTTTCATCTACTTATATAATACGTGATTGGCTATATTTTCTGTCTGTAAAATTTGTCAAGGGAGATAACTATTAAATGCTAATTACAGAATAGTAACCCTTACTTATAAGGGAAATAAATGGAAATTACAGGTGCAACACCAACCAGGACCAAGGAATTCATTCTTTGCAGCCAGAGTCACACCAGATTGGAACAGCCTTAGTCAGGAAAAAGTAGAAGCACTATCAATAAATACATTCAAAATCAGGCTAGTGAAGGATTCGCAGTACAGCTACTGCTTCTCATTATCTAATCGGGTACCAAATCACCTTTACTAAATGAATACTAAAGATGAATATATTTTTTTTTGCAAATGCTTAAAAAAATCCAGGTTCATTCTGGTTGAACATAAACAAGAAAATGCAGAGCAACATAGTGTTTTCGATGTTTTACAAGTACAATACAATTGCAAATTGATTTGAAATCATTTGACGACAAGAGTAAACTAGTTATTTCATAACTTATAAATATTGTTATTTCAATTAACGCCTTGTCCCTTATTTTTACAAACACCACAGTTTATATCAATTGATGTTCATTGTCTCCAGTCAGATCTCTTCACTTTACCACACAAGCCCCTCCACACTATCAACAGAACTTGTCTTACTGGCATTTATCATAGTTTTGATCTTCAAACTCTCTAAATCAATTTTTTTTTTTTTTTTTTTTTATCTATTAAAAAAAGATTTTTTAGGTTGGGGGAGGGGAATTTTCAAAAAACAAAATTTTTTTTATTCAAACCATAAAATTCTTAAAAAGTTATATATTTTCTCGTGCCCAAGAACCTGTATAACAATTTTCATTCTAATGAGTTCAGCAGTTCCAAAGTTCAATATTTTTTTGCATGTTGACATATGGTTATTTACATATAAAATGTAAACAAACAATTGGATTGACTGTAACTTTTCAATTCCTGGGGTTTTGTCAACATTATAGCCAAATTGGTAAAGATTTGAGAAATTTTTCCAACTGTAAACAAAAATGTTTTTGCTTATAGAATGTAAACAATCAGATCGGCCGTAACTCACTATCCCCCAGGTAGAATCTCTCCACAAGCCTACATACAAAACTTCATTGAAATATATTAAGGAATAACAAATTTATCCAATTGAGAAAAAGACACAACAACGATGACGACAAAGCGAATGATAGTCCCCTGCTTTTTTCTCATGGGGGGGGCATGATCAAAAGCAGAACAGAAAGGAATATCATATTCTGCTTTTTTAAAAACTCTCAGACACTAAACAAGTGATATTAACCAGTGCATTCAGAGGGTTTTTAAAAGAAGAGCCTTCTCCTGGAGCCAAATTCGTTATCTTTTATTTATATTTGGTACAAGGGATTTATTCTTTATATAAACAAAGAAGATAATGCAATTCTAGCAGCAGTTAAATGTATTAAATTATACTTATTATCTATTAAACAACTGTGTTGTTCAAAGTCTTCTAAGAGTTGGCTTCTCAGAACAAATTTGTAAATTTTCTTAGTCAGGATCTGCAGAGATGACGATGGATATTTAATAGCAGAAAATGACCTTTAGGGATAGGGCTTGGGGGTGAGTGGACACAAGGGAAGAGAAATCAGGCCATTTAGGTCTACTACTGCTGTATCATGTCTGTGCACCATTCATTAACATAATGTCAACTCAGAATGTATCTAAAAAGGATTTTTATAACAATTACCTTATTTTAGAGGAGGAAGAGGAGTGGTAGGATTGAATGAAGGATAATTTGTGGTCTAGCTTTGACTGGGTTCAATTATCTTTTGTTGTCATTGGAAATAAGACATGTACCCCAAAACTGCAAATTTTATAAATGGATACTCACCAATACTGTAGTTCAGATCAAAAATAAAATAAATAACTGCTGCAGGATCAAATTCCACTCCAACTAAAGATGATTACTGCAACTTTTGTATTGTATAAATAATAATTAAATTTGTAGATATATAAAACTTGTCAGTTTAGCTCAGTTGGTAAGACATCACAACCAAGTGATTGGTAGGTGGCTATCAAATCAAGGTATGGAAATGTTAATTTTATATATCGGTTTGGTTTAACATGACATGATAGTCAAAGAGTGAAGAGTTTACTCCCTCAATTTTGTGAGGATTGTTCTTGTTACGGGAGAAAATCAAAGTCAACTCCAACTTGGACTGGAGTTTGATAACTTCATCTCAGCAGAAGCTGGTTGATAGACCACTGCTATAATTTATCTAAATATTACAGTAAACATTTTTTTAAAAAGCAGCAAATATGGAGTGTGAACTAAGATTCAGAAGAAAATACATTAAAGAAAGGCAAGATTTGTTAGTTTAAGCAATTTTATTTTTGCATAAGCAAATTAACAATATAAAAAAATAACCTTTTTTTTTTTAATTAAAAAAAAATGGCGTTTACATATAACACAATTGGGCAAAAATAGCAAGGGAGGTAATCCCAATTTTGTAATTTTATACTATTCATTTTTATTGCTGTAGTGTCATATAAGATGTTGTCTCAGAAACATCAATAAACAAAAATCTAACATTTCAAGAATAAGCAAAAATATACATCAGCCATATATTGACAGAAATAGGAAATACATACATCTTCTCAACTCAAAATTCTCCATAAATTTAATGTATATGGAAATAATTTCCATTATTGATATAATCTTAATAGGCTCTATTACAGCGGGGAAATAAGTAATTTCAGTTTACTTTTAGGTACAAAAAAGTTGATTTATATTGGCCTATACTTTGAGACCTAGTTATGGGTAAAATAGCAGGAGAGACTGGGCTCTGGAGTCTTGGGAATGCAACCTGTCAAGGAGAAGGACAACTCTGATTCCAAACCAGGGAGTGGAGCCCCTGTAAGGCTTTCTGGCAGTTCCTGCACCCAAGCTTTCTTTTGGACTACATCATTGAGGCTGAAAGAGTGTCATTCCATTGTCTATTGAGGCAGAAGGAGGCCTACTCATACTTTGAGAATCAATTAAAAAAACTATTCTTAAAGAGAAAAGTAATTTTTAATCTCTTGAAAAGTGTCATTAACATACTTTTGTTTGGACAATCTAATCTCTTTTCCCCATCTTTGATGCGGACAACGTTTTGGCCAATTCATTCTACGGCCCTCTTCAGGTGTAAATGGGAAATACATCTTTATGGATATTACATTTTACACCTGGTGAGGGCCATAGAATGAATTGGCCGAAACGTTGTGTCAACATCAAAGATGGAAAAAAGTTATGAGTTATAGACTTTTTTTTGGTAAAAACTTAAAAAGTTAAGACTGGCATTTACCAAGTATTCAGAATGAATAAAATTAATCAGAAATTTAAACTCTATTACAGATTTAATATCAGTGGTGGCACTAGGTCTGACTGCGCACCCCCTGCAAATCTTTTAGATTTTTTTACACTATTAAACTTTAGATTTTTCAGGGTATTGCACCCCCAGAGCTCCAGGGCCCCTCTCCCCACCGCAGTTGCAGGGCCTGGTTAATATCATGTATACAAATTTAGAATTGAGAAAATTTTCATCCAATGTCAAAATAGAAAGTTGCTAAGTATATCACATTTTATTTACAAGTTGTTAAGTAACTTGAGTTAACAAAACAAAAAAAATCAATAAATTCACATAATGCAACAAAAAATATCAAAATGTTTTCTTTGTTTAAAACTTATATACATATATTTTAAAGCTTATAACTGTATACCTATGCACACAAATTTCATAAAACCCATTTCTATAACTCTCAGTATCTTTAATGGCTAACAAATATATAAAGATACTTATATAAATATATATATAGAGAGATAAAATATCTACATATTAGAGCTATACTTTCACTGGATAAAAAGCACACCCTTTATTAGCATTTTTCTTGAAGTTTTACACATGGGGAAAACATACATAATAAATAATATTACTTTTGTAAAGTGTGAATACCTTGACAATAGATAAATATAAACAACATTACAATAATTTTGAAACAAAATGGCTTTTCAAAGTTGATGAATTTCATGACTTCATAAAAGTAAAGAAACAAAACATTTAACATTTTTTTTTATTTCATTAAACAAGACAAAATAATCAAACTTCTTCCAAAATAATAACTGTCTATTTTTAAGAATTGAAAAATCAAGTATGGCGGGAAAAAAAATTCTGATTAAAATAAAGAAATTAATAATATCTCACAACCATGGGCATCCGCTTCAGAGGAGGGCAAAAAGGATATATTCGTAATATAACTTGGTGGCAACCCTGTTACCAGCAAATAATAATATAGTTGTTTTATATGTGAACATTAAGTTGGGATTACATAAACAATTGTATTGTACCATTATCCAATCCCCCTCCCCCACTGTCGATACAATGCCTGATCCAGGGGGGTCCAAATGCCTGTCCCCCCCCTTAGAGGACGCCCATGCCCACAACCTTTTTTCTCTGCAGCACTGGTTCCCCAAGAAGTTACCTGGATTCTGGATCTGGTTAACTCAATAACAAAGGAAAGCAAAATATCAGTAGACCATAAAAGTTGGTCATCACAATTCTCAAAATCAATAAGAATTTCATTGCTAAGATAATCAGTTCTATTTTCAAGTTTTTACAATGTGATGGAAAGCATTCAAAGAGCACATACTTCTGCCAAAGCCGTACACTAACTAAAAACTGAATGAAAATTTTTTAAAAGATTTAAAAAACAAGGGAGAAAACTTTGAATGTACAAGTAATGAGTTACTTCCTTAAAATTTAAATCTACCCTATTTAGTAACTGTTTGTTTTTAAACTCTTTTTCTGCAGAATAATAAACATATCTCTCAATCGAAAACAAATTCCTGGATCTGCCCCAAAATTTAATCACTTCTGCCATAGCACATGGCCAACCCATCCACAAAATTGAGAACTTCTGAAGATATTGTGTGGTCAAACAGACAGACACGAGTGAATACACAAACCTCTTCCAACTTTGTGATGGAAAACAATAGCAATAAAACAAACAAAAATGTAGCTTCTAGTTTGAATGAATATGTGAATCACAGAAATGTCGAATAATAATAATATATGCATTTATAGAAAGTGTCCTTTCTCGGGAACCTCAATACTCAAGTCCCCACTGGACAAAAGCACTTGAAAACCTGTGTAATCATTGCAGTAAAATATAAGGCCTGCTAAAGAAGAGTATCAATGTATGGTCAATATTTAAAGGAAATGCAACTTGTTAATAAAGCTATTAACACAGGGCAGGAGTATCTATTTAATGAATTCATATAAGTATGAAAGTCATGAAACAAGAAAGGTTTTATTTTTATTTAAAATTTGTTAATATCTTAATATTACAGATGGGTAATTGATTCCAAAGTCTGGGTGCTATATAGCTGAAACTCCTGCACCCAAGAGTTGTATTCTTAAAAATAAGTTCTAAAGGCAAACTCTAAATCTCAGATGTTAATAAGAGCACAGAGTTCATAGAATAAAATTATTGAAAAAAAAAACGTTTTGGCCTTAAATATTGATTTTCAGATGTCTACTTTATATGGGCCAAACAAAAAATAAAATGGCAGTCTGGCAGGCTGACTCACATATATAAATGTCAATTATTTTGTTTTCTGTTTACAACTGTTGTATTCAACAACTGTTGCAGAAATGAAGCAATACAGACATTGTACAAAATATTCTAATGAAGACGAGAAACATCGTCTTAATTTTGACTACTATTTACCTTCATCTTAACTTTGGGGTTTTTATCACATCTCAACTTTGTCCGTCACTCTTTCTTTCAGATCCTTGTTGTGTAGAGTAAGCTCTTTGAGATTCGAACTCACAAGCCTGGTTCACACCCAGCTATGACCATTTAGCTACAGAAGCTTTGTGTCGAGCAGAAGTCAAATCTTACCTTAGTACAGCCAGAGTTGAGTTGTGATAAAAATAACCCAAAAATTAAGATGAAGGTAAAAAGTAGTCAAAATTAAAACAATGGGTTACAATACTTCATCTAATAATAAAAATAAGACGAGAAACATGTTGAAAATTTTTAGAAAACTCTGTAAACTTTTCATTACAAAAGCAACCATCGAAATTTGTAATTTAAAGTTCAGCATTGATTGACATTGAAAATAAAGATTTAAAATGATTCTTCAAACAGATTTGGCAGTAGGCAGGGCCGGCCTTTGGAGCTACAGTGCACAATTGGCTTAAAACCGGCCCTGGCAGTAGGCTTAAATAATCAGACGAAAATTGTGTTAGAAACTTTGGTACATTTGTAATAGTGGGGTCCAGGGAATAATGTGTAAAAGACTAAAGAGTTATTCACCTTGCATTATTGTATTAAAATAAATTATTAAATGACTTTGTATAAAATTGTGTATCAAATTATTGTTATTAAATTGTTTTATATTGAAATCAATTATTAAATAACTTTGTATCAAATTGCGTATCAAATTATTGTTATTAAAATAAATTATTGTTTTTTGTACTAATTTAATAAAATTATTGTGCGTTTCGTAGCAATTTTTTTTCGTGTATGTCCAGATTCCAAAATTTGTTAAAAAATCTTGCAAGGGAAATTACTCTTAGTCTTTTATGCATATTACGCTCTGGAGTCCACTATTACAAGAGTACCGAAACTTTCTCACATTTAAATATAAAAAGAGAATACATCACACACCTTTTACATGGAATAGAATGTGTAATGTATTATTATTCAAATAATATGTAATAGGCATTTAAGCCAACAATCTGCTCATTTTGCATAGAATTATTAAATAACTGATGTTAGAAGACACTTCTTGTATGAGTTTTGTTAGATGAGTTGTTTTAATCATTGTATGTGGACTAATTTCCCTGTTCATGAAGATTGTGGATGGAATAAACCAATTCAAAGTAAATCATCAGAGAATTCAAAATGTTATGTATAGAAAATAATAATAATAATAAAAGAAAAGAATAGGTATATTAACAAAATTGTCCTTTTTTTTTGTTTTACTATAAAGTGATCTAATAAAGTGTTGTATATTTTATTAAAAAAAAAATACTGAGATTAAAACATTGTTTGCATTGATGTAGTGCAGTCCAAAAGGGTCCCCAGAACTGGCACATATAGAAGTATAAGTAATAAGTAGTAGATATATGTATAGATTTTTTTTTCAGACTGTCGGTTCATCTTTAGAACACAATGTTTCGGCCGTTGTACCCTACGGCCTTCTTTGGGTAAGTGTCGTAAATGGGGAGGGTTTTGAATGCTGGGATGAGAGGCCCCCCTTGAAGTGTGGGGGAAGGATGTCCTCATTCTGCTGTCTATTTTCAGGTGGGAGAGTTCCCTCGGTCATAATCATGTTACTGATCATTTTTGGTGTTATAATTATGTTGATGATTATGACCTAGGTAACTCTCCCACCCGAAAATAGACAGCGGAAGGAGGACATTTTGCCCCCATGTTACAAAGGGGGCCCCCTCGTCTCAGCATTCCAAACCCTCCCCATTTATGGCACCATTCTGAAGGAGGCTGTAAGGTACAATAGCCGAACCAAGATGAGGACAACAGTCTGAAAAGTCTATACATATAGATGATCCCTCATCTCAAAAATTCAGACAGTAACTAGTTGATATAAATTATAGAAATAACATTTGACCAATACATTTCCAAACATATTCATTTGACTTTATATACCAGTTGATAAGTCATTTGCTACTTGCGTGGCCAATGGTAGAGCAGTTTAGGATGTTGTTACACCGGATATTTATACTGTACACTAAAATTCAAAGTTCTCCACTCACCTAAGAGAAGGAAAAAATCTGTATTCATTTGTGTCCAGTTCAACCTATTACCTAGTACAGGGATCAGCAAACTACAGCTCATGGGTCAAATACGGCCTGTGGCCGCATTTCATATGTCCTGCCGACTTCATTGAATATGTGATGTTGTACACAAAAATTCTTTGTTTTTATCTTTAGATGGCGAATAATAAAATTCAGAAAAATAGAGCAAAAGTCTCATTTTTGCAGTAACCTCAAACGAATTAATGTTTTATAGCTAAAAATATTTTAACACTAAGCATTCCTGTTTTATTAATATACACAAAATTTTAACCACAACCAAACAATATCTTGTCCCCAAAGAAGAATTTCATAGTTCTCATTGATTTGTAGTAATGGAAGCTTATGTAGGTTCATCTTACTCCTATAATGAACAAAAACATTGAAATAATTTTTTTTTTAAAAACAAGCTTGTATGGCTATTGTTTCATTTTTTATTCGCTTTGGCTGCCTCCAAAAAGGTTTGCCGACCCATGACCTAGTAGAACATCCAGGTGCCATGCTAAGTGCTATCCCTTCATGGAATTCTTTAAGGCAATGAGAGTTACTAGGCAGTGCCCAGCTCCTCTCCAAGTCACATGCGACAGGTTGTACTGGGCTACATCTTACCAGCAGCAAGGAGTAATCCCTGACCTGACTAATTTACCAATGCAAATATTACCCTGCATCCAATGCGCTGGTATTATGACTAGGGAGCAGTCTACCAAAGTTCAAAATGGACAAGTATGGGGCTTGGATGAACTGCAGTGAGCGGTAGTCCTCCAAATATCCTTGTAAACCATTAGTCTTATAGGCCGGCAGATACAGTAATCTTGACATAACTTAAAAGTTTGAACTTTCAAAACAGATTTGGATTAGAAATAATAAAAATCTGCTCCAAAAGAGTTACTTTCTTAAAATCTCTATCAACTGAAATTCTCATTCTGCTTCTGACCTCAAATTAGCCAAAACAGTGCATTGTAGTTATATACAGTTATCCGTTGCCATTTGCGGGTTTGCCATTCACGGTTTGAATATTTTGTGGTTCATTCTTGAATAATTTAATGGGAATATTTTGAGGAGTTTTGTGGCGTACCACAAAAAACCACATCATAAAAAATATGCTAGTATATGCTGTACAGTATAAACAAAACGTAGGAAATCATAAATGCATATATATTTATAACAAAGCAACTACCACAGACTTTTGACAAAAAGTGACATGTGTTGATAAAATCGTCTGGAACTTGTAATCTATTAAATTTTATCATAATAATCTTTGTGTTATTAATAGGAATAAAGTCTTTCTCTTAAATACATAGCGGAAATATCACTTTTTTTAAAGATCTGACTCAACTACAAATAGTTACCCCTTGAAAATTCACGGTTCAGTCATGGATAATTTAATGGGAATATTTTGGGAAGTTTTGCAGCGCATCATAGAAAATACGCTGTACAGAATAAACAAAACGTAAAATCTTTAGGAAATCTATATGCATATATATTTATAATATTGCAACCACCACAGACTTTTAACAAAAAGTGACATGTGTCGATAAAAACGTCTAGAACTTGTACTCTATTATTTCTGTCATAATAATCCTTGTGTTATTAATAAAAGAAAGATTTATCAACTAAAAATTATTTATGTAGACAATACAAACCTGGAGATGATCATGGTTGAAAACTTGTTTACACTCGTGAACTGGTTAGTTGAACGATATTTTAGACATAAAAAATTTTTTCCAATTCACTGTACTGAATAAAATTTATAGTTTTCGTTAATTAACTGTATATTTTTTTTACGGTCTGCTTTACTGTATTCATTTATTTATTTGTACATTTACAATTTTGGAATGGTAAAGTGTTTGTTTATCAAAAGGTTTATGGTAAAAGATTTATGGTTTTTGGGGACTGAAAGATTGTTTGGGGGTCGGGGGGGGTCAGCAAAAATTATTCGCAGAATTTGTACATTCGCCTGCCCTAACCCCCACAAATGATAAGGGATAACTGTATATAGAATGCAACTTAATAATAATAGTGTGGGGTCCACATCTGCACCCACCTGTATAATAAGCCAATTTTTCAAGGGAGATAACTGTTAAATGCTAATTGTAGTGTAGTCTCCCTTATTCATTTATTTATTTGCAAATGCGTAAAAATCCGGAATGGAATCAGACCTTTAAATTTAATATTCATTGTGGGCACATCAGATTGCACTACTTTTCTCTCAAAGGATGACCCAACATATCACAGGGTTGTCTAGTCAACATTAAAATCTGATTGGATATGTGTTTTTCTTACACAATTTAGGTTTTCATTGACCACACAATTGATGAGAATAGGTAGGACATATATTTGAGCATTTTAATAGTCCTGAAGAGAATACAAGATTTATAAATTCTTCTAGGGTCACTTTAAAACCAATATTTAAGAAATTTTCATAAGCTTTTTAAAAGTATATATTTATCAACACATTCACATGTCTAATAAATTTTTGACTGAAGAATTATCAGAAATAATAAATAAATAAATAAAAATGTTTTTGTTAAAAATAAAATTAAATTTAGTTCTAAAAAATTCCCTTAAAAAAAATGAAAAAATATAAAAATTGTTCCAGATCTCTGGATTTTTCTTATCTTATTAAATCAAAATGGAAATTGAGTCTAATCTTATTTAAAAGAAATATAACACGTTCTAACGGCACCATTTAATGACACACTCGTTCTAACGGCATGTTTGTTTTATATTCTAGCAAGACTATTGTTTGAGATTAGTTTGCATCAACAGTCCATAAAGATTTCAGTGCATTATTTGAAAAACTGAAACCTTAAAATAATGACACCTAAAGGGCATTAGTCTGAGGAAGGGTAATAAAAAGTCATTTGTGTCTGTACTTTTTGGTTTCTCCACCCGTTATAACGGCAAATTCGATATAACAGCACTTTTAAATATCCGATGGTGCCGTAATAACGGGTGTCTTCTGTATTGTGTATGTGTTTTATGAAAATGTAAGGGAGATAACTCATATGTCAAAGTCTTCTGAAATCAGTGGTAAACCTATTCTGTATTAAAATTATCAACCTTCTAAATTCAATTCTTCTAAAAGATTATCGATTAGTTGAAGTTTTTCACTGACTTCTTGCATCTCACTGAATGTCTGCATAAAATTGGTCAAGTAATATCGCACATTGTCAATAATTTCAATACTGTCTGTATCCTGACGTTCCTTCACATTGGCCGCATCCTCTATTATTAATTCAGCGAATTCTTCCACTTGGATCACCTAAAGAAAAAGAGAAGAAAAAACATTATGTGATATCTTGCTATCAAGACATGTATTTAAAAGCCTCAATATCTCTCTTAGAAATTATTATACTACAACAGCACAGTTACAGCGTTAAATTCTGTAGCAAATAAAGCAGACGATAGAAAGGGAGGTAATTGAAATCCACCGTTTAGATGTTTTTCATCTAGATTTAGATTGATTGCATCTAGATGTCAGAAATTGCTATTTAGATGAAATAATATTTTTATTTTTGACTATTTTCGATGTAAACCCGACAATAATTTGGGATTAAACTCGAAAATAAATTTGGCATTTTATCTTGGTGATCTTTCAGTTTCGGTGGGAAAAGGTAATAGTTCCACAGTGGAAATAATTGCTAGTGAATCCATTCAAGTAGGTTTCTCAAATGAAATGCAACATTATATTACTTCATAAAACTACTTTATCAAATGTAAAATTTCTCAAAATGTTTTTTTTAAAAATGCAAAATAATATAGCAAAAATTATGCAGGTTTACTGACGCCACATAGCCCATATAACAAAATTATGCAGCCACACCTTCATCTACCACCGTTTCAGCACATGGCTTCATCCACAACGTTCAAAATCTGTGCATTTTGACATCTCTACTTGATATATGGTACTAGCCATTAACAAATTTAACAGATATACACAGTGTTTCAAAAAGGATGCAACCATATTTGTGACAATTTGTATTTAATAATAAACTATGAAAAAAAGATTTTTACCAGTTTCATTACATTTGAAAAACGACATAGCGGACACAACACAAAGGAATGGATGTTCAAATGAGGCTAGCGCATGATGCAATCATTTCAACTGCTAAATACTGTTGTCTCTAAATACAGTGTTGCCACTAATATTGTAGCACAAAATTTACATTACATGCAAATTCTACCCTCTTATTCTTAGGATTGCGTCCTTTATGAAACACCCTGTATTAGTGTTGTATACGAGAGATGAGGGCAGATTAGATCCATTTCAGATTCAGATCAGATTAGAGATCAGTTTTGAGATAAAGGAAGTAAATTCTGTTCTGGGGTGTATTAACCAATATTGACGATTCAACCAACTATGGCGTATGGCTTCCATTACTTAATTCAAAGTCACAATACAATGTATGATGGAATACAACAAACAAATTCACACAATTATTAATTCTTTTATTCTATGCATCTATAACTTGACTGAAAATCCATATATATAAGTGAGAGGTGTCACACTGTCACACTATAGAAACCACCTAAACATGGGCACAGGCCAACCAAATTTGGTATGCATACTAAATGAACCTAGGGGAAAGTTTACTTTCCGTTCAATATACATATATATCTTATTTCATATATAATTCTTTAAGGGGGTCAAAATTAAAATGGAAACTGTTTTCTTTTTTAAGGGATCAAAAGTGAAAGGAAACTTTTTTCCACTTTAAGGGGTCAAAAATGAAGGAAAACTTTTCTTTACAAGTCTGAAAGCTTTAGTCTTTTTTTACTCCATACATATTTAACCCTGTGTAGACAGGTACTTCAGCTAGTGATCAATAATCATAAAAAGATTTCCACTTACTTTGTATAGATTAGCAGCAATGAATTCAGCACACTGGTCCTGTAAACGGTACAAATTGAAGAGACGAGCAGTTCTCAGAACGTTGACCACTTGGTTGACTTCCAAGTTTCTGGCAATGAAAGCCGCACACTGCCTCTTCAAACCAGGGAGCAAATACAGGTCAGCTGAACAAAGGATCTCGTACACATTCGTACAAGTGAGCTGAATTGAAAAAATTAATTTATTAGTATTCTTAAGTTCAAACAGTTTTCAAGGTCAACACTATCTTTGCTGAATAGTTTTGAAAAAATTCTTTTAATAAGGAATATAAAAGGGAATTATGGGTAATTGATAAATCTGATAAAAAAAGATAAAACTGAAAACCTGCTGTTCAAAAATCCTTATTCCTGTCAATTGTTTGGGATTAAAACGTATATTTTTTTATCTAAATAAGAAACTAGAAAGCACTCAGAGAGCGCATACCTCCACCAATGCCATTGTCACTAAAAAGTGAACAATTAGATTACAGATCCCAGACATAAACTTGTAATAATTATTCATCAGAGACATAGCACCAATAGTATAAAAAACAACTGTAATGCACATAAATTTTTATTAAATTTTAATAATTTTTACCTTCATCCTAATTTTAGTCGTTTTTATACAACTTATTAATTCGGACCACTGTTTCTATGGTAACAAATTAATAACTTGTATAAAAACAACTAAAATTAGGATGAAGGTATAAAAATTAGTCAAATTTAATAAAAAGTGGTGTGTTACAATACTTCATCCAATAATAATAAAGATTGAACTATAATTCAGTTTATCATATTTATTTATGATGATATCACCATGATGATGTTATTATTATTGACCTGTTTCGCAATGTTAAAAAAATTGCAAAAGAATTCCTGGATCTGCCCAAAATTTAATAATTTATTCCTTGGCCCATGGCCAACCCTTCCACAAAATGTCATTGAAATACATCGAGATGTGGACAGACAAACATAGGTGAATATATAACTTCTGTCCAACTTTGTTGGAAGCGGTTATAATGGGTAATAGATAAATCTGATGAAAAAAAAGAAAAAACTGAAAACTGGCTGTTTGAATATCCTTATTCCTGTCTTTTATTTTGGGATTAAAATGTATTTGTTGTCTAAATAAGAAACTAATTCATCTCTGTCTACATAAATTGCACTACAATAAATAGTTTAATGGCTGAACTCAAAGTACAAGGTCAGTCCAGAAAGTATGCAGCCATTTTGAATATCACAAGAACCAGTTGTGTAACCGTCACATTCACAATGACTGAGCCTGCCCATTCTTCATATCTTGTAGAGGTTTTTTTTAAGCAAAACATTGCATCAACCAACGGCCTTCCCCACCTACAATTCAGATTTGGCTCCCAGATACTTCTGGCTTTTTGCTGTTGAAAGGGGAGTGATTTCAGACCATAGACTAAGGAGAACGTGACTAGGCAGCTGATGGTGATCCCAAAAGAGGACTTTGTAGACTCTTTTGAAAAGTGAAAGGGACAATAGGTTAAGTGTGTGAGGTCCCAGGGGGAGTACTTTGAAGGGCACTAAGGTGCCATTGTACTAGGTAGACTATTCTTTCATTAATATTAAATGATTGGATACTTTTTCGTATATTTGTTTTGATTTAATGTGGGGTATGTTTTAGGTCAATTGTTTTTCATCAAAACTATCAGACTCCAATCAAAAAGGAGAAAAAAATCAGCCAATGCTTTAAAAAATCTCAATATATCTACAAGTAAAATTCAATAAAAATGAAAGTTTTCATAACATTTAATTTCTTTACATCAAATATGAAAACATTCTATAGGTTGGTAAATAAGACAGACTACCTCACAACTATCTGTATAGATGTAATAAAGTATTTGTTGGAAAACAACAGCCGACAGTCCATGCAGTGTAATCAAAGGAACATCCTCGGTCTTATCACTTTCATCAAAGTGGTCGGCTAAAAGGGCTCGGAAATAGTCTGTTCGGGCATAGAAAAAACACTGTAAGAAAAAGAAAAACAAAGAAAACGTTATTGCCATTATGGATATTATTATTAAAAATACCTTTTTTTAAATATAAGATATTATTTTAGTAAAATTGACTGAATCAGAAAAGGGCAGACCTGTTAGTTATATATCAATAATCTTGTAAAATAATTTTTCCTGTTTTGTCTTGAGTATCTCTCATCAGTTCAATAAAAAAGCTATAGGTTGAGTTGAATATTCAAAAATCAACAAAAAAATCCCAAATTCAAATCACTTCTGGTCTCAGGCATTTTGGGTAAGGGATTTACCCAAAATGCCTGGGACCGGAAGTGGTTTGAATTTGGGATGTATTTTTGATTTTTGAATATTTGCATGTACATAATGAAATATTTTAGGAATGAGGCCCCAAGTCAAAACACAAAAACCATTTATGTTCCATATATACCTTGTACACATAGCCTGAAGGTAACTTATACAATAATCTTGTGCATGAAACAAAGTTTGTGGTGACGCTAGTTTGTAACAAACTGGCGCCAATGTTGTGAATTTTATTTGATTAGGACTTATTTGTGATGTAAATAGAGTTTTACTTTTCTAAAAAGTTACACAAAGACAACCAAGCTTTTACAGTAATCAGAATGAGTTAAATGCCTTGGAAATCAACCTCTTCTCTTATCTTTGAATCATACTACAGTGATGACAGGTGTTGAATTTTCCACTTGGAACGCCATGCTGGCTTTCAAAGAGTTTCGGATTTGGGAGCATTTCGGACTGTCAGATAAGGGATACTCACCCCGTAGAGAGAAACTTTAAACTTTAAAAATGTCCTCTGGAGCCTGTTAGCTTTCTTTAAGATTTCTAGCACTTATTCTGTAATAACAGTGCAATCTCGCAAATATACATTGTTTAATACATATAGATATCAATATAAAGTAAAACCACTCAATGTTATTCACCTTGTGACAGAGAAATCGATGACCATCAACAATGAAGCCAATATCAGCAAACAATGTACCATCTTCTGGCTCAAACGGCAACTCACCAAGTGGCTAAAGAAAGAGAGAAAAAAATCAATTGTAAAGAAAAGATCTATATAATACTAAAATTCTCATTCTGTTTGTGACCTCAAGTTAGCTGAAACAGTGCGTTGTAGCTATACATATTGAATTAAAGTACCCTTAAATGTGCTAACTTGAAGAATGCGTAAGAAATCTGAATGATTTGCAACTTAATAACAATATTGTGAGCTCTGTCACTACTTTAATGAACATATTTCTCAAGAGAGATAACTATTAAATGCTAATTTTAGAGTAGTCTCCCTTATTTATTTATCACATCACAAATTTTGCCTCAATGGTTCACCTAACGGATCATAGGGTTGTCATGGTAGTCTTGACTGAATATAAATCATCAAAAATAAAACATTGGAGTATATTTGAAGGAGAGATATCGAATCATCCAAACCCCATAATTGTCCATATTGAGTTTTGATAGATGGCACCCTAGTCATAATATCAGTGCAGTGTAATATTTGCATTTATTAAAGATTTTTTTATATAAATCAAATATCTGTTTTATACACTCCTGGGAGAGAAAAAAATGAGCCAAGCATTTTTTATCAAATCATTTGCAATTACTGTTTCATTCTAACAATTATAGATGAAATATTCGACAATGTTATACAACAGTGAATGCAGTGTTTGTGTGTAGCAGAGCTGTTTGGTTTCCAATTACTCTTTCATTCTAACAATTATAGATGAAATATTCGACAATGTTATACAACAGTGAATGGAGTGTTTGTGTGTACCAGAGCTGTTTGGTTTCCAATTACTCTTTTATTCTAACAATTTTAGATGGAATATTCGACAATGTTATACAACAGTGCATGCAGTGTTTGCTCGCAGGGTACATTTTAGTATGGGATAGCTTTTCCTTTGTTTTTCTTTTAAGAAAACTGAGCCGTTTGGTATTTGTTTATAATGTGATGCTGCAATGTTGTTACATTCTCTGACTGCTTCCCACAGTTGGTCAGTGTTCCCAAATTTTCTCCCAACCAGTTCAGCCTTAACTTGCCCCCATATGTTCTCTATAGTGTTAAGATCTTTTATATGATGGAAAGAGCTTGGCTCATTTTCTTTTGCACAGAGTATATACACAGTATACTACATTACTTTCATTAAAAACCTGCTAGAATTTAAATAAGGAAACCATAAAGGAGTAAATAAAAGGAAAATTCACTCTTTACCCAACAACTCAACTCTGGAGGTTGTGCCGTGTTGGCAAGCTGTAATAGTTCAGTTCGAAGAATCTCTGATTCAAGATCCGATTCCACATTGACAGTTGTGATCAAGATGCCGGGTTTTGTACGAGCTGAAAACAAAAGCAACAGAAATTACACAATCAAGATCAAAATAATTAACTAGAAAATAAATAATAAATATACAAATATTGCGTTACTTCCCTTCAAATTGAAATTTAGCCTTTTATTAACTTTTCCTGCAGAATAATAAAAAGATCTCTCAACTGGAAAAATAAATTCCTGGATCTGCCACAAAATTTAATCAACTCTTCCATAGTTCATAGTCCATGGCCCACCCTTCCATTGAGAATTTTGGAAATATCGTGTGGACGGACAGACAGACACCAGTGAATACATATACCTCTTCCAACTTTGCTGGCTGAGGCAAATAACCTAATGCAACACCAGTTCGAAACTCACGTTCGATTGGAAATTTACAGAATTTTACAGAATTTTTACAGAATTCCTTCATTTCTGTATCAGAGAGAAAGGAGAACAGAATTTAACTTTAATGACTAAATATTATAAAGAAGGATGAAAATTCAAATGGTTCTTCAGACGATTGAACTCCTTGTTATTTGTTGTAAAAACGACGTTTCGGCCGATCCATTCTTCGGCCTTCTTCATGTGTAAAATCCGAGGTGATGGGTTAAAACAGAAGTTATGTTTAAAGGGGGGTAGCCCTCATAGAGCCTGGATGTTTCTGTGTCTTTGTCTTGTCGGTTTAGATTTGTTGAGAAGTGGAAGCCACATCGGGTTGAAATCCGCACTTGTCTGGCTAATGCATTTAGTCGACATTTTGATGTGAGCTGCCTCTTTTTTTTTCTTTGCTTCCAACATCGATCTCTGTCAATAATCTGGACTTCCTCCCAAAGAGGAAGATGCTCACTCCAGATGTGGTCGGCCATAGCAGATACAGACACACCTGGGCCATTCGTTTATAAGGACTACCCACCCCCTTTAAACACTCGGAGTTTACACCTGAAGAAGGCTGAAGAATGGATCGGCCGAAACGTTGTGTTTACAACACAAACAACAAGAAGGAGTTCAATCGTCCGAAGAACCATTTGAATATTAATGACCCTTCTCAAAACTATAGAAAAAGGATGAAGAAAATTAACTAAAAGACAATCATAAAAATAGGTCTGGTTAGTGATTCAATAGAAACCGTCACGTGACCAATGTCTTTTTTGTAGCATGCCGTATTCGACAAAAGGGGTGAATAGTGAATAAGTTACTTCTCTCGCCTTTTGTTGGACAGTCTGAAAAAGTCTGAATTTTCAAAAAACAAGCATAAACTAAAGGACCAATTTAACATAAACTTACATTGCAAATTGAAAACTTAATCTTGGGGGGTTTCTAGTCATAATAAGGAGTAAATATTCAAATTTTCAGCCCTGTAGCTCCATTGTTGTGGCCTGTACACGCGGTACAGCCAGACCAGCTTAAAAACTGATGAAAGTTTTGGTTGATGGTTTCTAATAAATTCTCATATATAAAGAACACTACACCAAGAAGTTATATAAATTTTTACACTATATAGATAAATAGACACAGACAAACAAGGTGCTACCAAAAGGTTCACAGAATTTGACCAGACGTTGCTGGAGTACAGAGAAGATTCCTACTTACCATAATTATAAAGCTTTTCCAAACTTTTCTCTATCGTTTGTATCACGTTATGCAATTTACACTGACGGGCCAGTCGCATATAGTCTTCTATTTGCTCTATATTGATCTCAGAATGGGCTGGAAAAGACAAAATAAAACAGATTTTGGGATCAAACAAATTTTGAATTATGAGCAATTAAAATATGTTTCTTTAATCTACAGCATAAAATCTATGGATCCAATATTTTATCTATTTGTAACTGTCATAACCTCTGGACAACAGGAGTTGGCTTGTGCTATTTTTAGAAGCACTTCCTACTTATCTAGATAGTTGATGTTGGCATCAACCTCATCATCTCGAATTTGCTGTGCTTTTAGGTAAAATCACCAGTCAGAGTCAACTTGTGGACAAGACTGGTCGCACCTATTTGGTGTCTCCTAAATCATGTCATATTTATATATCAGCTAAATCTTCTAAATGCTAACCACACTCTATTCTATTTTTCCTCTCTATTGTTTCAACTACTAAAGCCACTAACTAATGCTAATACTTAAGAAGAAACAGACAAACTTAAGAACTTGACTGATCACCTTGTGTTTCTACATAGGAAAAAAAGGTAGGTTGTCTTTTATATATATTGTTTGACTTCATGACTTCCTTCAAAGCCCAAGTCATCACAGTAACAAAACCATGATTATATATGTAAATAAATCAAAGTCTATTGAGAGAAAATAAATACAACTATACCATTAAAAAAGGTTCACTTATCCTTGAGACTTCTCTCAATGAAGAGAAGACCTCCTTCTATCTCAGTGGACAATGGAATGGCACTTAGATGACACAGAAGTGACAATATCCCCTGTTGGCCTCGCTGATGTAGTCCAAGGAAGATGGAAAATGAAACAATATGGTTGGCATCAGCTTGACTGCTGGAATGAAGTCAAAGTTGGCATCCAGCTACCTTAAGGGAGGTCCACTCTCTGGTTTGAAAGTAGAGTTGTTCATCTTCTAGACTGGTTGCCAACCATGGATAGAGAGTCCAGTCTGCTCTGCTATTTACCCATAGCTGGAGGAGAAGATAAGAATCCATGCCTTTCCCAAGGGCATTAGTGTGAAACGAACACAAACTGTCTCAGCTGGAGTTTGAACTAGGTTTGCTGATTCCATTCTTCATGCTCTCAATGAAATGAAATCAATAAAAACAACTTTTCATCAAATTGTCTTGATGTAAAATCTACAAAAAACACTAAAACTTCCAAAGAATTTCAGCTAAAAATGCTTAAATGAATTGTGGCTTCCAGTACAACAGTCTGTAGATTGGAACAACTAAAGGTGTTTGCAATAAAGTCATAACAACAAATATTCAAATAAATGAATAAAGAAATTATATATATAT
>VCCN01002452.1:4694919-4706860 GCA_006491835.1 Architeuthis dux
TGTCTATGTGTGCATGTGTTAGAAGTATGATAGTTACCTATGAACAGAATTTTTAAGGTTACTCTTTGCTTAGAGAGTTTTATCTTTGGTCGGATTGAAGTCTACAATTCCTAAGGGTGATCCAACCCAAAGCAGCAAAATATGGTGATTATAGACTTTGTGTAGTAATTCTATCTTCCTCTGTAAACATGAAACAAAGATTTTTACCTTCAATTTAGATTTCTTTTTTCACTGTTACAAAATAAAGGGAAAATATAAGACTTGTTTCCATGACAAAAAGTCTGGAGTGGGGGGAGTGACTTTTTGGCAATGTCCCCTGCACCCACCCCACTCGTATACAAGTCTCGTCTATTTTAAATATTGGAAGAAAAAAAAAAAATTCTTTTTCTTCGACCCTTGGACAATCTTTTTGATTTCATTATTTCTTCTAGGAATGAGTTTTCAGAATTTCAGAATGTTTGGAACCTAAAATGATTAAAGTTTTAAAAAAATTACAAAACATTTTTACTCTGAACAACAACCAAGCAGCAATATGGTTGGTGGGAGGTGAATATTTGTTTTGCTTCACAGCCAACTTCAAGTTCGATATCACACCAAGAGGCTCTGGTCAGGGAGGCCAGAAGGGGAGATAATCCAAGCTTTATCTAATAGACTTACACAACACAGGCATTGGAATAGTGTCAAATTTGGAAATCAAGCAAGTGGAGGTCCAAACGCCTCAAGAGGCTTGTACTGAAACTGTGCTTGATTTCCAAATTCGATGCTATTCCAATACCTGTGTTGATAAGTCTATTAGACAAAGCTTGGATTATCTCCCCTTCTGGCCAAATCTGGTAACCCAGGCTTTGGTTGTCAGTTATTTGAAGTGTCAAGGTTTTTCTGCTCACAGAATATCCAAGTATTTCTTTTGACAGTATGGCTCATAGGCCAGTGCTGTTTAGCTCTTTTCGTTTTTTGCTTTTAATGTGTCAGGTAAGAATTCTTGTTATAATTAAAACAAGTTCCTCTACAGTTCGACAATTGGACTTGTTCTTTAGATTTATTTGCATATTTGTCACCAGTTCGGAAACTTGAACCAAAGTTCAGGTATATAAAAAAAAAAAAAAAAATTCATACCATCAAGGCAGATTTCTGAAAAGGCACAGCTTTTTAGAAATTTTTTTTCCAGAATCTTATCTGCCAGAATTCAGATCTTTTCAGATCTGATCAATTGTACAGGCACAAACTAGCTTCCGTTTAATCGACAATTTTTCAGAAAGCCAATTCTTTTGTTGCATTACCAGGGGAACATTCTCCCCTCAAATCATAATACTGTTCAGAGGCTGTTTTACTGCTAGGCTGGAAGAATAAATCCTTGTAAGCAGTAAATATGGTTCATCAAATGCTTTTCTTCACTGAGCTCCTTCACCTCAAAATACTTTATTGCACATAGAATTAATTTTAAATTATAAAAATACGTTTTTTCAGCAAAGTTATTTTCATTGTCCTGAAAATATTGACGGCCCATGTCACCTGACACAGGGAGCTGAAGCAGAGAAGAGAGAAAAAATAAAACTCAGTGTCAAAAAGTATCCTTGAAAATATAGTACCTAAATAAAAGATGAATAAAGAGCCAGTTGAAAAGTCTTTGATCATTTGAATGAAAAAGTATAATATGTATGACATGGTAATGCATCCTTTGATTCCAAACAGCCTGGCTATAGGCATTTGTCAGCTGTTTTAATAGCGGCCAATCCTTGATTGCACCTTGCTGTCACGTTCATGGCATTTCCTTGAGTCAACCAACTCTCTTAAGTCTTTCTTTTGTCCATCCATCTTTTGTGCTTGAACGGGGACGCTGTTATCGTGCACAATTTTCTTCTCTTTGCTCTCTCGGTGTTTGTGAGACTTTTTCTTTTTGCTCTTTTTAGCCTTATGTTTTTTGTGCTTTTTATGTTTCTTTTTCTTGCCGGAGTCCTTCGACTTCTTGCTATGCTTTTTGGTGGTCTCCTCGTCAGATGTGTCCGTGGCCCCTGCCTTGCGTGGCGAGGGACGGGCTGGTCCATGAGGTTCCAAATCAGACGTGTTGGCGTCACTCCCAGAATCAGACTCCTCGTAGTCCGGCACAAACTTGGCCTCATCGACCATCGATTCTTTACGTTCAAAGCGCTCGCTGTTTCGGCTCTCTTTACTGCTAACATCCGTTTGTTTCGATTTTGGAGGCTCCATCACTTTATGACTGCTGCTGCTTTCTTTAGCACTACTCGATTCTCGTGTTGAATGTTCCCGTGAAGATTCCCGGTGTCCTCCGCCGCCTCCTCCTCCTCGTTTTTCACTAGTCTCATGACGAGACGGTTTTTCACTGCAGCCATCCTTGCGTTCACCACCAGAAATTGTAATTTGTACAGAACTGAGTTTTCTATTGTCTTTCTCATCCACATAAACTTTGCGGGATGAGAGACTCGACTTTGGTGACGTGGGTATCGAAGTAGACATCATGGAGGGCTTGCGACGCTTCTCTGTAATTGCTTTCTCAGCACTTTCTATCACAGACCTGAAAAGAGAAAAGAAAGAAGTTTAGCAATAAAACATTGAAGATACAAATTCACATTTTTATAAACTTAATGATTTTTCACATTTACTGTATTTATAAGTCACTCTAGTATAAACTGCATTCAGATTTTTATTAATATTTGGTAAAATTTTTTATTCAAATTTCACCGATAATAATTTTAACAACTTTTGGGAGTGCAAAACATCCACTTTGGTACCTTAAACCAGTGGTTTTGAAACTGAAAACTCAAGGACCCCTTTTATAAAGGAAATATTCTGGTGGACCCCTTTTTTTAGCATTTAGTTTTTTTAGACTAATCAATGAACTACAATAATAAACAATTTTTGACCTTTAAAAATCATATTCATTCTAAATGGATTACATTATGGTAGAGGTCTGTGTACAATAATTGTTTTTCGATAGCTGTGAAACGGATGATGTTTCTCTGATACAAGATTTGTAATTAAGGTTTTTTGAGTGCACCAATCAGATACTGGATAACTCTGAATAAAGTCACACCTAAAGTTTTTAAATAAGAAATTGGTATACGTATAAATACTGTTAGATTAATCGATTACTGGCATAGTCATGCTGATATATTTGTTTCATGTAAATTTGTTTTTAGCCCCCCACAAATCATGACCGATACAAAGGACTCGTTTAATACAAATGATCATTTACATGCATTAGTGATAATAAAGGTGCACTTTTAGAAAAGAAAGACACTAAGCAGTAACACTAGAGTCAAATAAGAAAGCCAGCAAAATGACCAAAGAGGAGATAGAATGAGGTTTCATCAAGTTCTAGACTTACAAGCCAGAACGAAAATGTACAGAAGCTGTTTATATCACATGGATATTTGTCAAGTACAAGACTCGTTTTCAGGTGGTAGTTTTAAGCTGGTTTAAAAATCAGATTTTTTTTGGTAGATATAAGAACCACCACCCACTCTATACTGAGAACGAATACTTGTACAGTAATACCCCATTTAGTGGTGATCCGCTATAAAGCCCTTTTTCAAATATTTCTTGTAATAAATTTAGTAATGTTAAATTTCCTAAATAAATAATGATAAAAGACAGCATCAAGAACAGTCTGCAAAATAACTGTATACTGTACACTTTGTTTAATGTGCCATGTGTAAGAGGATATAAACATTCACATAGACAATCAGGTAGGGATATATTAGGATGTTCGGAAAGTAATTACATATGTTACGAAAAGCCTGACAATGCAAGGGCTCACTCTGCAAAACAAACCCTGAAAAAGATAAGATTGTTAGGATGGCAAGTTCTTCCATATCCCCCATAATCACCAGATTTAGCACTTACAGATAATCATTTGGTTTGATCACTAGAGCATTTTAGAAGTGGGAGAACCAAAAAAGAAGTTAGAAAAGGTCTCCCAAACCCTTTTTTCAGAAAAAAAACCCGCCAAAACCCCAGAATCTTTTTGACAAGGAATCAAAGATTTGCCTTCCTGTTGGGCTGGTGTCATTGATAAATGATTACATTATTGATAAATAGTATTTAATTAAACTTCACTGGCATTTGTTTTTATCTCCCTTTTTGTAAATACGCAATTACTTTCTGAATACAAAAATACATAATTACTTTCTGAACACCCTAACACATCGACATCTTGTGATATTTCACCAGCTCTGGAAAGTAGCTACCAGATGAGATACACAGCACTAATCTATTATATCTTAATGAGAATGACCCGACTGGGAGAGATGTTATTTATGCTATAATGACCCTGTATAGCACTGCATTTTTGGGAACGTATCTAGAGCGCTAACTGAGGTATTACTGTATACGAAAAAACATTTTGACCGTTCTGCTAATGTTATCAAAACCAGTAATTCTGCAGTGGATTACCTTACCTTGGAAGAGGCTTTCGTTCAGCTGGTTTCTTTTTAGGTTTCATTGGCTCTACACTGATTTCATAGTCCTCCCTTTCCCATTTGGACAATTCAGGGGCAGGCAGCAGCATATCATTCTCCCCACGTGGGACCTTCTCAATAATTTTATGTGGATCACTTTCTTTGTCTTCATTCATTTTCTCATGCATTGGTTCTCGACGACTTTTCTTAGCAGGGGGACACTTATCGGAGTCATCCAAAAACGAAAGGCCAACTTTCTGCAAAGTAGAGTCTCCAGATGGGTGACGGGGTTTACGCTTTACTTTAGTGGACACAGTTCTTGAAGCAGTTTTCAGCTCAGCAGCATGGCCAGGGACTTTGGAATCAGTAACATGCACAGGTCGAAGTACTTTATTGCTCGATACATCAACACTACTGCTACTAGTTTCCAGAGGTCGTTTCGGTGCATGAGAGAGATTCTCGGAGGCCGGTTCCTTACTTTGACTTGATTCCTTATTGTTGTTATCCTCTTTGGGGACAGGATCTGTTGTCGGATTTCGAGTAGGTTTTTCAACAGATTTGTGTTTTTTAGTGTCAGATTTTTTCTTGGATTCTTTTGAGTGCTTTTCATTTAACTTTACAGCTTTTTTGGGTGGTGCACTTGCATCTCGGGAGGGTTCCTTCGTCTTTTCTTTTGTTGTTCTATCTATTTTCTCTTCCCGTTTACGGTCCATTTTCTTTCGAAGATCGTCCTCGGATTTCATTTTGGGTTTTTTCTCTTTCGGTTTAGGTGGCAACGGTTCAGTCAGTTTAGCCGTCTTCACATCGGGTTTTTCCCTCGGCCTGTCTCGGCGAGGAGGAGGAGGACTTCTCGTCATCGGACCCTTGCGACTTCTGTTGGAGGGGGAGTTGGTAGTGGTCACATTCACAGAGGCATTAGATGGTGGCATTGGCCGTCCCCTGGGGTCATAATAAGATCTATCAAACTGAGGTGCAGCAGTTGTCGTAGCAACTGGAACATTCGCAGGAGCAGGAAAAGTACCTACACCACCATGAGGGTTATTATACCGTGCAAAGTATTCTCTATAGTAATCTTCATATGCATGAGGGTCATATCTAAAAAGAAAGCATTGAGAAAATGTGATCAAAACATTTAAACCAAATTCACTGCTTCATAAGTTGAACAGGAAGTTTTAGTATAATTTTGATATGAATATCAAGGAAATAATTAATTTCAAAAGTTTAATGGATTATTCTTATAAGAACACAATCTTCACTTCTATATAATTGCAAATGTTAGTATCTTCACAAGTAAATGAAAGTGGCAGTCATTCAACATACTACAGTAGATCTATTTGAATTTCTATGGGAGGATTAATTTATTTTTAGAAAAGAAACTACTGAATTCAAGTGGGATAGTCCATTGTTACAAATGGTGGGTAGGAGATTTTATCAGCACAGTTGTTACCTTTAAGTGAAAGAGTCCATTGTTACGGACAGAGAAACAAACAGAAAAGAAAATCACACTGTTCATTATATAGATCAGGCATGGGCAACCGTTTTGATAAAGTGGGCCACAAGACATTTTTCATCTTTATTCGAGCTACACATTCACTTAAAAAATTTAGATTGTACTACAGAAAGCGTACTTAGTTTCTATTTAGACAAACTTATGAATTGCAATTATTATATTATTGTTTTGCCTTTGCAAATCATTGGTAATTTTACATTTTAAATAAATACCTAGTTTGGCTGCCGACCACAAAGCCTGTGGTTGCACATGTGTGATATAGATAAATACACTGCATATGTCATGAGAAATGCTGGTACCTGCAATAGTGCGATAGTTAACAAGCTGGTCTTTTCACTAATGCAGATACTTTGATTCTCACTACTGTGCCCCTGTGCCAGACAAAAGTTTAGTGAAGAGATAAAAGTGAGTAGAGCCCTTACCTGTAGAAATCCTCAGGCCTTTGTGGTGGTATGTGAAAATTCCTTGGGAAAGGTCCTTTTGGTGGTGAAAAACGTTTTACTGGGTTTGATCGGATGCCACGATTGTAATTGGGAGACCAATCTCTTCGATAATATTGTTCTCTGGATGTCATTGGGGCAAGAGGTGAACGAGTACGGCCTCGGTTTCGAGGAGGAGGAGTCCGACTCCTTCGACGCATGGGGGATCGGGAGCGGTGGTAGGGTGGGGACCTGGATCGGGAACGGCTTCTAGTCAGAGAACGAGACCGAGATCGTGAATATTTGCGTGGGCTGTAAGAACGAGACCTAGATCGTGACCTTGAACGAGAGCGGGTTCGGTAGCGCCGTCTTCTGGAGGGAGTAGTACGTGAACTTGACCGCGATCTGGAGGACCCCCTGGATCGTGAAGATGACCTGTATCGGCTGCGTGAACGAGAACGTGATGAGGACCTTGACCGATAAGGGGACCTGGACAATGAGCGAGAATACGACCGAGAATTGGATCGACTCCTTGACCTGAAAGGAAGTTGCAGAGGACTATTTAAAGGTTAGATTTAGCTCAAGAAGCATCCGGCATCAAATTATCAAACACAAAGCTTAGTTATTAATTCCTTAAAAGTGGAAAGGATTTCACAATTCAAAAATTAAGCCCAATACAATCTCAATGATATTGGAATGTTAAATTTTAACTTCCAAAAATAAACTTGGTTATTCTAATTCAACAAAAATACAAATAGTATTAAAAAGTGAACCTGGACCAGTTATTTAATCTGAGGTGGTTTAAATAAATTCTTTCGGAAGAGTCACAGTAATTCTGGTTTCAAAGCTTACAAGCAGAGGACATTAAAAATGCATTGTATGAAGTCAAATAAAGACTTCTAGAGTTAACCATGGATCAGTAGAATTTATTGCTTAATTCAGAGTCAGACATAGAAAGAAAAAAATGTTTCATGGCTGTAGCTAACAATGTTAGTGTTTGTGAAATACAAGCATTTAGTTTCTTGATCTGCTTTCAGATGTTATCATGACTAGATTCAAGATATGTACATTATGACCATTGTTAAAAGTTGAATGTGAGGAAAACTAAAGAGTTCTCAATACTTCATTAATTTTGACTACTTTTCATTGTCATCTTAATTTTTAGCCGTTTTATCACAACTTTGACTCAGGTCGTCATTCTACAGCTACGAGCAAATAATGTGATCAGAAATAGAGTTTGATACTCACTTGATAATCATGCTGTTTGCTCATAGCCGTAGAATGATGGCCTGAGTCGTAGTTGTGATAACAATAGCTTTTGTCATCATAATTTTTAGCTGTTCTTATCACAACTTCGATCTACGGCTACAAGCAAACAGCATCATTTGAAAGCTTCTAATGAGTATCAAATTATTTCCGATCACGTTTGCTTGTAACCGTAGAATGACGGCCCGAGACGAAGTTGTGATAAAAACAAGTAAAAATTAAGATGAAGGTAAAAAGTACTCAAAATTAAAACAAGGTTGGGTTACAATACTTCATCTAATAATAAAAATGAATGAAAAACTTAATCTGGCTAAACCTCAATCATTGATGATTCATCTTCATTAAAAAGCAATGGGCAAACATAGAAAAAGAAATTAAGCATTGTGTTATGCAAAAAAGGTGACTAATAAAAACAGATTAGGATAATGGCATTAGCTTCAGGGATATAAATGGTGAAAAGGAAAGGACAGAAAATACATTAACATTCCAAAAATAGCTACAAGATAAGCAACACAACATTTTAAGTGAACTTTGAAAATTGAGCAACAAATTTTTCAACACAATTAACAGTTAAAAGCTTAATTGTAAAAAAAATGGGAAAGGATATGCTTTAAATATTTAAAGCATTTCAAATTTAATTGAAATAATGAGGAAGAATATGCTTAAAATGTTTCAAGTTCTTCAAATTTAATGTTTTAGAACCAACTTCTGAAAGTAGGAGTAATCTCTAATCAAAGTAATTTAATCTTGGGGCATAAGGGTTTGGGAAGAACATTTCTGGAGGAATGTTTGAAAAGAAAAATTGAATGTATTGTACTCATCTCACTAGTCAAAATTAGTCTTTGTAGTTGAAGTTGGAGCAATTAAATCTTCACTCATCTTGTGACTACATAAGTTTTTTATCATTTATCTAACAAGCGTCTACATTCTATAGACTATTTTGAATTGTAGGCCTCAACAAATTTTAAAATATTAAAAACAGAAAAAATTAAAATAAAAGCATCAAAGCCAAGATGATCAAAATCAATAAAAATGTCAGAATGACCCTCAAAGCTGATAAGAAAATAAAAATTCTTAGGAAACAAAAAATACATCAACTTATGTTTAGTTAAGTTGCGACTAACAAAATACAAGCTTATCTTTCACTAGTATTTAGTACAATTATTAATTTCTTCACTCATGCCAATTTTAATTCCTATGAAAAAAAATCTGAATGTTAAAATCAAAGAATAACTACTGACTAAAGTTACCTCGCTTACACGTTCAGGTAATTATCTTTTTCTATTCACAGAAGAATTCCACTTTCAATTAGGAGTGGTATCAAGCGGTTTATGAGATTAAGAGTTAAAAAGCAAACTTATTTCTTGAGTCGGTAAAAAGAAACAAGAGATCACTGAAAACATTCAAGTAGAGCTGTGCAGTGCAATTAAAACCATGCAGTTATGCCACAAGCAACAAATATGCAACTTAAAAGGTTTGTGGCACAGACAACACCAACAGTCCACAGAACTAGCCCACAGAACGAGCACCTGCAATGTGCTGCAGCACAATAGATGCAAACAATTTTACAACTGGGTATCTAAGCAAAGCTGTGCCTAGTTACCACTTTCAGTTCAAATCTCACTAAATACTCAATATCAAAAGTTTGTTTTTTTAACCAACCAAGCCAGTTTCAAAACTTTAAAAACAAGATACTGTCTATAATTTGGAGATGGGTCATTAACATTCAAAGAGTTTTCCGGACAATCAAACTAATTATTATAAACATGAAGGAGTTCAATCATCCTAAAAACTCGGTATAAAAATCAATTTATTTACAAATTAAAGTAAAAACATGAAGTACAAAATTATTGCTAATTCTAATTAGGATTTGAGCCTTGGTTAAGGAAGATGATCAGGAGAATAAGACTGATTTGTAGGGAAGGGAGAAATTTCAGAATTTAAAAAAAAAAAAAAAAGAAAAGAAAATCAACAATCATACCCTGAACACCACCAGCAGTTTATAATAGCAATCAGGTGGTGATTATTATATAAAAAGTTTCAATTCAATGGTTGGTTTCTTATCAAAACACATAGCATTCCTTGAGTTGAGATACATGTTCAATCCATTTATTTACGATAAGACTGATGCTAAATGTTCTTTCTAAGAATAGACATTTCAGCTTTGGAATAGACTTTTGGATTCCCCTCACCTCTTTTTGAAAGCCACGACTTAAAATGCTTTATTGTAGGATTAGAATTCGGTTAGAACTTCTCATGCAAAAAAATATAATTTTAGGTTTTCCATTTCTTCACAACAACATGCTCAAAAAGGTAACACGACTTTATCGAACAACATTTCACCAAAAATGCAATGTGTGTATTTTGCATTTTTGATTAAACGCTGTTCAAGGAGAAGTCATGCAACGGCTGGAAAGCTATGTCCTAACAACTAAATGTAGACATAACACTAGGCTGGCGGAATAAAAATCAAAAAAAATTTTAAAAATAAAAATAAAAATAAAAAAAATAAAAACCCTGAAAAGTTGAACTTGATCAAAAATTTGCTCTATTCATATTCTACTAGTTTCTATCTACGAGAGCCAAAGACCAAAGCTTAAAATAACTAGTCAAGCAGAAAAGAAGCTCCAAGAAAGTCATTTTAAGGGTGGTTTGAAAATTCTAAGCAAAACAAAAATGAACAAAAATGAACAAAAAAAAAGAAAAAAAAAAAGAAAAAAAGAAAGAAACCGGACTTAAAACAAGGTTAGTTCTGTGAACAGTAAATTTGATTGGATATTTTTTGCCTTTTTTTCTGATTTGTTTTTTTTTTCCAAAATAGAATTGAAAAAACAAGACAAGTACAAAGACAACACCAACACAGACCTGGAGGGGGACAAGCTGTAAGTTTGTTCCACTTGTCTCCGCTTCTGATCTCGACGGAACTCCATTAGTTCACGAGCAAAGTCATCAAACGGATCAGATTTCTTCCTGCAAATCAGGAATGACAATATACTGGATTGACGACCACCTACCTGTGCCATTAAACACCACCTCGTATATTGACAATGATTTTGTCTCTCATAGACACCCACACCATCTACTTCCATTCCCACAAACACATTCACTAAAGATTTTAGGAATTGTCACTTTCAAAAAGTGATGGAAAATAAGGCTTTCCACAGAGTTTTGTAAAGCATCTGGCACAAAACACGTGTAAGCACAAATATATTGGCCTACAAATAAGGAATTGCAATTTAGATGGCCGAGTCAAAGACAAATAAAAAATAAATTAAAAAAAACTACCAAACATTTGTATATTCTTAGGTTTGCATGAAAAAAATAATTAAAAATAAAACACCAACTTTTGTTCGGATGATTTAAACTTCTTCCCATCTTCGATGTAGGCACGTTTCAGCCAATTTATTCTACGGCCTCCTTCATATAGGATAACCGATAGAGACTCTTTCCTTACGGATATTACATTTTACACCTAAAGAAGGCTGTAGAATGAATCGGCTGAAACATTGTTCAGATAATTTAAACTCTTCTTCCCATCTTCCATGTAGGCATAATGTTTCGGCCGATTCATTCCACGGCCTTCTTCAGGTGAAAAATGTAATATCCGTAAGAAAAGAGACTATTGAATATCCTATATGAAGAAGGCTATAGAATGAATCGGCTGAAACGTTGTGCCTACATTGAAGATGAGAAGAAGAGTTTAAATCGCACAAACAAATGTTGGTAGGTTAATGACTTCTCAAAATTATAGACAAAATAAAAAGTATTCATTTTAAATTGAAAAATAAAAATATATAAAGCCCCGAATGCCTTACAAGAAAAACTACACTTAAAAGCCCAACAGTTGTCAAGACAGAACACAGGATAATATCAAAGGAGTCAAATTAAAAAAATTAAATTAAAAATTCCAGGCAGTGGAAATATATACAAATATAAAGACAAGAGGCTTTGAGGTGACAATCTCTAGTATAAATGTCAATGAGACTAGCTAACTACTCATAAGGAAAGTCCTGATCCTAAACTAAAGAGTATTTCATATAAGATAATCTTACATGAATAATTTAAGGATATTGTCAAATCCAACAAGGAAAAAAAAAGGGGTACATCTACTGCCAGTTCACACACAAAATGAAATGAATGCAGGCTGCTACCATTTAAAATAAATTTATCAGCAAAGTCAATTATTTAAATTGCAAACAAAAGCTACTAATAAAAAGCACTCAAGTTTCCGTTCTTTAAAAAAAATAGAAAAAGGCTGACTAAATTCAAATGTGATGAGTAAAAATTCAAACAAGATTCGTAGCACCCAGACAAAAAAAAAAAAAAAA
>VCCN01002452.1:4711454-4736552 GCA_006491835.1 Architeuthis dux
AAAAAAAAAAAAAAAAAAAATGCCATACCATTATTATGAAAATATTTACCAGGTGTTGGTAACCTATATCCAGGTTGCATGGGCCCAGGTTGCATAGAAGGTCTTGTTTGCATATAGGAACCTGGTGGTTGGGTTTGTGCATTGGGCATAGACTGTGATAAGTGCTGCATAGCTGGGGGGACAGGATGATGAGGATGAGATGGAGCACCGCGCCCATGGGGAAGACGTTCACCAATTCTAGAGAAACAGACACAAGGCAAATCATAAATAACAAATCAAGAGTGACAAAATCATTCAAAAAAGAGGTAACATTTAAACATTGTTGAGAAAAAGTAGTAAAGTAGAATGTGTTGTTGGTCAGTTCTACTTACAGGGAGGGAGTTTCAAAAAAGGATGCAACCGTCATTTCAACAACTTGTATTTAAACTATTTTAAATCTAAAAACTATTTTTAAAGACAAATTACAGAAAGATGCTAATTACACATACATTTAAACTTTACAACAGATGTTGAAAGTGATTTCCTTTAACCGGTTTCATTACATTGGAAAACAACATAGCTAACAAAACACTAACGAATGGATGCTCAAATGAGGCTAGCACATGATGCAATCATTTCAATTGCTAAATACTGTATGTGCACGTAAATTCTACCCTCTTATCATTAGGGGTAAAGGATAAGTAATTTAGAATGTACACGTCTTGATAGCTCTAAAAATAATCCTTCATTTGCAAACATTCCGGCTGATTAACTACAGGAGCATCACCACCCCAGCTGTCATTTAAATATACAAATACATCATTTAAACCGGGTATCAATCAAAAATTTGAGAAGTCAATTCTTTCATAATTAAAAAAAAAAACATTCTAACAACTTGAAATGTCAGCCTACCTGTTTCTTTGGGGACCAACTGGCCTGGGTAATTCACGTACTAAAAAGAAAAATTGAAATGAGTTTATAATACATGAAACAAAATCCTCTAATGTAAATTTCATCATTTATTTGGTAAATGACTAGGTTTAAATTGACCTGGCATTATTTAGCAGTTCAAGAAAAACAAATGTCTCTGCAATCTGAATATTATTCATTAGCTGCTAAGAAATAGTTTGAATGCAAGATAATGTTTTGAAAATTACTTATATGCTGGCAATATAAATTGATCTCTAAAATTCTGAGGTGTTAATACATTTATCAGATAAGTCAAGCTTCCAATAGGTAGCATCATTTCCAGACTTAAATTAAGAGTTTAAATAGACTGATTTGACCCATTAAGGAAGAATGAGGAGTATGCTGGCATATACAGCATTTAAGATTCATATGAATTTTTTTTTGTTATAACAAAAATTAGGCTTCAAATATAGTTTCCAAAGAAAATCAAAGTGATAGGTGAGAAGAATGTTTTAACGACTTACCTGGATGAAGAGGTCGGATATTGCGATTGCGAGAACCCAATACTGGCACGGCCATACCCTGAAAAATTGATAGATTTTGTTAAAATACTGAAATTATATTTCAATTCAATTTTAAAACATTGAAAAAAATTAATTTAATCTTAATTGACTACAAATAAAGAAAGGCTGCCAGGGTTTGAAGCCAATTTTCATTTTAGGAGGAGAGTATGTGCTAACAATTTGATTCTATAAAAGTCTTCATTTATCAGAGTTATTAGTATTTTCATTATAATGCTCAAGACTTTACTCTCGTTAAAGTAAGCAGTATGAATATGGTGTGAAAATCAGATGAGAAAAGTAGTAGCTACATGATTGTAGATTTGGTTCCAAGATTTAGAAATAGTTGAATTTGATTGGAAATAAATTCCAAGAGTATTTCACATGCACTATATAAACATTTCAATACAAAATTTCTAGTCCGAAACTAAATATTAAAAAAATTAGTCAATTAAAGTAAAACTGAAGTAATTCATAAGCTGATTTTAATTCCCCAGCATTAACTTTAGGATTTTTAAGAGAAACTTTAATGATAGATCTAGGTTGAAGTTTAAGAATTTAACATTTTTTAAACAGATAAAGTCTTAATATAAAATCAGTACCACTCAATAATTAATATCTGTTATAAACCCTAAGTCTTGAAGTTTCATTGATTTTTACCTTCTGAGGCTCATCAGTTCGATGTATTGGAGCTTTTTCATCCGACAATGGGGTGGGTGGTCTTTCATTTGGGGATAATCTAAAATTAAAAGGGAAATTATTAAATACTAAATCAAAAAGTAAATCATGAAAGAGTCATACAAAATATTTTAACTTTTAATCAATCTAATATTTCTGATTGTTTCAAAACAAATAATTAGCAACAAGTATTTTTATTAAGTCTATAAATGTTGTACACAAGCTGCAATATGCAGTTTCTTTTTAAATTTTAATTACCTTATAAAACAGCAAAACCAAAAAGCAATAGATGAAAATTGAAGAAACGTGTTCAACAAACATTACAAATTCAGAATGAAGTAAAGATTAGTACCACACAATGAGACCAAGTTAACAAGTCAGCACCACCAGAGTAAGAATTAAAGGTAAGGATGAGGGGAAGGTATTACAACAATTTATTAAACTCCATCTATTTTTTAAAAATATCATGGAGCTTGTGCCATTTTAAACAGGAGGTCAGTGCAGGTCCGCACCTAAGATCTTTGAATGTTGTAATAGTCTACCTTAACCAAATAATAGATCAGTACCACCCAAAAAGAAACAAGTAAAGATCAGTACCACCAAAAGAATAAGTGGTGCTGATCTTTCCTTGACCACAAATTCAATTAAGAGACAAACCTGGTTTCTGAAGGTCCAGCTACAGGAATTTGATTAACGACTGGTATAGCAGGATTGGGTGCTACTACAGCAACATTGTTAACAACATTTGATGTTGTTGGTGGCTGCTGCTGAGGTGGTTGTTTCGGTCCGGGTTGTTGCATGGGTGGTTGCTGCTGCTGCTGTGGTGGTGGTGCCGCTGGTTGTTGCTGTTGTTGTGGCTGTGCTGGTTGCAGAGGGACTTGTGCAGCATTGGGTGGTTTCTGTTGTTGCATTTGTTGCAACTGATTCTGTTGCATTCTCTGTTGTTGTTGCTGCATTTGGGTCATTTCACTTTTCATTTTAGTGTACCCAGTTTGATTTAGGTAATTGATCACAGCTTGTCTCAACAAATTATTACTTATTAATTTGTCAGGTGACACATCTAGCTCATGGCAGGATGGACATTCATGTTCCTCAGAATCTAATAGAGCATTTCTCACACCTGTAGACAAAAAAAACAAAAAACAACAATGTTACGGTTTTCAAACTATTAAAAAAAATTTTTTTTTTTTAAATATAGTCAAATACACCCGATAAAATTGTTAATATAACCAAAGTCTATTTTTTTTCTAAATCATAAAATGTTTTAAGTAACTCTTGAGCTCATTACTGAATGTTCTCAAAAATTAAGCTATAAAAATAAATGGCCAAGTTAAATTATTAACTGGACTCATCAGCTACCAATTTTTAGTATTTATAAAGAATATACAATTACAGAACAAAATGGCAAACATGAAATTATACAAAAATAAAGTTTGAGTATTGAAAACAATTTTGCAATGAAATCCTTAAGAAAAATAGAGTCACAAAGGCCTTAATCTGAACAGTTTATGAAAGTGAAAGAAATTGTAAAAGATCAATTATTCTTCATCAATGGTTTTATTATTGATGGATATCAGGCCTGTATGTTTTGTTTCAACCTTTAGCATTGCGTTCTTTTTTCAAGGGTGCCAAGATCTTGTGCAGTTAGTAACTTTGAAAGCCTTGTGTGTTCATGTAGGACACAACCTTGAAATTCAAACACTATTGTTTAGCGATCAGAGTCTCCTGCAGTGAGAGAACAAACCTTTTGCTCATGCGAATGAAGTCGTTAATAGAGTTCTAAAAGTTAAACAGTTTAAGTACAATGGAGTTAGGTCTGTGAGTTAAGGATTGATTTTGATTATTTAAAATGAACTAATTGCTGTATATTTGCAATAAACTCAAAATAAGCCATGAAGGTGGAAACTTACACTCATCACAGAAACTGTTTCCACAGCAAGGTATAACAACAGCATCTGTTAGCATTTCACCACACAAAGAACAGAGCAGCTCATTTGGTGCAGGAGGAGCTGAAATTGTATTCACAGGATTTGGATCAGGGAGAAATGGAGGCCTTTCCTTCTTGCCCTGTTTATATGCAATACTGAAATGGAAAAGTAATATATAAAGTTTTAGACAACAAAAATTATAGAGGAATACAACTAGTTATGAATTTTATCAGAGCAACAAATATAGCATAACAAAAAAACAGTTCCGCACTGACATTTTTATAAATGAAGGAAGTAGAAACTTACGCATCAATTGTAGGCACAGCAAAATGACCCGACTGAGTCAAAAGTGCCCCCGGGTGGTCAGGACTATCGACTAAGGTCAGAAAACTTTGAGGGATTCCAGTACTTCTCTTGATCTTCATGTCAACCATATTGGCATCCTGAAGAGAAGAAGAAAAGTTGGCATTAGTCATTATAAAGGAAACAAACAAAAAACAGCAAGCATTAACAGATTTATTCTAAAGTAAAGATTTGGAAAATCTGTACACTGAAAATTGTTTTTTTTTCCTGCTTGTTACTGTCTGTAACAATGGACTCTTCCACTTAAAGGTTGAAATTTTGCTGATAGAAGTAACTCCTACACACCATTTGAAACAAAGGACTACGTAAAACAAGTTCAGTTTAAAACCTCAGATGATATTGATAAAATGTAAAGATTTGTGTTTGGTTTATCGGCATATCAACACCTGATGGGTTATTTAATGCTGGAATCAGTTAAAAATAAAAAACAAAGGACAAAAATATTTCTGTTATTTTTTTTTGTTGTTTTTTAAAAGAATTATTTTTTATAGTAAAGTTAATTGGTTTTGATGTGTTTTATTGGTAGGGGAGTAATGAATGTAAATGGATATTGTATTTAGGCTGTTTGAGTTATATTTTCATGTAAAGTCCGACTTCTTTTAGAAATTGTAATATTTTGCACGGTTTGACATTGTTAAAGAGTTCTTTTAAGTTATTTGCTTGGAAGTATTTTGTTTGAGTCAGGTTTAGGTCGCAACTGTTTATTAGCAGGAAGGATTATCTACACTATTAATAGCTGTGAAGTAAGACAATGTGAATAAACCACTTTAACTCCACAGAAAAATGGGTAGATATTTTTGTTGGCCTTCAGTAGTTTCTTTTCTTAAAAATCTCATTATAAACCACACAATTATAAAGGAAAAAAAGAATTCCTCAGCTAAAAATTAGATTTAATAAAATGGTGCTCATCAGCAATTCAGCAAAGCAATTGGAATTAAGGCTAAAATTCAATTCAGTTAAAAAAATAATTAAACATTTGCAAAGTTTAATACTTACGCCTTTGAGAGAACAGGAATATATATAATGTCCTGGTTTACCGCATTTATAACAAACGTATCCAACAGGAGGGGTTCCAGTCTGTGCTTTACCTTTGCCAAAACTGCTGTGGGAGAAGATAAAAAAAAAATTGATAGAAATATTTAAAGAATAAAACAAGACAAACAAACACAAAACAGAAATCACTGAAAATATTAATGATAAATTAGAATTAAAGATTTTACTTACGATGGATCAAAGAACTTTGATTGTACCATCATAGCTTTTATTTTATCATCTTCAGATGCATCTGCATTCGCTAAATCAGGAGTCTGAAAATATTTAAGAGTTTTTTTTAAAATCATAGGCAAAATAAACAACAAGAGGAATAAGTCATTTTGAGTAACTCTAAAAAAATTCTTTTTTTTTCAGATTTGAATTTAATTTAAAAGAAACTATCTTGTATATCTAAAGCATTTTAGAATTTATTGGCTGGCACCATTACATTGAAATCTTTTCTGGATATGGTAGGTTTTCTAGGGCAAATTCCATTTTTAGCAACCCCACCCTGAAGTCATCTTTTTGCTATTTGGGGGATTGATCCCTTGCTAACTTCTTAGTTATACATAAATACTCTATATTATAGAATTTTGGATGAAATCTGTTACAGCATGGCAGCCATTAAAAATATTGAGACCATTCTGAACTATGAATAATATCAAGCTATATTCTGAGAGGTTTGTAGGGTGTGAATAAGGAATCAACATTTTACAGGTCACTCATTTCTTTTCAAAGAAATAACCAATCTATTCTTCTATCCTTTTGTTTTATTTTTTATCATTAGGCTTTTACACAAGAAAGGATACCCAAAAACAGATGAGTTGGGATGGGTGTGTTGGAGAAGTCATCGTTATATTTCAGCTCCTAGTTTTGAAGTATATCTGATTTCGGAATGGGGGAAAACAAAGCTTACCTGGCTAAGTCTATCATGGGCAAAGTCCTGTGTGTCCGGCTATAAACAGAAAAGCATATTGATATTATTAATGGAACAAAGTGTAATATGCTCACTCGAAGTGAACAGAAGTGTTATAAAAAAAATTTGAAAAAAATATTAGAAATCTGTGTGGGGCCATGGATGGGAGGAGTTCTAAACAAAAGGAAATTGTAAATAAAAGTCAAATAAATTTAAAGATTTTAAATTAGAAACATTTTTTTTTTAAATTTGTATTTACACTCTGTAAAAAAAATAAAAATGAAATAAAAATGAAAAGTATAGAAAAAAAATTTCTTAAATAAAATTGGACTGAGTTTTAAAGTTTGATATTCAAATTAAAACAAATTGTCAATTTTGAAACATAATTTGGTACTCTTGTAATAGTGGAGCCCAGGGAGTAATATGCATAAAAGACTAAAAGTTATTCCCCTATCAAATAACTTTGTATAAAAATAAATTGATTTTTTCTAGTTTTTAAATAAAACTATTGTTTCATAAGGGATTTTTTTCATGTATCTCCAGACTACAAAATTAAAAAAATCTTGCAAGGGAAATAACTTTTAGTCTTTTACGCATATTACGCACTGGACCCCCACTATTACAAGAGTACCAATAATTTATCAAATTCTATGTCTCTTTATCAAGTGAATACTTTGTAAAAAGGGATCAAGAGGAGAAGATGGGTGGGGAGGAAAAAAGAGAATTGTACAAAGGCTGAAATTCTGCTTCCTTTATTTTCCCCTTCTGTTGATCTCTCCCTGCCAATGTTAAACAGCTCGACGATGAAGTTGTTGAAAAAAGGATATACGGAAGACATTGATTGGTGGTGAGTTGCTCTGACTCCGGAAGGCGCACACACCCCATTCGTCAGCTTGAGAAGCAAAAGTAACAGTTTAGCTTGAGACCATATTAAACAAGACATGACAACACAAACCAACACGTTTAGTATATCTATGTATATACCTACGAAACAAGTCATGTGCAAGTTGATAGTGTAAATACTAAGATGTAAAAAACTATTTAGTTGTGTTTTTGCTTTCTCTTGCAATCCAAGTTGGTAACATTTCCTGCCCTTAGGTCCTAATAAGATTACTATATCCAACTAAATTATTCAATCCATGAAGCTTTCTCCATGTCGCCCAGTTTTGTTGGTAAGGCATTAAACTAGAGCAAATTATGTATTAAAAAAATTTCTGCTAGAGTGCAGATACTATACTTTGATCCTAGGCAGAAGTGTCTATCCATACATAAATAAACCGTCATTTTTGACAGGTACTATGCTAGTAAATAAACAAGTTATAACAAAAAATCTCAAACAGTAAATTAAATTTCATATAAAATTCAAGTCATTACTATTTTCCATGAAGTTTTACAAGATGACTATATGAAACCAGATAGGGAAAAGTTTCTATATGGATTTTTTAAAGTCTAGAAAATGGGTAACTGCTAAGATGCAAATCAACATAAACACCCTACTAAGATGTGCCCTGGATCAACAAAGATTACTATTTACCCTCATCTTAATCCTTTTTAAAAAAAGTTTTTTTTTACAACTCGGAGCGTCACTTCTACGTCAGCTAGCAAACAGCACAGATCGAAAATAAAGAGTAAGCTTTTAGTGAGATTCAAATTTACATCCCTCTTGCTCGAGGGTTTACAGCTGCTAATTTATTATTATCAAGATGAAAGCTTACTCTTCATTTCTGATCTGCGCTGTTGGCTTGCTGCTGTAGAAATGACAGCCCGAGTTGAAGTTGTGATAAAAACTTGAAAAAAAGATTTAGGTAAAAAGTAGTCAAAATTAATACAACGGGTTACAATACTTCATCTAATAATAAAAAATACTAGTTCTAAAACAAAAACAAAACATGGCACAGATATTCAGAGTAAAGAATAGGTTTGAAAGGTAAGATTTAACTTCTGCTGGCCATGAAGCTTTCATAGCAGAGTGGACATAGCAGCTGGGTGTAAACCAGGTTTCCCTCCAGCAAGAGGACGAGAGTTCAAATCTCTATTTCCAATTTGCCCTGTTTGTTCGCTGCCGTAAAAGTGACAGCTCGATTTGAAGTTGTGATAAGAACTAAAAATTGAGATGAAGGTAAAAAGTATTCAAAAATTAATTCAATGGGTTACAATACTAATAATACAAGAATAGCACATTAATAAATCAATAGTCAGGAGACTTTCCTAGTTGTTTCAACAGTTTGGTTTTTGCCAGATTTGTTGTTAAAGCAACAAATCAGTCTATCTAAAACATGCACATATTTCCCACAACACTATTTTTCCAATTAATTATTCAAAAATTAAGAAAAAGGGAAAAAAAAAGAAAAAAAAAAGGCTAAATTTATCATGTAAAACCTATTTTAGTAATAAATGAAATAAACCGTAAAGATGTTATTTGAAATTGCCTAGAATAGTGCGTTACCAACAAAACACTCCAAAGTGTGTAGCTCCATTAACAAGTATATGGCTTGAAAGTTCAAGTAGATATCAACGCAAACATTTTTAGTAGAGTAACTAAAGACACTGAAAAGAGCAATATCTTCTTGGTCGATGGTAGCCCCAGCTTTACCTACCGGTAAAGCAGACAGGGATTCTCTGGGGACCTACATAAGTCCTGCTGCTCCATCTGAGGCAGATTGGGTCACCAGTTTGGTGTTCCATCCCCCACAGGTGAGTGGGGGACGTTTGCAGCACTGGTCTATATCCAAATCCTCTTCCGCCGCCAGATTCCAGAAAAGCAGCATCGACAGATTGACCGTGTGCAGGCATCTTCTGTCCAATCATTTGTGTGTTGTAACGTCCAGGGATGTCAGAGAGAGGCCAACAGGTGCAGCAATATCAGTTAAACTAAATAAAAACTGATTGTTTGCTCTTTATCAGATCATGCCCATGTTATCAATGAATGCTCAGTCTCAATATATTGTCTATGCAGAAAAACAGAATTCAAGCCATAGAACAGATACTCTTAATAGAGGATATATGCTAATATATTTAAAGTGTGTCCTGTGAGGCAACCTATAGATTTAACTATCTCAGCTTCAGTGAAGGCATTTTCTTTTCAGGCCAACACCAAGATGTATTATTGTGTTCTGCTCTATGTGTGTGTGTGTGCATGTGTGTAATAAAGCTGGTTTTCTTTTCAAGGACATGAAACCATCCAATTGTAGATCAGGTCAGATGACTGGATGGAACTGGAATCTCAGCAAGCAGGATGAATTAAAAAATAAAATAAAATCAAAACACACTCACGAGCATACCAACAATGATAGTCATGGTTTATTCATAATGGTCCTATATATTTTTAGATTACAATTTTTTTTTTATATATTTTAGATTATTAATGCTCTCAAGATAAGATTTTCAGAGAACTAACCCTCTGAATACTAAACTTTTTTCAAAACTGACAAATTTCCTGAGGAAATGAAGGTCTTATGCATTGAAAGCACAAAAAATTACTTGCAAAAATTGTCGGTTATTTCAAGAGACGGACCTTCTTTCTTAACTAGTGCCAATGTTTTCTACTTATTAAATACAAAATATTCTTAGTTATAACTTAAGCTTTTAAACAAAGCAAATGAGAATTCATTTGCAGTCATAAGAATTTTCAAGTGAAAAGTTAACCAAATATAATCTTGCAGATCCAGTTCTCAGTACTCAGAGGGATAAAAGCAATTATTTAAATTTGAATTAAGTTTAAAAGTTTCATTATTTTGACAAAATCTTTTTATCAACTGAATTGTTTTATTAAAAAGGCCGAATTAAAGCATTTACCCAACTACTATAGTAATTTTCCTATTTCAATCTGTGTGAACCCTTAAATCCAAATAATAGAAATTCCACAAGATATTGCTAAATCTGAATTAAGAGTAAAAATATTCCCAAAATAAGATGTACTGTCTCATAATATTTGTTACATTTGCATATATAAATGTATATGTAAATGTAACAACTATTATGGGACAGAGGTTGTAATAATTAAAGTTACCATCAGCTAAGTCACTTGAACAAGTTTTCATAATGAAATAAGCCCAGCCATTAATTAAATGGAATCAAACCATTAATGAGGTTGGGAGTGAACTGCAAATGACGTAAAGAATTTGTGGGAGGGATTTTAATACAGGAGGATTATAGTCGAGATGAAAAATAGCTAGGAGCATATAAAATATACATTTCAAAGTTTCCAAATAAATCGTTTCAAATGCCTATCACCATTGAAATAAACCATGACCAGTACACTTAAACATGGCAAAAGCTCCCGCACTTTGATAAGTGTTGAAGAATGACTTTATTTCTATGGAGTTACAAAAATATTGCAAAACAATAAATGCTGGATACACAGCAAGCAATGTATCTAAATACAGAATGTACCATAGAAATCTTAACATGTTAAGAATGGCATAATTTACACTGAAAAGGAGTATAAAATTTAACTGACTTTTTTTTGTAGAATTTTGCTATATAAATATTTTTTTTCAATTTAAAATAAATGAGCTGTACCAATAACTACAATTGAATATCACATTATTCATGCAATCATAAAAATCACAACAGTATAATGAAAATGTGTTGCCTTTACAGAGATAAAAATAAATGCCAAAATAAAAATTGCTTCGTAAAAAAAAGAAAAGAAAAGTAATTATAAAAATAAACATGAGTTTCACTATTCAAAGAATACACTGAGGAGGTGTATCTATGGGTTATATGTAAAAAAAAAATAAAAACAATCAGGATGAGAGTGGGCAGAAGGTTATTACTGGAACAAATACTTTTAAAAATTTAGGAAAACAAAAATCAAACTATTCCACCAACAAGAGCATAAATTTAAAATATTGCTCTTTAAACAAGTCATAACTATTAAAATTCTTTATACAGGGTCAAACATTTAGCTTTAATTGAAATACTGTTAGATTATCTACTTATAGAATACACCACATTTATATGCTTTGCCTGTAATATTTGTAAAAAGAGAGCAACAATGTTTTTGCTCCCCTCCCCAAAGTGCAAAATTATCTAAATAGACATTTTTAAATTGGTAAAATTTAGATTCAAAATTACTGTAATAATTAATTTAAAACATACTGACTACAATTTGCAAGTTATTTTTTAGCTTGGTTAAATTATATTAACAAAGTTAATGCACTAATACAATAGGATCCACTTGTTCATAACAATATCAGGAAAAACATTAGAAAAACAAAGTTCCACCCAATGAGATTGAAAAATAAAATACATGAGGGACCAAATAATAAAAAGAATTGTAGCCATAGCTAACAAGCCAGGCCAAGCAAACAAACATGCCTATGCACAAACATGTTGTTCATTTCTGTTAATCAGAAAAATAGAAACAGTTTATCAGTTTTGCACTCGGAAAAATGCAATAACTTTCATTGTACAATTACATTAAAAGCACTGAATTAATATTGACTACTATTTACCGTCATCTTGATTTTAAAAAAAAGTTTTATTAACAACTTCAACTCTGGCGAGCAAATAGAACTAACCGGAAATCAGATAAACATTTCAAAACTAAATATCCTTTATTTCCGATTAGTGCCGTTTGACTGTCACTCTATGGCAGCGAGCAAAGTTGAGTTGATAAAAACTAAAAATTAAGATGACAGTAAATAGTCGTCAAAATTAATACAATGGTTTTCAATACTCCATCTAAAAATAAAATAATTATATTAAAACACGTTATAAAGCCAATAATTATAGTTCTGATCTACTATATCCAAATAACATTAACTTGTGAAATATCTTGAAAACATAAAAAGCTTTTATAGCTAAAAGTAGGGTTCAGCAGACCTGAGTACAAATAGAAAAATAACATTCAGAAATGTGAACTTAGATTTAAAATTACCAGATGTTTATGTTCAAATTAAAATACAAAAAAGTTATCAGATTAGGCATTTCATATATACATATACAAATATCAGCTGCATCACTTTTGAAACAGCTCAGTTCCTAACATCTTTATAAAAAAAAAATGTTACTTATTTTACAAATCAAAAAATTAGAATCTACATTATTTAAAAGATTTAGATCCTTCATTTTGTGAACATTACAAAGAAAATGCAGAATGTATATTTGAAGTGTTACACACACAAAAAAATTCAAATTGATCATTTTGTGTTTACATAATCTGGGGGTGGAAATTCAAATTTCCATTTATCCCACACAAAGATCAGAAAACATGTCAATCAACATGTAATACAGTGTTTCTCAAATGGGGGTAGAAGAACCCCTGGAGTACTTTGTAGTATTACAGGGGGGTATGTGAGATTTTTTTAAATGTTAATTTAAAAAATATCAGTGATGCATAATTCCTGATTATAGTAGAAGTTCAATAAAAAAAAAAAATAAAAAAAAAATATTAATAAGTTAGATAAACATTTTATATTCAATATTTCTATTTTCAATGCAATTGTTAACTACCGTAACTATGATATGAAAGCAACAATTGCAATCACTTCCACTGTGAGTATGAAGACTGTTTTGATGTTTAAATGACAGACCATTAAAAAAAAAAAAAAAAAAAAAAAAAAGAAGATTTGTGGTTTGAAATGTAGCAGAAATACACCTATTAAAAAAATGGAAAAGTGAAAACAAAATACTGTCAGTATCGGGCAGAATATTGGATTTACTTAAACAAGCTGCAACCCTCCCAAGGTATTCTACTTTTTTTTTTGCAAGGAGAAATTGGCAAACAGTTGCATGAAGTCAGCACAAAACATCAATGCCATGATGGTGAGACGAGAGAAAACTTTCTGACTTCAGATCATCCCAAGAAACAATGTGGAAATTCTCCACATCAGCCAAAGCACGAGTCTTCTTTGTAGCTAAAGTCAAAAACCATTCGCCATAGCTGAAGATCTTCCAGCCACTGTACTGGCCAAAAATGCAGCAGATAAATGAAAAACTGCCTTTGTTAAATGATACTGTTTGCCGCAGAATTGATACAATGGGACTGCTCAATGAATCAACAGATGTCCGTGGGAATTCATAGCTTATTGCTTCCATGAGACATGGATATTCGCGACATTTGTGAACCTATACTTTTCTGCATGAGTTTGGAGGGGAAAACAACTGGAGAGGACACTTTAAATGTTAATGTGTTCTGTAAAAATGGTCTGAAATGGAAATCCTGCAACAGTGTCTGTACTGGTGCAGCTGTGTCAATGATAGGCTGCTTGAAAGTGCTCATGGCTTGAATTCAAAATGAAAACCATGAAGTGCAGTGGAATGTGTCATACCCAGGGAAGCAATGGTGTCCTCCTCTGTCGCATGATGTCTTGAATGACTGCGTCAAAGCCACACACGGCAGTGACTCTCTCAAGGAAGAAACTCAACAGGCTGTCAGAATTACCTGCCAGAGGATGGATCTCCCCATGCCAACTCGTTTGAGAAGAGACTGGTTTGCAAAGCTATGCATCTTGCAGATATATTCAGCAAACTGAAAGTGTGTGTGTCTACAGGGCATCATCCTGAACCTGTCTAGCAAGCCTGCTTTGAAGCACATCATTGAGAGGCAACGGATTCCAGACTAGTCGACAGAAGTGTTATTGCAGGATGACAAAAAATTGGTTTGTCATGAATTCTGAACATTTCAAATGTGCATTAAAGTCTTTTTCACTTACAAAGTTGTTTAATAAATCAGACACTGATGGCACCTCGTTATATAGGTAACCACAGATGTAAAGTATAACGGTTAAAATAAGACATATATAAAAGGCAAAAAACAAGACAACGTCAGAAAAATATTTTTATTCAAAAAGAATAAACATACAGGATATAATCATGAAGATGTTGATTCAGTAACCAACAATTTCCTCATTGGATGAGGAATTAGTATCTTTGAATAAACATGGGAAACAATTTTTATATTTTAGGTTACATTAGTATATTTTTATCAACAATCATGAAAACTGAATGCTGGTCTGGAAAACAGACGAAACATTGGGATTTCAACTACAACTACATCTGAACAGATTTCTGTTCTAGAGTCCTTGTATTATTTTCAATAAATACTCTAATGTGTGAAAGTTAAATGATTTGAAAACTGAAATCAGATGACTTGAATTGGGCAACACACACGAGATGAAATAAATTTTAGAAATCTGACAAGTGAAGCATGTGAACATTAAAACCAAACACACAAAAATAAGGCAACACATTTTGGCACAGTTTAATTGGACAGATGTTAAAAACCTTGCTTCAAAACAGAGAATGGACTGTACAGAGAATAGCTTTTGTTTAATACTACTGAAGAGGAAATACCAAGTATTTTTGAACACACCAAAAAGGATGCTAATAAAGCTGACACTACAATGACCAGTTTGAAAAGTGTTTTTTTTTAATTTTCAAAATTTTGTTTTTCTAGAAACAAGTAATATTGATAAGGAGTCATCTCATTTGCATACATTTTCTACATATCTGTTTAAATACTATATATTTCGGTGGATAACGCGACCTTCAGATAAGACGAGACCCTAATTTGTCTGAATTTCATGGTTTTAATTCACCGTTTTAGCATCTGGCCTATAGGACAATCCTATTTTTTGAATGCTTCAAGTGTTGTCTTATCTGACGAAATATACAATGTTTTTTTCGGCATAAATTTGATCTGCGGAAAGCAGAGTTAAAAAGATCCTTCAAAACAATAATTTACTAGTGGTTTTAGGAGCTATAACAGGTCATTGTTTACTTATTTGTATAATAATGGAGGGGGTAAAAGTGGAAAGATTATGTTTTATACAACAATGGCAGTGTCAGAATTGTTTTTGAAATTGCCAAATAATTTTTTTCTTTTCATGCCTGACACGATTAATATTTTTTCTGAATTAAATCCATGTTCTATCTCTTATGGGCTTTATTTCCAGTTATATTCCGGGCATCTGAAGTTTGAGGCACTTTAAGGTTGAAAATGTATTGCCTATTGTGCTCAATCAAGGAAGAAAGTATTTTTAGAATTGGTCGATTTGGAAAGGAGACAAAATTCAACTGGAAATTCATGCCATAATGCATTTTCTTTTAAGCAGGGTTACCAGATGTCTTTTGCCGCTCAAGACCAAGTTTGTATGGTCTAAGGACCAAATTGAATAGCTTCAGTACCAAATTAACTTAAAATCCATCTAAGCTTGCATTAAAAACGGATTGAAATACAATTTCTTTTAATTGTTTCTGTATATTTATGTCATATCATTCAAGTAAAGGAATTATCTTTTGTAAATTTTCCTTCAGTACCAAATAAGCCCAATTTTGGTCTTGAAAAGTACTGGATGACAACCCTGCTTTCAAGAAGGACTCATTTTCTAATACATGCCTGGAGCATATCCCCTCATTGTCCAACCTTTCACTTCCAGTTAAAGTAACTTCAGAATCAATAAAAATCAATATTTGTACAGTTTTGATACAAATAATATCAAGTTTAGGGATACACACTTCTAATAAGGTTGAAATATGGTGGGTTGTGAATGTGTACAAAATTAAGTATTTTTCTTTAAAGAATTTCAGTGCTTTCAAGAGCAGATGCTCAGCTAGGGTCAAATTACATCTATAGACAGGAATTAATCATTTCTTTATGTAGTAATAATAACAAATAGATATTTTCTATGGTTTTGAGAAGGGACATTAACATTTAAATAGTTCTTCGGATGATTGAACTCCCTTGTTTGTATTAACACAATGTTTCGGCTGATCCAGGTAAAATATCTGAATGTGATGGATGAATTAAAAACTTCTGTTTACCCTAGCACATCCGGATATTACAGCTGAAGAACACTGAATAATGGATTGGGCAAAAAGTCGTGTTAACACAAACAAGGAGTTCAATCGTCCAAAAGAACTATTTGAATAACAAATAGATTGTTTTACTTAAAGTTCTAAGAACCTGCATTTCCCTAACTCCTTTTTCAAACAGTCTTGATTATCAACCAATTTTTCAATTTTTATATCAAAACTAGTAAACAACCTTCTTGTTAAGTCAAGCATAACCTGCTACAATATTGTAGCCATGCTCAAAATTAAATATCAGAACTAATATTTCTCTCCCATTCAATTACATGACTGATTAGTTCTTCAAAATGAGGCATAAAGACATTGATTCATAGCAAATAGTTTTTGTAGGACACAAAGGGAGAAAGAAATTGAGCTAAAAATTCAGTGTTATATGGAAAATTTGAAAAACAAATAAAAATCAAAATGTTCATGAAAAGTGAGAAAGGTACGAAGATCCATAAATATTTGTTAATTACAGAATTATGAAATGGAGTTAAGGAAAACATAAGCTTTAGTATTATTTTTTTTTTTATTCAAATGAAACAAAAAAAAAAATTGTCTACTAAAAATAGTCAAGATTACTGAATGCCTTTAAGTGTACTGTGGCAATATTCCAAATATTGTACTGGATAGGTGTAATTTAAGATTTATCAGCATATTCCTATTGAGATTTACATATACACAAAACTCATTCACAAGAATGAATTTGTGAGAACATTAAAGATGTAAGGAATAAATGTTAAACATATCTTCTAAATACTGCTTAGAAAAGAGTAAAAATAAAGCACCAAGCAATTTAAAAAGAACCAGTTTCATTCAAATAACTTCTAGCAAGGTCAGCTAATCCAATTAAACTGTTTACAAAATGAATGAATATAAAAAAAAAATCTCCAAATGGATATAATTTCATGCATTTAAGATTGTTTTTTTTACAAATTTCCTGAAAATTGAAAACTCTGAAAAAAAGCATCTACAAATCAAAAGAGGGGGGTGATCGCTAAGTTAAGGTTTCTTTTATGAACATAATTGGAATAAAATGTTCTACAAGTTAAAAAATAATCTTGTCTAATTTCTTTAAATCATAAAAACTTTGCTAGGCAAAGTAACATTTTGATACCATAAAATTAGATTACATTAATTTATACTGTACTTAAGAGTATTAAATAAACCATGTAATGGTTACATATTATGACCAAATAACTTTTGATCTGTTCTGATATGGAAGGGAACATGAGTATCAGTTGAAATACATCAGAAATAATTGTTTGATTAATAAAAAAATTTTACTACATACACTTTTTCTGTACTCGTCATTCCGATAATGAGGCCTGAAAGAGAAATAAAATTCAAAGAGTTAGGAAATATTCTTTGTAAATAGCAGGATGAAAAAATTTACATAAATCTATGACTTGGCATTTAGATTCATAACAAAAGTGTTCACATATTAATACTTTTTATATAAAATATCCAGGCAATATTGCTTTCAAATACTATGAATAGTAACATTGCTAGAGTATTCCCCCTTTATAATGTGGGTGTTGGGGTCCAAGGAAGTCAAAACCGTGTTATAAATTGACTGCAAATAATCAAAAGTTAATTACGAGAGCCAAAACAAGTTCAATGGACAGCGAAGGTGTTGTTTCCATATGTAATTATGTTAATTGCAAATTGAAGAAAAATCAACATTTCAGTCATAAACAAATATGTTAGTCCTATTAGGATGAATTCTGGACAAGTGGGCAACAATATAGGCAACTAGCTGGGATACCTGGCATTGCCCAGGGGAAAAAAAAAAAAACTAAATCTAACACTGGAAAGCAATTTATTTTATAGAGATTTCATGAAATTGAATGCACCCCCACCTCACAGGTTGGACTGGCAGACCCACGCAGGCGTGCAACCCCGGGAGGCCTAAGTACCACCTAAAACCTTAAAAATTATTTTTTTCTCAAAACAGAGAATTCATTTGATCACTTTTGGCATTGGTAGCTGAGCACAAACACAGACAATTATTTTTGTAAAATGGTTAAGATTCAAAAACACATCGACTATTTCAGGACAAAAACATCAAAAGAATGTTCAGAAATCTGATATGTTTTCATATATACACTAGAAATCAACTGCTTGTCCTGTAATCTTTCTCTCTTAATCCTTAAAGTGTCTATTTTAAGATTCTGTCAGGTAACAGGCTGAAATAATGTCCGATAGGGTTAACTTTAACCCTATATTGCAAACCAAACACTGACACCGAAAAGATAGAAAATTGTATAACAAAGACCACATTTTTCCATACAGTTTTGACCCAAGAAATTCAGTAAAATGTTTAGTATTAAGATAGTAGATAATGACTGTCCTGTAATCATCTCTGAACACTAAGTCAAAAGCCTTTATTTAAACAAATAATTAAGTCTTTTCTGTCCTAGATTACTCATCATTTTTACCCTGTTGGCATCAAATAAAAAAAGAATTTACATAACTTCCAGTAAATGGTTTTGAAACATGAAATTCAGTGTTTAGAACAAATAGAAAGAGCAATCTACACAACTTGACAAACATGTGACTCATCGAACACCCCAGTCACATGACATCGGAAGTGAAAGACACGCAAACGATCGTCAACGCGATTTCCTCGGTGAAAACCATTTTGATGTTACTGGTGCCAACTATACACCTACAAACACTGGTTGTGAAGGTGGAATTATTCATTTCCTTGAAGTCAAATTAAATCACAGAATGCTAATTAATATTTCTAAATTGCATGATCATATTCAAGAAAGAAATAGTCCAACTCTTTCCAACAATTCCTAGGTTAGTGTATTAGGAAGAGCAATTTGTGGCATTGACAAAAAACTTCCAAGCGCACAGTTTAAACTGCCAAACGACATCATCCACGATCTCCATTGAAGATGAGGCAGAAAAGACTGGACAATTCTCTGCAATTCCGACAAAATTATTCAGGATTTTTGCGTTCCCTAGTTGAATTGGGCTGCAAGAAACCGTACCAAAATGATTGATTGGAAATTTTCATTCGAGTCAATCCTGACATCAGAAAGAATGAGATTGGAGGGTTTTAAAGCAAGCCATTTAAAATGAAATTGATTCCATGCCACTCTCAAAGTGTTGCACGATTTGTCAAGGTGGACAAAATGTTGTTTACTCATGTGATTTTCATTATCCAGATTCAGGATCGCACAATGTGTAGTATACACGAAACAAAAGTGCAAAATGTGTCAAGGAAGATGACAATCACTGTGTTTTTAAAGTTTACTGTATGCTTTGTTGTTGCCCGACATTCCCTAATATATATATATAAACTTTAGTATTTTATAATATAGAAAAGGCTGTAGTCCACGATCCACCAGCCTTCTATAGCTAACTGCACTATATTGGGGGATGGCTGTATTGAACAAATTCAAATTAGGTAGACATGGAAATTGGCCAAAAATAAGCCTTGATTCAAGTAAGCTTCTCTCAAAGAAGCTGAAGAATCAATTAAAAAAGGTAATCTATTATTAGCTGCCTAGGTCTTAGTTTACAGACCAAATATCTAACATACCAGTTGCATTTTATTCATTTGCCATTAGCTGATTGCAATAAACATAAGCTATCATACAACTAAAATGGTAGAATTAAAAACCAATTATTTTTGCACTTCAGGATAGGTTTAACTTTTTAAAAGGTGTGAAATTAACCTCCTTTTTGTAAAAGAGCAGATTTTATGATGATACCCATCAAAATTAGCTTGTCCTCAACATGTTATGCAGTTATTAGCTGAATTTTGATCTGAAATTATCACTGTATAATGTTTGATCTACGTGAACAATATTCACCACTGAATTAAGTGCATTGACAAGGAAGGAGGTTATGCTGAAAAATAAATGATTTCATCATTAGGTTGCAGCCCTATTGATGTATCCACGTACTTACCAAGATCTGGGTTGTGGTCTCTGGGGTTCAGTTATGGGAACCCTTGTTACAATAACAGATGCATTCTTTGGTATCAGATCCTCATCATAGCTATACCCTAAAAAAAAAAAAAAAAAAAAAAACATGTAAATCAGATAAAATGTATATCCCAATTTCTGAATCAATCCTACTGTTCTCATTTTAAATAAAATATTCATTAATTGCTTATAAACTAAAGCAAATTCGATCGAACAGTAAAATAGTCACCTGTTCTAAATGCAATATAGGGAAATCTTGTTCGCTAAATAGACTCACGTAACCAGTTCGAGAAAATTACTTCGTACAGTAGTGTACCCAAAAGAAATGTTAAGTTAAAGAAACAATGGCATTTAAAAAGATTATGTAACCAAAAAAAGACTAGACTAAGATAGTGTTGATGGTTCTAAACAACATATTGATCGGCTATCAAGGTTATAATAAAATTAAAAGCTAGGTCTTTTGGTATATTGCTTCTTCTTAGGGAAGTCAACCCTAACCCCCCAGTAAGCAATACGTTGACACTACACTTTGTTTTTTCTAAAAAAAAAAAAAAAAAAAAAAAAAAAAAAAAAAAAAAAACGGAAATAGGCTCAGCCATTTTTAATGATAACCGTTTTTTAACCCGTATCATCAAAATACACGATTGAAGAGTTTTGTAGTAAATATTAATTTGAGAAAAATCTTTTTTTTTATTAACAATTTTGAATTCCTTTCAAGTAAGATGAATTGACCAAGCAACCAATAGAATTGTATGAAAATGTCCACGATTTTAAGGGGAAAATCAACTACCAACCATTTTTACGCACTTTAGTGAAATTCTTTTGAGAACACAGAAATATGAAAAACTACTAAGATATTAAACTAGGTTCTATTCGTCATACAAGTCGACAAAATCCGGTTGAGAAAATTCATCGTCATGACAGTAACACTCCCCCTCCCCCGCAAATAGCATCCGTTATTTGTCTATGTATTTATTCTAGAACAATAGATACTATTTAAAGTCAGAGTCAGGCTTAAAGCTAACTAATCATTTTTACTATAAACAACAAAAATTGAATATTTCGTGTCGAGAAAGAAAGAGAACCCAATCCCATGGGCCATATTGTTTCTATTTTTAGACCATGTGGCCCTTTTGAGAAATCAACAACTACCCTGAATTGTGGGAAGCCAGTAATGAATTACAAATATCCAGATTTCCTAGAAATTTGATCAAACACTGCATTAATCAGGAAAAGAAAAACAACTTTCTCCGATCATCCGATTATTAATGTGGTAGATTGAAAATTTCAAAGTTATTCAACGCCAAGACAACCATTTTTTACCTTGAAAACAATCTTTTCTTCTTCATTCAACCACACATTTACATTTCATATTGTAGACAAAAATAGCATCGCAATTTGCTAACAATGCGAAAAAGTGAAATAAAAATATTGACTTATTCAATCTGACTTCTACACCCAACACGACATTAACTAACAATAACATCGTTGGGTCACGTTTTATTTTTTGTTAACAGATTTTCTATGTATATTCATGCATTACACTCAAAGGAACATTAGAAAATAAAAACCGTTTAACCATTTTCAAATGAAAATTAAGCATTTCTACAAGCTACACTAACACTACTCTGCAAACAAGGATTTGTGAAAATTAAGTATTCATAAAGAACGTGACAGTTTTCAAAGTCTAGTCAAAAGTTAAAACAATCTAATGAATCTTATTTCACAGTAAAGGAGTAAATTGTAGATTTAATTTATTAAAAGCAAAAAAAAGGTCTTAACTTTTAGATTTTTCTCAAATTAAAATGCGCATCAAGATATTCAGTCTTTTTTTTGCTTCAGTCAAATTGAAGTCAAGTGAGAACCGGAATTATAATTTTTTAAATTATATTGAAACCTAAAGCTGAAAATTACTAAAGAGCCGACATCCTTGATTTAAAGAAAATAGTTTTAAACGGTTCGGAGAGAGAATTTTAGATAAAGATTTATCTAAAAAGATTTTTTTTTTAAATTATTACGCTATAAGAAAAACAGTGATAAAGAAAAAAATCCATTTGGATTTCACTTCCCATTAAAAAAAACTACTGAATATGAAACATTTAAATTTGTAAATCGAACATCAAAAGTCGGACACAAATTCAGGGTCCAGTTTTACATTATACATATATTATAAATAGATCACTCATTTTAGAGCCAATTCACTCGATTCTCCTATAAAAGTTACTTTTTCTCAAAAACGAAAAATTTCCGGAAGAAACTAAAGTCAGATTCAGTCAAAGCAGTTCGTACTACATAAAATATTTTTTCATAATTTCTTTTTTTTTTACTTTACTCGGCCGAATCTTTACCAAAATAGGGAACGAAAGGGGAAGCTCATAAATTATGAACTTAGGATTACTATTTACTCTTGTATAATGCGAGAAATTTAATATAAAAAAATTAGGGTAAAAATTGGGGGTAGCATTATACATGAGTGTAAAATACTAACTGACTTTTTTTAGCCACAAAAAGTGGGGTCGCATTATATTCGAGTAAACACGGTACAAGGAAATATAAAAAATTGACACTAAATCAACGTAGTTAGTCAATTTACAGCTGTACTTACGCGTGTATAATGCGATAAATTTAATATTAAAAAAAAAAAAACAGGGTCAAAATTGGGGGTAGCGTTATACATGGGTAAGAAAGAAAACTACATTTTTTTTTTTAGCTACAAAATTTAAAGTTGGGGTCGCATTATATTCGAGTAAACGGTATTTACAATTTTTTTAAATCAACGTAGTTAGTCAAAATACAGTGACTAACTCTACAAATTAAAATCGAAATTACTTTTTAAAAGTCGAAATAAAACAAATGAAAATAAAAAATTTTTACTTACGTTGCTGGTTTTGAGCATTGGTTATTTGCAGGTCAAACTCGGTGGACTTGCCCAACTTTTTCTGTAGAATAATGGCCTTTTTTAAATCAATCAGAGAAATATGAAGACCATCAAAGGTTACAGTATCATACTGTAAACAGCTTTTGAATTTATAATGTACAGACGACATTTTAAAATGATTTGGGAGGAGATTTTAAGCTCCTACAATGTTCAAATATGAATGAATTGACGAAACGAACTTCCCAGTCCAGAGGGTTGATCGTTGAAATTAGACAGTTTTATCAACTAAAACTGTTTGAAATTAAACAGTTTTACTGTTTAATAACCTGGGTTTTGGATGGTGGTTTCTATATTAAAATTAGAGCAGTTACTACTAAATAAAACGAATATTTGTAGAAGAAGCAGAAGCAAGATTGTGGCGATGCTGTTTAGTATTATTAATATGTCGTAGTCTTCCTTAGGTTTTTTGTTAGAACATCACATCGCCATTAAAAATGCAGGATTTCCTTTTGTTCTTGTCTTTTAAGATTAAAGAAAGTGTTTGGTCCAAGCTGCATGGATTTTTGATGGAAACTGGAAAAGAAAAATCAGTTTCAATAATAGAATTAATAATTCTATGTATTTTTCTTCTTGAATTGCGTATTTTTAAACGGGAAGACACGTAGTCAAGTGAACTTCCCTTATGGTGAAGATTATGTCACACGGAGTCACTACGAAGTGGAAGGGATTTGAGATCTTTTTTCGTAGAAATCACGGCGAAAAACTTTCAAAAATGTCCTTTACCCCCGCATGTGGGGGACCACGTTGACGCTAAAACTAGCAGATAATTGATTTGGGGTCAAACGGGCTGTATAAAGGTGCAAAATGAAGTGATTATTCTAAAGAAGAAGCACAATGCTGTAGGAGTGTTCAGAGGCTTCCTCGCCTCAGCCTTCAAAATGGCGATCGCTCCGCGTCTCTTCGACTTATATAGCAGCCAGACCACGTGGTCGTGACGTCACTAACGGCCTTAAAACGAACGAACAAAGCTATTCACAATGTTTCCGTATTTTCAAAGAAAAGGGTGTAAACAGTTTTATTTATTTATTTATTTATTTAGTATTAGTCTTCTACTATTGATGGATGTTTTATTTTCGAAATTTAGCAGCATTAATTAGCCATTTGAGTTATAGGAAATAAACAAAATCAGCTTTCAAAGTAATGTGCATAAATATCACGCACATTAGCTGAACTAAATAATAATAATAGCTTGTAGGAGGGATGTTCAAGACATTTATCAAAATAATAATAATAACATTGTATCAACGGAAAAACTGTTACTAAGACAAATTGTACTAGTTTACAAAGAAAAAAGGCTCTTTTTTTAAAAGACTTGTCGAAAACAAAAAAATTGTAATAAATAAAGATTCCCGTTTACGACCATGATGCTTCTAATTAAATTAATTTATTTGATTCGTCCAAAGAAATTAGGTGTAGAAGCAAAAGTATTTCTTAGTCATTAAAGTTCTCTTCATTAAATAAACTTAAAAGTAAATACGATACTACTTCTCTTGTCACTTAAGCAGAGTACAACTTAACCTTCAGGAAGTTGTACTTTTTAAACCAATTATTTCCAAAATGCCAATTAATAAATAAATACAAAATAATAAAAAGATTTTATTTGCTTTGAATTTGCAGAATACGACAAATGGCTTGATTTTTTTCTAGCCAGAATTTCTCGCACAAAATCTATCACGTTTTAAGTTTCCAACATCACTCTTAACTCAACTATTTTTGTATTTATTTATTTATCAGATGAAGCATGGTCTGAGTAGTTGTGATGAAAAGCGTCTCAAATAAAGCTGAAAGAAAATACTATTAAAAAAAGTTAATGGTGATTTCTTTTTATTTCCTGAAAAGCTATAACCTATCCTTGAGGTTAACATATTTTTTTTACATACCACACACACACATAAAGAAACAAAATAACATCTCCCAAACAACATTTTAACCCTAAACCTTAACTAGAAGAATATTAATGAGCTGGAAAGCTATATTTGAACAAATTGGGAGCCACATTGATTTCTAGACGTTTGAGGGGCATATCTGGAGATTTGGGGACGGGGGGGGG
>VCCN01002452.1:4744557-4754989 GCA_006491835.1 Architeuthis dux
GACATTGGTAGCATGATGGTTTCTATTGAGTGACTAACCAGATGTTGAAAAATTATTTCTTTATTTCAGAGAAAACAAATGAAAAGGTTTATGCAATTGCTATCAGTATTTAACATTGAGAAATACTTGAGAATGCTAATTAAGTCAAAAGATTAATGAACTTTTATAATAGTGGTATTTGAAATAAAAACCAAGCTGTACTACAAGAACCCAAGGAAGCTTTGCAGGCAGGGTTGGGTGTTGTTTAATAGGCTCATTCCATGTCAAATCAACAAATTTTTACTTCCTAAATTTTCATATAAAATGAAATATTCCATTTGAAAATTCTTTTTAACCTGCACAAATTGACCTTTTTTGTGAATTGTAGTTCATTAAAATCCTTGTAGCACAAGTTCCTACTTGTTCTCCACCATGAATTTTTGTACATATCATGCCAAAGGCCAGACCAATTAATTGCCAAATTTAGAAAAAAATTGGTCAACATGTTGATTGACATATCGAAAGGTCAAGTTTCAACTTTTTTATTTGACCTCTGAGGTATAAAAGTTTTAGATCTACTTGAGTACTTTAGAATGGTATATAAATGAGCTTTCTAGGTGTAAAAACAACTGAGATATTGATTTTCAAACGTTGTCATTACCTCCAAAAATTCACATTTTTTGCAAAGTTCAGAGCTCAAGTATCCACGGAACTCTTTGAACTAGAAATGTGAGATGGGTGTCATTCAATTTGTCTCAAACATTTGAACAAAATCCATGATGGTCAAACCATGAACCCTTGTTGTTTTGACAGATGTAACTAATACAATAGATTAAGTACAGAATGGCCCAAAAATATGAGATTCTAACAAATGGTAATGGTTCTATTCAAATAAATAGGCCTATGAGACAGACTTTCAATTCAGTGAAATCATGTAAGCTGCATGTGCTCTTATCAACAATGGCTGAGCAGCGTATTTCCCATTATATATTTATTCTAACTAGCTGAACCTGTGAAAATTCCACATGTGTTGACAACTAAGATTATTCGTTATTTCATGCCTTTGCTTGGTCCACTGCTGGACAAAAGCCTTTCCCAGTTGCTTCCATGCCAACCGTGACTGGGCTAACCATTGTCAGGTCTTACCGGCAAACCTTTTTATCTCAGCCCTCCATCTTCTATCTGATCTTCTCTTACTGCAATTGCTGTCCCGTGGGAAACATTTGACTAACCGTTTACTCCATCTGTTATCTTTCCTTCTTGCTATATGTCCTGACCACCTCCATTTTTATCACTTCTGTAATATCTTTTACCCTGGTCTGCTCTTATTTGTTAATATTTTTGTATATATAAGTGGGAGGTGTCACACTGTCTGTTGTCATGCTATAGAAACCACCTAAACATGAGTGGAGCCCAACCAGATTTGGCATGCATACTCAATGGACCTAGGGGAAGATTTTAAAGTAAAACGTTTTGAGAAAAATATTTTTAAAGGTTTTAGAGGCTGGCTTCTATTTACAATGTAACTATACTGCTAAACTGAACCCTTGCTTTCCATTTAATAAACTTATATACATGTACATATCTTCTTATATATAATTCGTTAAGAGGGTTAAAAGTGAAGTAAATATTAGGTTGGTGCAAAAATAATTGCATTTTTCACCATCAACTTTAAAGCAGTCTATCTCAGCTTTGAATAAAAGTTACAAATCTAAAAAAGAACCATTAGAATCTACACATTTTTGCCAACTAGAAACAAGTCCATTTATTCTGGAAGCATAGAATTCTGGGGTCGTGGAACCAATGTGCTTGGTTGTTGGAATGCTTGAAAAACGGGTAGTTGGTTGGAGAGAGAGGTCTGGTAAGTAAGCTGGGTGAGGTAGAGTTTTATGGCCTAGTTCGTTCAATTTCTGCAGGGTTATCCGCGTGACATGTGGTCGGGCGTTGTCATGGAGAAGAATTGGTCCTTTTGATTGACCAATATTAGACATAAAAGTTGTAGTTCTTGGTGCATTTTGTTGACTTCCTGGCAATACTTCTTTGCTGGTTTCACCAGGATTCAAGAAGTTGTAGTTGATGATTCTACTTGCCGACCACCAAACATTGACCATAATCTTCTTTTGATGCAGGTTTGGTTTGGGGAAGTGTTTTGGTGATTCACCTCTGTCCAGCCACTGCGTGGAACACTGTCGATTGTTGTACAGAATCCATTTTTCGTCACAATACGATCAACAAATGGATTGTTTTTGTTGCGCAAAAGAAGCACAGAGCCGACTTCATAATGGCAAATATTTGTTATTTTTGTTAAGCTCAAGCTTTTTTGCTTTTCTAATTTGGTGCAAATGTCAAGCAACTGTTGAATAGTCAACGTTTAGTTCCTCTGCAACCTCTCGAATTGTTTTGCGTGGGTCCACCTCAATAATGGCTCTCAATTGGATGTTGTCAATCACAGAAGGACGTCCACGAACCTCCTCATCTTCAAGTCTCTGTTTCAAAATCTTTTGAATGAATGTTGAGCTGTACGTTCATTGATGGTCCCCTGGCCAAATAATTGGTTGATATTGCGAGCAGTTTCCGCTGCCCTTACGTCCCATTTTGAACTCATATCAAAATTGCTCAAATTTGCTTTTTTTCCATCTTTGATTTGACAGCCTCAAATAAACCAGAATAAATAGTGAAAAGAAAATGTTCAGCTTGAATAAATAGAGCTAAATTCACGCTTTAAAATGGTACATTCCATGAACTTAGTTTATTCCAAAATAACCATCAAAATTTGAAATTAAAAAAATGTAATTATTTTTGCACCAACCTAATATTTAACCCAGCATAGATGGGTACTTCAGCTAGTGCATATATATATATATATACACAGTGAATTTTTACAAAATATTTAAAATATATGGCAAGTGTGTATAGTTGGCAACAGTAATATTAAGTGGGGCAATTTGATTCATAAGGCACTAATATCAAGTATTTATTGAACAGCAAAGGCAAAACACAGCTATAAAATTCCTTATGAAGAAATGATAGTGTTACTGCGACAGGGAACATCCTTTCAACTTAGTTGTATGTTTATGTTCATTAGGATTTCTACAGATCTGGAAGGAAATATACATTTATTTGTTTGTCTTTTATGCCAAGAGTTTTTCAGGCAGTTGAACCGATTCTTTGTGTTATTTACAGTATCGTCCATAAATGAGTACACCCCTACCACTTTTTCATAGAAAGTTAATTGTCTTAAAAACCAAACATACAGTATCGTCCATAAATTGTTGGTGCACCCCTACCACTTTTTTATAGAAAATTAATTTTCTTCAAAACCAAACATAGCAGGATTTTATCATTTCTAGTGGAACATTACACAATCAAAACGGCTATAATCAGGTATTATTTATGACCAAACTCTACAGCATTGAAACTTTGTTGCCAAAAAATATATGATGCCATCCAAAAATGAGTAGACCCTACAAAAAAGTTTATTTAGAATCAATAGTTTGGTCATAAACAATACTTGATAATGTCTGTTTTGATTGTGTAATGTTCCATTATAATTATTATTGTTATTTTTATTCCTTTTACTCTTTGGGTATCTCCAAACTATACACAATACTTACACATCAACTTCTAAACAAATACCAAATTCATAAAAACATATTCTAATGTACATAAATACAAACAACATCTACAATTTAACACAATTCACAGATCAAACTCTCTTGAAAGATTCCAAAAATGTCCTTGTCATGTTTCTTCCATAATTTTTAAAATTATCTAAATTATTTTTAAAACTATCTAAATTATTTAAAAAACTTTGTACACTATTGCTATCTTTAACATGACTATATTACTCTATTCGAAAACAAATCTAATTATTTAGTAGTTTCAGAAATCTGTCTTGTCAATAGATTTCCAGTTCGAGGAGAGATATTAAAGAATGGTGTACCCCATTTAGAAATTCTATTAATTATTTTGAAAGTCTCAATTAAATCCCCCCTCATTCTTCTCTCTAGCCATTAGATATAATAAAATCCTGCAATGTTTGGTTTAGAAGAAAATCAACTTTCTATAAAAAAACTCATTTATGGGCAATACTTTATGTTGTTCCCACAATGTTTTGGCTGTTCCATTCTATGGCCTTCTTCAGGTGTACTATCCAGGTGGAAAGAAAGATGAAAAAAAATCACCAGCAGGTAAAAAACAAAATATAAAAATAATATTTATTCACACTTTCTGTACATAAGTTATAAAGAATAGTTTCTCCATGAAGTCTTTTCATCTGTATTAGACTGCATCATCGTCTTTGATGTTGTAGTTCCTTATTTTAGGTTTCTGAGTTTTCTTGTTCTGGCCTTTCACTTTAAGCCTTAGACTGGAAGACACCTTACTCTTCTCTGCTTGTTTAGGATCTGCATCAGCTGATAGAAATTCTGAAAATATTTGTTAAAAATGAATCAGCAGGAATGAAATGGGAATGTTCAATGACATTTTAATTACTGTATTTCCCGGTGTTGAAGAAGCTATTTTTTTCCCTGAAATAAGTCTTAAAAATTTACCCTGCATCCTAGGGCTGAAGGTTACTTTTTTCATAGAGGAAGTTAATCTATGCTAGACAGTAATCTGAACTCCTGTATACAACCTGTCTTGAATGAAGTGTATAAATTATACTTAGCATAAAGTAGTAAATAAACAAATAATAGTAAAAATATATGAAATTCCTATAGGTATATTACTGTAGATGAGTGAGTAGTCAAATGGATGTATATGTCACTAAGCCACCCATAAAACATCTTGGTAAGGTAGGTGAAAGGGCTGAGACTTTAATCTTATGTACTTTTTTCTTCAAAATTTTGCAATTCAAAATTGAGGTATGTCCTTGACCAACAGGTAATACAGTAAATAAAAAATGTTAAGACTTTTATACTGAAATAATTCAAATTTTATTACATTCATCAAATGCCACACTTTTTCTTTATTCTTATTAATCTACATAACTTTATTTTCTCCCTTGCTACCGTGTCTGTCACAGTTATAGTAACAGTAGCAGCTATGGGTCATGGACTAGTTTCTTATAGGAACAATCACCATCTCCTTATAAAATTCTCAGCCATTAACACATATAAATTTAGAATATGAGACCCAGTAAAAAATATTTCTACTGTCACCAATCACTGAAAGTTTTATCATGTTTTCATATAACCAAGGAGTTTTTGTCCGGCTTTGCAATTTAAGTGTGGAGGTTTTGACCACGTGGTTTTTGTCCCCATCATTGCAGTTCTATGGCTAACTCAATAAAATTTCCATTTTATTGTGATTGATGGCAACTCACTTCTATCTGTGAGTCAGAGCTTTTATCTTGCAATGGACAGGGCCTTTTATCTTGCAATGGATAACTATTACTCTTCACCACCTTCTGCAGTTAATGGGTTAATAACTTACCTGAAGCTTGAGTCATTTGTATTGGAGGCACAGAGCTGATCGTAGATGTCTCCTCATCTAATAATTTCCATACATCAAGAATCGACTGCCCTCCTTCTGATGAAGCTCTTAACAGAGATGGCTGGGGCTTTTTTATTTGGTCATCACTCATCGCTCTTGGTGAATCTAGAATGAATGAGAAATTGTAAAAAACTGACTGAATGTTAAAAAAACAATTTAATTGAGACATTCAAAATTATTAATGGAATTTCTAAATATGGTACACCATTCTTTAATATCTCTCCTCGAACTGGAAATCTATTGACAAGACAGATTGCAAAAACTAAAACTACTAAACAATTAGATTATTTTTCTAATGGAGTAATATATTTTTGGAATAAGTTGCCTAGTCATGTTAAAGATAGCAATTGTGTACAAAGTTTGAAAAATAATTTAGATAAGTTTAGAAATTATGGAAAGAGCATGAGATTACAAGGACATTTTAGGAATTGTCTGATGAGATTTTCAAGAGGGTTTGATCTGTGAATTGTGGATGTTTTTATTTATGTACATTTGAATGTGTTTTTTGGAAATTTGTATCTGTTTTGAAGTTGATGTGTAAATATTGTGTATAGTTGGAGATGCCCAAAGAGGCAGAATAAAATAATAAATAATGTACAATAATACCTCTAGATATTTTTCAAAAACATGCAGCGCTATAGTCATTATAACGTGGCATAAATAGCATGTCCAGAACACCTCTCTTTGCCTTGCTACTGCGCTCCTAGTCTGGGTTATTCTCATTATTTAAAAATACATGATGTCGTTGTTGAGCCTCAACAAAATGGAATGGATTAGTGCTGTGAATCTTATATGGTAGCTACTTTCTGGAGCTGGTGAAATATCACTAGGCGTTGATATATATCGTTACAAGATAAATTATTGTTTATGTGTATGTGTTTATTTTCAAGAATCCATTTAGACCAAAAACTCATCACAAAGGAAAATGCAGATATTTTAGATGAGTATTTTATGGTAACCAATCCCCTTTTAATTGGATGGAGGCTATAATGATAAAATTACAATATATTAATTACAACTAGTCTGTTTGATAATTGTTATTGGCTACTGACAGACAGACTTCAAAGATAAATTGGTGGCTAATTGGCTAGCTCATACAACCACTAAATACGGCTCTATAAGGCATTGGTGGCAGGGGCCATGGTGAGGAATTCTAGTGAAAACAGGACTGGCTGCTGCAGGGTCAAACCCCACTCCAACTTCTATCCCGACTGAAGATGATTACTGCAACTTTGTATTGTATATATAATAAATACAAAATTATAAAAATATATATACTTTTGTATAAATGTATTTATTAGAATGAAATAAGCCTGTGCGTATCTGTATAATATATTTTTGTTAATATCTAAGACTTGTCAGTTTAGCTTGGTCAGTAAGACAGCCCCTTCACAATCAGTTGGTCGTGAGTTCAAATCACAGTAGAGGAAAATGAATTTTACATATTGGTTTACACCCCTAATTTTGGTGAGGATTGTTCTCATTCTTGTTACAGTAGGAAAACAAAATCAATTCCAGACTATTCTTCTGGTCATGGTAAATTTGGTCTAAAAAATGGCAGAAAAATTATTTTCAAAAAAAAGAAATTAAAAAAATAGGAATTGATAGAAGACCATTACTGAAATATTGATGGTAAAAAAATTGAAAGTTAAAAGGTACGAATGAATGAAAGACCATTATGATATTATGTTTTACTAAAAATAGTACAGTAGACCCTCGCTATAACAAACCAATTGGGGAAGGGGTGGTCGTTAAAGACGAAAATTCATTATACCCAATGGTTGCCCCTCGTTCGGTAAACAAGAAGTAAATTTGGTAATTCACTGCATTTAACAAAGATTGTTTAGTGAATCCAAAGGCAGTTCGGTCAGCTTTGGATTTTTAAAAAAATATTGGAAATTGCAGAATTAATCAAATAAAATTTTTTATTTTATAATGTTAGAAATTCGAATGCAAAATTTACGTCAGTTTAATGTTTAAATTACACTTTTCACGCTGATAATTTTCTGAAAAACCTCCGATTTTATAGATTTTTCTCAGAGAAAGGATATATCAGGGTTTTTTTTCCCAATATTACTTAATAATAACACACAGATTTTGACGATAAAATAATTTTTTATACAAGTTTGAGTCATTTTAATCTTGGGTGTTCCCGGTGAAAATTTTTGGCCATACTTATAAATAAAACAATTCAAATCTCACTTTTCCCCCCCTTTTTAACTCAATAACAACAACTCAGTTTATTCTGCAATTTCCAAGAGTTTTACACAAAATCGTTGACGAATTCTGATTTAGTACTTATCATAATGATAATATCATTATAATAGTTTAAACAGAATGGGTTTAGCCAAACGGCATATCGTTTGACGTTTTGTAATCTATCAATTTTATTGTAATAAACTTTGTGTTAATAATAAGAATACAGAGTGTAGAAAATTCTCATAAAAAATTATAGTTAATTTTTTAATTAGAATATATCATACACATTTTGTTTTTACAAAAAAAATATCTGTTGGAAATTCTTGTTGAATCTAGGACAAGTCGGTCGCGGACAGTTCGGACCTGGACAAGTCGGTCGAGGACAACTCGGCGCCAATATTTCAAACCCGGACATTTTGGCCGCGTTTCGTTTTTAAAGGCGAAAATAACTATCTAGAGGCCAGACGGTAAATAGAATCAAAATATATAAATCTAATGCAATTTACAATAATAAGTTAATTCATTTGTCCGTTCTTGTTCCATTAATAATTAATAAAATAATATCCCTGGCTATTTAAAAAGAAATATTTTATTAATTCTGCAATTTCCAATAGTTTTACACATTCTGATTTAGTACTTATCATTATAATAGTTTAAACAGACTGGGTTTAGGCATGAAGGTTTAGACAAACAAAGTGAACAGTCACCGTCAGTTTTTAGCACTCAGAAAAAATGTATTTGTAAACAAAGAAAATAAAAAGAATCTAATGGGAACTAAAAAAAATGTGTCAATGTTAACTTTCTGTTGAAATTACTGTGACGTCATTTTTTTTACGTGTTCAACTTTCTCTTTAAAAAAAAGTGAGCAAAATGTGTCGTTAAATAAGAAGAAAGTTTGTTATGGTCCTTGTGTTTACTGTATTTATCGAACTTTGTTATAGTGAGTTTACTGTAATTCAAAAATAATAAAATTTGGTCGCAGAAAATTCGGTCTTATATGTTATTTAATATAGACTGAATTTTCCGGACAAAATTTTCAGACTATCAATTACAATACCTTCCCAATCACAGTTCAGTTCATTAAGAAAACCTAAATATTTTTAATGTACTATATTATTAAATTATTTGTTAAACAGGAGTTTATTTTTGACTGATTTTCATGTCTAACAACCTAAGAAAACAAAGCAGCATATAGTAATATGCATAAAACAATTCCTTTTGGTGGGTAAAATAAATTTTGTTGTATTTTTGTTGAAAGCAGTTTTTGTTTTCTCAACAAAAAATTGCCAAATCTATACAATGATATCATAAAAATAGATATAGGAATAAATACATGAGTGTATGTATATAGTTTAGCTTATACCGGTACAAACAAGGCCACGGTATTGAGTCACCCAATGAGGATCAAACTCACTACACTATATATATATATATGGAGTGCCTTTTGAAACCGGTAAAGGCAAATCAAAATTATTATTTTTATGTCAAAACACCTATGACTAAAAATAAAAACAGCTAAAACCAAGCTGGGCTATTCCCTTTTTTCTTAAACTTCAACAACCCTATTGTGGATTCTACTCAACCACTTCTCTTTCTCTCTCTCATATATATATATATAATCGATACATTAGGCTGTGCGTGCATTGGAAAATGTAAAGTTATATTTTTTCATGTGAAACAAAAAATCTTGAAAAAACAGTACCTATATTCGTTTTATAAGAGAAATAACACTGCAACAAGATTTTTGTTCCCGGGTAGTGAGTGTTATTTTCTGTTTGCTTATGTGTAAAAAGTATAGAAAATGGCTATTATTCCCTTCAAACTTTGCTTTTGTGACCAGGACAGTGATATTTATATAAGCAACAGCATATAAATATCACTGTCCTGGTCACAAAAGCAAAGTTTGAAGGGAATAATTGATATTTTCTCTACTTTTTAGACATAATCAATTAGAAAATAATAAATGTATTACCCAGGAACAAAAAAAGTAAAAATGTGTTACACAGTGTATTTGATTATTTGAACTTTAGTCATTTTCTTGTGATGGAAACCCATTGAAATGTAATATTTGATTCCCCATGTGGGCAAAAACCCATTGAAATCTGGATGGTCAGTGAACAAAAGAATTTAATTTTAGCAGATACTTCTCTTATAATCCCAAACTTTTCATCTGTCCTACAACAATTCATACCCTAAATGTTTGACCTGAATTCCTGAGTGAAGGCTGAATAGTAAAAATGAGAAAACAAATTTAAAATGGGGATGACTCTCACTTCACTCTCCATATTCAGAGGGGAAGTGGAAATAGTTTCCTATTAGAAACTGTCAACATAGGTTTCTTCAGTTTTTAAGTGATTCTTGCTGGCTGGCCATGTATGTATGTATCATGTGTACAGGCCGCACCAATGGAGCTAGTGGGCTGAAAATTTACTTCTTATCTCTACAAAAAATTTTTTAAATACACCCCCAAAATAGGGTCCAATTTGCAACGTAATTTTATGCTAAGTTGATCCCTTAGCTTGTGTCCACCAGCATTCATGCATGTTTTTTGAAAATTCTTACTTTTTAGTGATCACTGCTCAACAAAAGGTGAGAGAAGTAACTTATTCACTGATCACCCCTTTTCCCATTTTTTAATAGATCACCCCCAACACAGCATTCTGCCTAAAGACGTTGGTCACGTGGTGGTTTCTATTGAATTGAGTTTTGTTTTTTAATAAATTTATGATTCAAACCATACTGGTAGCATTTTCATCAA
>VCCN01002452.1:4756979-4772472 GCA_006491835.1 Architeuthis dux
CAAGATCAATCCCTGGGGCTTCCCAAAAGGCAAGTGCCAAGGGAACTGGACAATAGGGCCCCCACAGTAAAATATGTTATACAGCATAATTTGAATATTTGAACTTTAGTCAAGTGAATCATTGACCTTTTCTTGTCATGCAAAAGCCCATTGAAATGTTATATTTGACCCCCCATGAGTGCAAAAACCCATTGAAATCTGATATTTGAATCCCCACAAGGGCCAAGCCCATTGAAATCTGGATGGTCAGTGAACAAAAGAACTTAATTTTAGTAGATACTTCTCTTATAATCCAAAACTTTTCACCAGACCTAGAATAATTCATACCCTAAACTTTTCACCTGAATTCCTGAGTGAAAGTTAAATAGTCTGATTTTCAGAACAAATTTAAAATGGAGATGGTGTTGATTCTCACTTCCCTCACTATATTCAGAGAGGAAGTGGAAATACATTTTTGCGTTTTTTATTTTTATTAGATGAATAATTATAAATCATTATTTTTTTTAAAATTTTTATGACTACTTTTTTTACCTTCATCTTAATTTTATTAGTCACTTTTTATCGTAATGTTTTGCTCAGGCCGATTACCCTCCGACAGTGAGTAAATAGCTTTGATCAGAAAATAAAGAACAAGCCTTAGGTGGGATTCAAACCCACAGTATTATATATCATTACCAGGATCTACCATTAGATTGCCCATGGGTGCTTATATTAGGTGGGCGTTTATTTGGGGGTCAAGTTTTTGTAGAAGAAATTTTGAAAGCATCTATGTTTTAGTGTTCGTTAGCATAAAAAAATCGGGCTCTTTGAATATGTATATAATAATTAAGACATCAAGTCCGAAATATCTGTCAGTTCGTTGTATAAACAAAAAGTTGATTGAAAGAAATTAATTTGCTCGATACTTCTTCAATGAGTTTGAAAACAAACTATATTATTTATTTATTACAAAAATTAAATTATTTTTTGTTTTTGCAGGTACTAAATACAGTCTATATAGACTGCATTTAGTATATATATAATATATATATATTTGGAAGAAGAAAAGAAAAAGTAAAAATATGTTACACAGCATAATTTGAATATTTGAACTTTGTCAAGTGAATCATTGACCTTTTCTTGTCATGCAAAAACCCATTGAAATCTGATATTTGACTCCCCACAAGCCCATTGAAATCTGGATGGTCAGTGAACAAAAGAACTTAATTTTAGCAGGTACTTTTCTTATTAATCTCAAACTTTTCACCAGACCTACAACAACAATTCATAACCTAAACTTTTCACCTAATTTCCTGAGTAAAAGTTAAATAGTAAAAATCAGAACAAATTTGAGTTTTGTTTTTTAATAAATTCATGATTCAAATCATACTGGTAGCATTTTCATCAAGGTAACTTAATTTTACCACCACCACCACTGCTTGATTTACGAGGTAAAAAGTAGCATATATGGATGGCAGTGATTCAATTGTTTCATGGCTTGCTATTGGTTTAAAAATGTTTAGATGTTGGGATAGTGATGTTGTGAATGTGCTTGGCGACTTGGCACCAATTCAGTTTTGTCTGGAGTCGGAAATGACTTGTGTTGTAACAAAACTAGCAGATTTTTATCCCAGTCTCTCAGGGTCTCAGAACCAACAACTTCCATCTGTTTCTCTGAAGGAACAGGGTTTGTTAAATGGGGGCTGATGGCTAGGTGCGTGTTTATTGACTGAAACATATACATAAACATTATAGTAGTTTTATTTTCTAATTGCTTATGTGTATAAAGTATAGAACATGGTTATTATTCCCTTTTTTTTACCAGGACAGTGATTTTTCTTACTTCATGTGATTAAAAAATATGCAAATTCACTCATTGTCCAATTGGAAATAAGTAGATTTCAAAATATCACTGTTCTGGTCACAAAAGCAAAGCTTGAAGGGAATAAATGGCATTTAGACATAGAGAAAATAATAAATGTATTACCCGGGAAGAAAAGAAAAAGTAAAAATATGTTACACAGCATAATTTGAATATTTGAACTTTAGTCAAGTGAATCTTTGACCTTTTATGTTATATTAACCCCCCACTTTTTATCGTAACTTTTTGCTCAGGCCGATTACCCTCTGACAGTGAGTAAATAGCTTTGATCAGAAAATAAAGAACAAGCCTTAAGTGGGATTCAAACCCACTGTATTATATATCATTACCAGGATCTACCATTAGAATGCCCATGGGCGCTTATATTAGCTGGGCGTTTATTTGGGGGTCAAGTTTTTGTAGAAGAAATTTTGAGCTGCCAATTGATAGTGAAGTGAATAAAAACACATGAGTCGTAATTTCTATTGTTTTATTATGCTCAATTTAGAAGTTGTGATGGCCTTTGATTAATGACCCTGGGCTATTATTTGGTCCATTTTTCCCACCCAAATTTTGCTTATTTTCCTTTTTACCACCCTGGGTGATCTTACGGTAGATCCCAGTATTATTTTTTTAAAATTTTTATGAAAAATAATAATGAAGTATAAATACTTTCCTATTTTAATTTAGTTTTGACCTTCTTAGCATTTCATAGTGTTTTTTGGTTTTTTTCTCAACTCCATCTTCAAGTACACACATATTTCTCCTATAAACAAATAACTTTCTCATTTATTCAAATTTCAGAAAAAGTATAATGTCTTGTGCTGCACCTCCCCATTGTATTTAAAGGGGAAGGGTCAAGATCAATTCCTGATGACTGAGGCTTCAAAAAATTTAATCTAATTTAAAAGAATAGAAGTACTATATTTATGTTTCCTAATAATTCAATATTACTAAAGTTGAATTTAGTTAAAATTTAGGCGATTATTGGAGATTAGCATAAAAACTTCATAGTTTTCTGGCCAAACCTTGCCCAGGCTGGTAAAAAATGCTGTGCTGCCACTGATGGGGAGTCGGAATAAATACCTATACTAAGTTTATTTGAGTATTGGAAACTAGTAAAAAGACTACAAAACAATAGCCTCAGATGAGTAATCTTTTAATGACATCTTTTCCAGGTAAGTAAAATAAACGGCAAAGTAGGACGACTTATCCGGCAAAAATGGATCGCATCATAAGGACTGATTTGACCGAAGAAGCTAATATTATTTTTACTTTCCTACTAAAGTGGCACTGCAATGACTGAGTTTCAGTAAAAAATGATTATTTTATTTAATTTTTTTTATTTAGACAAAGTATTGTAAACCATTTTTACTAATTTTTGACTGCTATTTACATTCATCCTAATTTTTAGTAGTTTTTTAAAAAATCACAATGTGTAAAATGGTTTACAATGAACAAATAATAATAGCTTTTTTACTAAAACCAAGTTGAATTGTAATTAAAAAAAACAACTAAAAGTTAAGATGAAGGTAAATAGTAGTTAAAAATTAATAAAAATGGTTTACAATACTTTGTCTAAATAAAAGAATAATCGATCGCTTTTTTTACTAAAACCAAAACAATAACATTGCCTGTGCCGGACTTACTGAAATTGTGATTAAACAAAACCAAAAATTAGGATGAATGTAAATAGCAGTCAAAAATTAATAAAAATGGTTTACAATTTTAATTTAAAAAAGAATAATAGTTTTTTTGCTAAAACTCAAACAGTTCCAGCTTAGTACGAAAGTAAAAAAAAATGTTAGCTTCTTTAGTGGTGATCGGTCAAATCAGTCCTTACTAAACAATTAATAAAACAATGGCTAAAAAAATCACTTGTTTTTCTCCCTAATATTTTGCTGCTACTTTGACGTTGGGCTTCATCTGATGAAGCCCCACGTCAAAGTAAGAGTGAAATATTAGAGGAAAGAAAAGGCTTCAGATTAGATGATTTCATTGAGTTGTAACAAAACTAGCGGATTTTTATCTTTGTATGATTTGGGTCTCAGAACCAACAACTTCCGGGTGTCTCTCTGAAGGGCAGTGGTATAATTAGTTTCAACACCTTTAAGTTGAAGAGTTTTTAATTTATGTTTTTGTAAAAGAAAAAAAGTGGAATTGATTTGAAAAATATGAAAAATAAAATCCAATTAAAGAAAATAAACAATTACTTATTGTTGAAAGAGAGTAGAAAATTACTAAGCTCTAATCTGGCACAAGGCCACTCTGTAAGGCTCATTTGGTAATCATCTCCCTAAAGTAGCTGCCCCGCATGTAGGTTTATGTGACATAATTTTGAAAGTAGCTTGATCTGTTTTACCATGTTTTATTTTTACTAACGGAAATCCGCCCAACAGGGCAGGTTTTCAGCTAGATTATCGACTTTATACAGTTAAACAAAAAGATAACACTTCGGTTTAGTAAACCAGACAGACACAAAGTAAGGGTCCAGTTTAACATTACATTTACATTGTAAATTAAAACCTTCACTAAAGTTTTAGAATTTTCAAAAACTAATGTACTAAAATCATGCTCTGGGGTCTCATTAGTAACCACATAAAATTTGGTGGCCATAGCTCTAGCCATCCTTGAGTTATGCAATGACAGACAGATGGACAGACTTGGTTAATTATAGTAAGATATAAAACAAGAAACGATATGAAATAGTAGGAAAAACTCACCAGAAAAGAACACTGGCTTGTCCCTAACAGGCAGGTCACTTGTCCATGAAGGTTTGGGATTTAATGTTTGATACTTTTGTGCATATTGCAACTCCTGAAATAGACAAAGTAACACTTGAACCATTACAGCATATTCAAACGTAAACTTCTACTGTAGATACTGCGTTGTCGTTGTCACAAAAGAAGAAATGTTAAGAGGTTTTGTGATCTGTTGAGAGTATCAATAGAAAAATACACCAAAACCAAAGACCCCAAAAGAACATAAGAAAATACATAAATATATGTAAGTATGAACAAAATGAAAAAAAATTTCAAGTGTCACCGGATTTAAAAAAATGTATGCTAATTCGGTACATATATATTTGAGTGGAAACAATAAACAAGATTAAAATGCACAACAGCTGTGCCATGCAAAAAAGACATGTTCTCGTATGCAGCTCCCATAATTTGAAATAGTGGTCAATTTACATAAACAAAAAACAGAATAAAATATATAAAAATTACAGACGGTAAATATTTTTTCATCATTTCACTATATTTAATTAGTAATCCTTGTTGTATTTTTATATAAGTTTTAGTCGAAATGCAATATAGAAAGAATACAAAATGTACATTTCAAAAATTTCAAAACTATCAGAATAAATTGATAAAAATTATGAAAATTCTATTTGAAAAAATATTGAATGAATAAATTTTTTTTTCCACAGATCAAAAGCCTGAATTATAATTAATCGAATAAAACTAAAAATTTGCTGAAAAAAAAATTATTTTACTTAATTTTCCTGTTTTTTAATCCCAAAGTAAGAGTTCCGTTCCAGCAGTTCCTGGATATTATTCTAAAAAAGGTAAACATAATTAGTATCTCAAGCGATATATCTGCAAAATGTGTAAAAATCAACGAAAGCATGATTATATAAAATAGATAAATCATCAAACTAATAAAACGTGAGGTAGGAATCATATGAAAAAAATTATTCTTTTCCAAAATTTGGAATGGAAAATTATTTTTTTAAAACTTTGTCCTTTAATAAATAAGTATCGAAAATTTATTAAAATCGAATATGCTGATTTTTGCCAGATTTTTAAATCTCTCACATGTCGATTTCATGCTGAAATTTTCATCCATTTTGTTTGTACCTAAATATATGAAGAAAAAAAAAATGGAAAAATATCTCTCAATTGAAAAGAAAATTCTGGATCCACCCCAAAAATTAACCTCACCATTCTTCCTCACCCCATGGCCCACCAAAAATTTCATTGAAAACATTTGGAGATATTGTGTGGACGGAAGGAAAGACACTGGGTAATACATATACCTCTCCAACTTCATTGGTGGAGGTAAATAATAATAGTAAAAATGCTTCATGTAAAAAATATCAAAAACTAACTAAAAAAAACTTGGATCCCCCTCAAAATTTAAACATATTTTCCTTAACCCATGGTCAGAAAATTTCATTGAAATTCAATGAGAACTTTTGGAGATATTGTATGGACTAACAAACGGACAGTCACAAATGAATACATATACCTCTTCCAACTTTGTTGGCAGAGATAAATCATAAAGAAAACAACATTCAGCAGGGGGCTCTCACAAAAAAGACATCCCATTGTGGAATCTTCTTCCCATGTGGTGAATACCAAAGATATACATCAAGTTGTGTTAGTCATTCAGAGAATGAGGACTATGGCATTTGGTTCCAGTGCATCTTAAGTCTGCAACTCTCCTGCCAGAAGAATTACCTCTCTTTTAACAACTGACTTGTCTGCTTTTTTGTAATGATTTTATCTTATCCTGGCTAATTTACTACCTTTGGCAACAAAGTTGGAAGGGGTATATGTGTTATATAGCGGGGTGAATGTCCTGGACTTGGATAGAAAGGAAACTCAAAGACTTGCTTGTAAAAATATCTGGACATATTTTTATTTCAGAGTATACATCTTTGTCGACCAGAGAGTGAAGAGTGGGAGAGAGATAAGGAGAACCGTCAGTCTGTCCCCAACAGGGACAGCGGTCTCGGGCCTTCCGGCTCCACTGATGTCTGTCTCTTCTTTGAGTGTCGAGTTTTCTGTCCGCGTCTCGGGTCTGCTTTATAGGTTTCTCGAACGCCTACACAGGTGTCATTTCTGGTCTCCATATCCTGTTTTGGACACCTACGCAATATACCTATTTCCTAAGTTGACCGGGGTCACTTACATTTCCGCACAGGTGTCTGACCCTGAGATAACCTTTTCGTGGTAGGATATCATAACATATGTATTCACCCATGTCTGTCCGTCTGTTTCTCTACACAATATCTCTAAAAGTTCTCAATGAATTTCAATTAAATTTTCTGGATGGGCAGGTCATGTGGTAAGGAAGAATTAGTTAAATTTTGGGGTGGATCCAGGATTTGTTTTCGATTGATTGAGAGACATCATTCCATATATATTTATATGTATTCACCAGTGCAAACTATGCCACAGCATAGGACACAAGACATTGAGGGGGCCCACAAATAAATAGCAATATAGAACTTTTTCACTATTCCCTTGGGAAAAACATTAATCATAAATAAAATAATTACCTAATACATTTAGCACATGAATAAAAATATTATTTTATAGGTAAAATACCCCTTTTTAGTTTATACTATGAGACGCCTTATTTTAACATTTGTAAATAACTGTTATTTATGGCATAGTTCTTACATTTTTTATATTGTCGAATTATGAACTTTTTAAATAAAAAAAAACAACTTGATTCCGTTCAACAATGGCTCAGAAACGATCGAATGCTTTAGTTTTGATGTCAATTGAAAATGATGTCACCTCAATGATGTTTAAAACCATCATTGAATGGTTTTCTCACAATAAGTGCTGACAAAAGTCTTTATTTAAATATTTGTACATATCTTATCATTATGTTCATGTTTCAATATAAATTTCCCTATCAATCAGAAATCTTTTATTTCAATATAAACTTACTTTTCAGATCTCATATAATTTTATTATGGGTGACGTAGGGCCCATTGGGGTTTAAATCCAGTCCTGGTATTCACTCATGTTTGTCCACACAATATCTCTAAAAGTTGATTAAATATTATTCCAGACAAAACCACTTATTGTTTACTTGAAGATTTTGATACAATACCCAGAACTTTGATTATAGTAAACGAATAATCTTTAATTCATTTTAAATAAAGTGTTTGGGACTGACTGATTTTGATAGCAATAACCGTTTGATAAAATTATCTGTGATTATAATAAACAGCTTCCTCAGTATATGAATACAGGAATACCTTGAATAGTACAGGTTTTGATGTAGTACAGTTAAGTATTTCTATACAAATTAATGTAACTAAGTATAAGCTGAAAGAAAAACCTACATTAAGTTATAATTAAGACCTTGAACAGTGCAGTTTTGAACAGTATTGAACATTCTGGAACAAATTAACTGCACTAATCAAGGTATATTTGTATTTTAATTTTACTTCTTCTACAAAATAATATTAATTATGAATCACCACCACCACCCATATATGTTGTGTTGGGAGTGATCAATTAAAATGTTGGAAAAAGGAGTGATCAATGAAGTTACTTCTCTCGCCTTTTGTTGGGCTGTGATCACTAAAAGAGGTCTGAATTTTCCAAAAACAAGCAGGCACAAACTAGAAACTAATTTAGCATAAACTTACATTGTAAATTGAGCCCTTCTCTAAAAAACCTATTTAGAAAAAACAACATTTTGTCTATTCATTGAGGAGAGTGTGTGTGCAAAATTTCTACTATGAACGGTTAGGGCTGGGCAAAGTAAGGTGGACGCGGGTTAGATCCCCGCACGAAGTTCGTTTCTTTATTCACATTTACAATTTAGGCCGCTCGTTTAGCAGTCACTCACACTGACGCCGGGCAAATATAGGCTCTCACTAATAAGTGTCATTATAATTATCATATTCTGTTGATTGGATATAAAACTATCCATCATTTGATTTCATACTGTCGACATAAGAGAGCCGCATTATATTCGTGCCTAAAATCAGAACGTGTGAATGGAGAAGCCAACAAAGTGTAGGATAAAAGACTCCTGTCTACCATCTGACCTTCGTTAGTTCAGTCGGTAGAACAGCACCGCGTATAGGTGGCTTCCTAGGTGGACGCGGGTTCGATCCTCGCACAAAGTTCGTTTCTTTATTCACATTTACAATTTAGGCCGCTCATTTAGCAGTCGCTCACACCGACGCCGGGCAAATATAGGCTCTCACTAATAAGAGTCATTATAATTATCATAGATACATATAAATGTCAGAAGACATGAATAACCTAAACCCAGCAATAAACCAGTGTTGTGGGTAGCAGTGATTAATATTAATGATGTTTTGCAACAGATTCTATTATTATTATCATCATCATCAACAATAATAACTAGAAAGCACTCAAAGAGCACATACCTCTGCCAACACCAGTGTCATTAAAAAGTGAATGAAAATCAGTTCATAAATAGTTACGATGCAGGGGAGGTAATGGAAAAAATACCTGGATCCACCCCAAAATTTAATCAATTCTTCCTTAGCCCATGGCCCACCCTTCCACAAAATGTCATTGAAATTGTTGTCAAAGGTGACGTCACAAGCTACTTCTTCATTTCAGATTTTGAGCAGTTTGCTCTAGATGTTGACAAGTTTATCAACCTAAAGTGTTGGGATAAAAATAATAATAAGATGGAGTAAAACTAGTAATAAAATAATATTAATAATGAAGAGTGTATTGACCCAAAGTGTTAGAATGAAAAGCAACAACAGAAATAGAACTGATTGTGATTGTAATTGTCATATTTATAACATAGCCTATTTTTTCATATTTCAATTTCTAGTCAATATCTCAGAGGCTTTCAGCTGAGATTGAACCTGACAAAGTAAAGGATAAAGCGGTTTGACTTTTAGAAGGTCTGAAATACTTACCATAAAATTTCACGATCAGCCTAGCCTGAATTTGAACTCTTTGTTGTTTATTGTTAGTTTGTTCTTTTCTGTTTTAGCTGTGTTTAGTTAGAACCGTATTTTAGCTATGTTTAAAAAAAGAAGAGAAACGAACAAAGACACATATGTGCAAGGCGATTCTGTGGTTTTAAGAGACTCTTACCAGATCTCACTTCTGGGTACTCGTTTCCGGGACCAGAAACGGAATGGGGGCTGTTGGGTAGCTTGCTTTGGCATGTTTGTTTATATTAAGCATACACATATACCTACATATATAAACATTACAGTAATGAACTCTTCTTAACTCACTGTTTAACTCACCTGTTTAGTCAACTGATAATGCAAATCTTCCAGCTCAGGTAATCGTCCATTTACCATCTCTGCATTACCAGAGTTGGGTGGCTTCAAAGAATATGGACCATTATTGGAAGGAAGTGGGTTGTTATCAGACAAACCACTATTTATTTCTAGAAGAAAAAAAAGATGTTTAGCAAATCAAATTAAATTTGTGAATATTGGAGTAATGTTGTCTGATATTAGTGCCTTTGTTGCTTGTTGTTAGTTTCTGTTTAGCTGTGTTTAGTTGAACACATTTGGTTCATAACTGTATTTAGCTGTGCTTAAGAAAAGAAGTGGAGAGATGGAACAAAAACACGTGTTTGCAGGGCAATTGCCTGTGAAGAAGAGAGCCTTCCCCATTCTCACTTACGGCCTGCGTTTTTGGGACCAGAAACGGAATGGGGGCTGCTAGGAGCTTGCTTCGGCGGGTTTATTTATTGGCACAAAAAAGAAAGTGTTAAATCAGAAACAAAGCTTCTGGAAACCAAAGTTGTTGGTCATCTTTGTCTGTTTTTCTTCACTCACATCATCAATCTATACTATGAACAGTGTGACCTTTTCTGTTTATTTCTTTGTCTGTAATATGGACACTAATACTTATAGCAGGGCAGGATTTAGGTCGCATGGGACCCTGGGCTGTAATTCAAAATGATTACTAGTCTAAGTAAACAAGAAATTCTATTGAATTGAATTGTAATTAGATTGAATTTCATCCAAATACTTATTATTATTACATCGTACATTTACAAACGATTTTTTTTCTTCTAATTTTGGGCCCCTGGCTTCAGCCCACTCAGCACCCCCCTTAATCCGGCAGTGACATATAGATATCAATTTTTCTGATAAAAATATCTCCTACCAACCATTTGAAACAATGGACTCTTTCACGCAAATGGGTTCAGTCCCTATAAAAAAAAAGGGTGGCACTTTAAATCTCACTCCACTGTAATGTTGTCAGATATTAGTGCCTTGTTGTTTGTTCTTATCTGTTTAGCTGTGTTTAGTTTGAATGCATTTGGTTCATAACTGTATTTAGCTGTGTTTAAGAAAAAGAAGCGGAGAGAAACAAAGATATTTTTAGTACGTTTACAGCAAAATCTAAAGTTCTAAACATTTGGTTAATAATATGTCCTAATTTAATTAATATATACTACTTAAAAAAAATGAAAAACTTTAAACTTTTAATGACGTTTTTTAAACTGCTTTTTGTGAGAAAGCATTGGGATTATAAAGGTTGTAGGAGGCTGCACGTGATGGTCTAGAAGGCTGCAGGTTCTCCACCCCATGTCTAGGGAGACAAACGCACTGAACCATCACTCTACACTAGACCTTCCTCTCTTTGTCTCTCTATATACACACACACACACTCACACATCTTCATTTGCTAAGACAGATCTGAGTATGATTTAGGAAAATTGCCCTGAAATTATTGATGAAAATTGATTGGTTAGTTATTTTCAACCTCATCTTATAAAATCTTTACTTACTGCTTTTGTTCAACTCTGATTGCAAACGGTTACTGTGATCAATCAAACGCTGTCTGTCCTGAGAAATTGTAGCAATACGCTTGACTGCATCGACCAATTTGGCCTGCAGTTTGGTCACTAAAGCGTTTGAATCATTATCACTGGACACAGATGACCTGTATGTTGGCTCTTGGCCAGTCTGCGTGAGGGTTGCGGCACGTTGTCGAAGATTCAGGATTTCATCTTGAAGCTGATGAATGGTCAGTTCCTAGAGAGAGTTAACAATAAAGCAATTAGAAACTGTCAACCAACACCGTCAACATAGGTTTCTTCAGTTTTTAAGTGATTCTGCCTTGCTGGCTATTAGAAACCATCAACCAAAATTATCAACATCAACATAGGTTTCTTCAGTTTTTATGTGGGTCTGGTTGGCTGGCTATCTATTTATGTGTCGTGTATACAGGCAGCAACAATGGAGCTAGAGGGCTGAGAATTTAAACATTTACTACTTATTATGTCTAGAAAATCTTTTTTTTTTTAAATTCCCCCCAAAATAGGTTTTTAGTGGGAGGGTGGGGTTAAATTTGCGATGTAAGTTTATACTAAGTTTGTGTCCAGCAGTGTTCATGCTTGTTTTTTGAAAATTCAGATTTTTTAGTGATCATTGCCCAACAAAAGGCGAGAGATGCAACTTATTCATTGATAACCCCTTTTTTAATTGACCCCCCCCCAACACGGCATGCTGCCAAAAGACGTTAGTCACGTGACAGTTTCTATTGAGTGACTAACCAGACCTATCTATGTCAGTGTCATACATACAGGCCGAATGGAGCTAGAGGCCTGAAAATTTAAACTTTTATTCCTTATTAAAACTTCTTTCTTCTTTTTGAAAATTCCACACCAAAGTAAGTTTTTAGGGGACTGGGTTCAATTTACAATATAAGTTTATGCTGAATTGGTCCCTTGGTTTGTGTCCGGCAGCATTCACACTTTTCTTTTGAAAATTCAGACTTTTTAGTGATTCAATTCCCAATTTTTTTAATTGATCACTCCCAACACGGCATGCTGCTAAATGACATTGGTCACGTGACGGTTTTTATTGAGTGACTAACCAGACCTGTTATTTTATTATTTATGTTTATTAGATAAAGTATTGTAAGTCATTTATAATTTTTGACTACTATTTACCATCATCTTAATTTAAAAAGAATTGATTTACTTTAAGTTAAAAAAATAAACATGGTGCTGAGAAATCGAGATGGGGGTAGGTTTAAAGATGTGATTTGGACTTCTGCTAGCCAGCTAGTTCTCATAGCCCTGTAGGTAAGAGCAGCTGGGCGTTAACCTGGCTTCCCTCTGGTATAAAGAGATGTGAGTTTGAGTCTCACCGAGAGTTTATTTGTTAAATTTCTGATCTGCTTTATTTACTCACTGCCATAGGATGACATCCTGAGTAAGTAAAGCGTCCGTCTCTTAAGAGACAACTCCCAATGGAGTATAACCCGGTGACGAAGATCCGGTTTTTGTTGCATGTGTCAACTTAGTGATCCTTGCAAGTTTCAAGTCTGGTCGGTTGAGACCAGGACTTTATTCTGACAAGTTTTTATGACCACCCCCTTGGCAGGATGCAAGTCCACCGAAGGGATACCTTCAACCTAATCACAGAGCTTAGAGTGTACTCAGTTAGCTGCACAGGGAAATTTGTCCTAATGAAAAGTTTTCCACACTCTTCGCTCATACCGGGGATCGAACCTGGGACCTTTTGCGGCAGACGTGCTAACCATTACACCATCCGAGCGGACTGTTCTGAGTAAAGTTGCAATAAAAAGCAACTGAAAAAATTAAGATTAAGGGAAATTGTAGTCGAAAATTAATAATAAACTGGTTAGTCACACAATAGAAACTGTCATGTGACCAACGTCTTTTGGCAACATGCTGTGATGGGGTGATCAATGAAAAAATTGTAAAAAGCCAGTCAGCCAGATCAGCTTAAAAACTGAAGAAACCTATGTTGACAGTTTTGGTTGACAGTTTCTAATATGGATGTGCTTTGCAGGAAGAAACTTTTGTGATGAATTTTTGATGAAAATTTTTGTCAAATTCCTTCACTGGAGTTGACTTTATGTTCCCCCTGGTAATGACAATGACAACGACAATGACCCTCACCGAAATCAGAACCCTTCAAGGCTACTGAGGAGGCTTATTTCAACACCACTAGAAGATTTATAAAGAAACATTGGGGTCACTCGAACACCCTTCCCTCACAGGCCACCTTATTTTTTTCAGTTTATATCTAGAATTGCCTCAAATTATATCTAGAATTGCCTCAAATTATATCTAGAATTATCTAGATTTTCATGCTATTTATCTAGAAAAAGATCTAGATACTATTTTATTAAGACCCCTTCCGTGGCCAAATCTAAAGAACTGTTTCAGTTGGACAAAAACTGATTTTATTTTTCATACGTTTTGTTTTTTGAAAATTATGCCCAGTGGCTGAAATAGTCGCGTTTTTCAATTTATGTATGTGTCACTTGTAGAGCCCTAACCGTTCAAAGCAGAAAATTGAAATTTTGCATACACACATGTGTGTGATATTCTGCCTTCATTTAAGGTGTCACAATGGGGTGCTGTTCTGATGTGTCTGTTCTCTTTGGAAATAGCCTACCTAGGGCAATGACACCTTAGTCCCCTTCAAAGTACTTCCCTTGCAACATCACACACTTATGCCAGCATCCCTTCTACTTTCAAAGTCCTCTTTTGGCATTTCCATCAGCTGCCTTGTTGCGTTCTCCTTAATCTCGTCCACAATCTTAAATCTTTTTGGGAAAAGCCAGAAGTCACAGGGAGCCAAATCTAGACAGAGGGGGGGGGGGCTGACAGACCTCTTGGTGGTGCAAAAAGAAACCTGCACGAGAGGTGAATAATGATTTGCTTGGTCATTGTGAATGCAATGGTCACACAGGGCACAGGCTCACTCAATGGTATCTCACTGTCGACCGAGTAATCCCACAGGAGTGCATCTATTCATGCATGTGCAGTAAGGTCCCCGCTAAGTTACATCATGACTGCACAACTCGAGATATTCAAAATGGCTGGATACTTTCTGGAAAGACCTTATATGATGCTATGGATTACACTGTTTACTCACTGCCATAGACTGACGGCCTGCGTTAAGTTGTTATAAAAAACAACTAAAAGATTAAAATGGTTTAAGATACTTCATCAAATAAATAATAAAGATAATTGCTTTATCAGTACTTCTTTAAAACTTACCTGGGCACCAAAATTTAATGTTGGTCTTTTTTCAGACAATTCTACTTTTAATGAAGACACCTGAAAAAAAGATGAAGACAGCCTACTTCAGTCAAATAACATTCAGACTTGCATTTTAAAAATGAAAAATCTTTTGGTGGGACAGAATTTTAAAATTTCTGTGAAAAGCGGATACTTAGTAGACAGAAACAACTACAAATACTCATATATATTTACAACATATATATATATATACATAGGTGCCAACTTTTAGTTTACCCAGGGGAATAGCTTCAACATAACTTCTTTTGATTTGAGCCAAATCAAAAGAAGTTATGTTGAAGCTATTCGAATTAATTACATAGAAACACGTATTATCAGTAATAACATTTAACGGTTACGGTTAAAGCTTGTATCAAAGTCTATAATTCCCCCCAATATTAAAAAAAGAATGTTCGAAATAGATTAAATTCATGTTAAAGAATTCTTGTTTTAAATACCTTCAATGTAAAATATGTTCTGAACATATCAAACGAAAAAAAAAATTAACTAAACAATGCAATAATTCTGGTTATTTTAAAAACAAATTAAATAAATAGTGACAAAGTTTGACGGTGCACCTGTGTTAAATTATTTGTCAATTAATACCAGGGGAGGCTCGGCCCTATAACAATTTTCCCAGGCGTGGCTCGAGCCCCCAAGCCCCCATGTAGTCGGCGCCTATGTATATTTATGACATAATTCCTGAAACACTTTTTTTGTCTGACACTTATCAAAGGAGAACATCAGATGTAACCCAGATTTGAAAAAAATATTGTTTAGGAGATTGGAAATTGCGTCACGACATTGTCTTAAATCATAACAGTCATTTTTGAGCATGTTTTAGAACAACAATCCAAGACATCATGATTTAAG
>VCCN01002452.1:4796100-4807932 GCA_006491835.1 Architeuthis dux
AATAACTTTTTTGTCTTAAATCTTTGGACCCAACTGTTGTATATGTACCAAAGTAAGATATGTAATCTTGATGCACTCACTAAGAGCTAGCCACAAAAGATGTTATTTTTATTTTACTTATTTTTATTTTTATTTCATATAGCCTACATAACTATAAAATGCATGACTTCAAGCTTCAGTAGACAGCCCCCTATTCATAATACCAGTGGACACAGTGTAATATTATCAAACTCTAAGACAAGGTCAGAGTTGACTTTCATCACCAAAAATAGGGGAATAAACTGACATAAAAAATCAGCATTTCACTACCGAGATTTGAACTCATGATCAGGTGATTTCTAGCCTGGTGTGTTACCACCTGTGCTAAACTGACAAGTCTTACATACCTCCAAAATTTATAGTAGAATGTAAGTTGTTTGTGTACAACGATACTTGCTCGTTGTGAAAAGTCACAGAATGGGATGTTAAAAAGTTGCACAAAAGGGGCCTGGGGAAATAACAACGCAACTGGAACGCAACACAACACCAGTATCTCAAGTCACCACAACAACTTCCAACGTTGTTGTTGTTGTTGTATACACTCTGTATAGACTGCCAAAGTCTCTTTCTCTCCTTCCTCCTCCCGTTATCGCCTCGTTCGTCAACTGTGTTAAGTGTGACTAGCTGAGATGGTCTCAACCAAGGTGTCCACTAACAGTCCAGCTGGGACTTTTATAACTATCAGTTCACCAGCTAATAGTTCATCTGGGTGACTGATTGTAGCAAGATTTGTATATCCGGGCGAGTCACTGCTACGCTGATACCTTCATATCCGTTGACTTTTTCTTCTTCCGGCTTTTTGCATGACAAGATAGCCGGTCGGCGCACAGAGCACAAGTGACATGCAGTCTTTTTTGGACTGAGGGAAGTGGATTGCCAGTGTCTACACTACATAGAATTACACAAGGAAGTAGAAGTAGGAGCTGAGTTTGACACTGGAGCAGCCAGGCTTGTTTGCATAGTTTTTTGTTTTTTTTTAAATTAAATGTCCGTCTTATATACCTGCATATATGGTATGTGTCAGTGGAAGGTTAAAATGGATCTTTCCCATCAATTTATCAGAAGTGCTAGTTACGACCAAATCGTGTTGGATGCACCGGTTCTCATACGATCACCAGAGTTAAGCAACGTCAAGCCTGGTCAGTACCTAGATGGGTGAACGTCTGGGAATACCAGGTACTGTGAGCAGCTGGGGATCATGTTGTCAATATATTAATATATCATATACAAAGAAAGATAACTGTCAACTTTCTTTGTTAATGATCAGTAGTGGAACTCTCCCATTTCGGGAGTCCCTTTTCTGATAATTTATTGTGTTCAAATTAGTTAGCGGTTTTGGCATCCTAGCATGTAGACGTAAAAGTGAAGTGTATGCATTTATATTGTGTTATATACAAATTGACAGCGAACAAATGGATCTACAGAGTCTAACACATGTAGGGAGCCGCCAGTGGTGATCCTGTTAAGGAGGAGACTAATCTCTACATAATACTCATACCTGTCAAGTTTCAATATTGAAAATGAGTGAGAATCGTACCTGCCCAGAAAGGGGGAGTGGGCACACCCCAACCCCCAACTTAAAACGTGTTTCAAAAGTTCTGTATGTGATCTGTCAAAATAATATGAGTTCCTAAGTTCTGTAAAAATATACTGAATACATTGTTGAACTTGTGATGTTACTCCTAGCATGTGTGCGAATGGAATGAATAGACCCTTTTGGCGTGCAGCAGATAGTCCTGCGGTAGCACTTCCGGGCATGTTTAATTGGTTAAAATCACTAACCAAAAGATTAACACTTTTATGAAAATTCACTTTTTATAACATTTCTCACCTTTCATAAAATGTGTGCGAATTTTACACTTTTTATAAAATGTGTGAGAATTTTCCATTAATGCGTGAGACAGTGACAACCTATCAAAATGTGTGAGACTTGACAGGTATGTATACTCAATAACGCATGACACATGCCAAAGCCGCTGACTACGAGCGACAAGAAATGAATGAACCAGAAGTGCTTTCCTTACCTGTCAATGGTGTCTTTCAATTCCTGAATGTAAACGGTCATTTTCACTTTTTCTTCCTTAACTTCTTGTACTTCAAGTTCTCGCCTGACATAAACCTGTGATGCCCTCTTCTTTTGAGATTCCAATTCAGTGTTGCTATTTTCTAATTCCTTTTGCAATCTGCGACAGGAAACAAAGAAAAGGAAAGAAACTTTTTAGAACAGAAAAACAGAACTTGTTTGGTTAGTCACTCAATAGAAACTGTCATGTGACCAACATTTTTTGGCAGCATGCCGTGTCAGGGGTGATCAATTAATAAATTGGAAAACGGACTGATCAATGAATAAATTAATTTTATCGCCTGTGATCACTAAAAAACTAAGGGTCCAATTTACCATAAACTTACATTGTAAATAGAACTGCCCACTAAAATCCTATTTAGGGAGGGAATTTTGAAAAAACAAAAAAGATGTTTTTTTTCTAGACATAATAGGGAGTAAATGTTGAAATTTTCAACCCTCTAGCTCCATTGGTATGGCCAGCCAGACCAACTTGAAAACTGAAGAAACCTATGTTGACAGTTTTGGTTGACAGTTTCTAACTTATTAGATCAGATCACTCTTAACCCTTTCCAGACGGACCACCCAGATCTGGCCAGCCAAATGCGTTTGTTCACAACCGAATCTAATAATACCAATTGGCCGTAGAGGGAAGGGGGTGGGGTTACACGTTATTGAATCAGGTCAAGCAACATTGCAGCTACCATGTAGCAGTGGATGCTTCAAAATTAGTGCCAGGCATAGACTTATGAATGCCAAGGAGAAATAATTTGTCAGCCGTTCCAGGAACAAAGAAATTTCTCACAGCATATCTTGTCAGCAGCTCCCGAGTGATTGAAATGGTTAAGCAGAAAATAAAAAACAAAAAAACTAGCATTCCAAGGGAAATTATGAATCACCGCCACCCATATATGCTGTGTTGGGGGGGATCAATTAAAAAGTCGTGCTGTGATCACTAAAAAATATCTGAATTTTCAAAAAACAAGCAGGCACAAACTAGCATAAGCTTACATTGAAAAGGAGGGGAATTTTCAAAAAGCAAAAAAAAACAACATTTTTCCTATTCATTGAGGGGAGTGTGTGTACAAAATTTCAGGGCTGGGCGAAGTCCAGATACATAGATAGATAGTTTGATACATATAAATGTGTGAACACATAAATAACCTAAACCTTTGGTAGCAGTGATTAACTATAGAAAAAGATTATGGCTATAAAATAAAGGCATTGAATGTATTGCTTTTTAATCTCTACTTATTTAATTAAATCAATGTGTAAAAAAGTTACTGCCAAATTGCATTGGATATGCATTCTCATATGATCACTGAAGTTAAGCAATGTTGAGCCTGGTCAGTACCTAGATGGGTGACCATCTACGAATACTAGGTGCCGTAACCAGCTGGGGGTGTATCCCTTGCAGCCATGCTGATTTCCAAATGTATTGAACACTTCTTTTCTTTGGAAAGCTTCAACATTGTCAAGAGGGTGGAAGTGGAATTTGGGCACGATAGTTCTTCAATACATAGTGCCCAGGCATAACAGCTAAAAGCTGTCGACCCATGGTCAACCTTGAACAATTCAGCAAAGTAGGATGACTTACTCGATCAAAATGCATCGTATCATAAAGACTGATTTGACCGATCACGGCTAAAGAAGCTAAAATTTTTTTTTTCATACTGCAATGACTGTTTGAGTTTTAGTAAAAAATGATTATTTTGTTTTATTTTTTTTTATCAAATCAAGTATTGTAAACTATTTTTATTAATTTTTGATTGTTATTTACCATCATCTTAATTTTTAGTAGTTTTTTAAAAAAATCACAATGTGTAAAATGGTTTAACAAATAATAATAGCTTTTTTACTAAAAACCAGTTGAATTGTAATTAAAAAAACAACTGTAAGTTAAGATGAAGGTAAATAGTAGTTAAAAATTAATAAAAATGGTTTACAATACTTTGTCTAAATAAAAATTAAATAATAAAATAATTGATCACTTTTTTTATTAAAACCAAAAGTAAACAACAACACTGGTGTACCAGCCTTACTGAAATTGTAATTAAACAAACTAATAAAAATGATTTACAATACTTGATTTAATACAAAAAAATAAAATATCATTTTTTTTACTAAAACTCAAACAGTCATTGCCGTGCCAGCATAGTACGAAAGTAAAAAAAAATGTTAACTTCTTTAGTGGTGATCGGTCAAATCAGTCCTTATGATACAATGCATTTAGACGGTTAAGTCATCCTACTTTGCCAACAGTTATTTTATTTATTTTTATTAGATGAAATTTTATAAATCATTATTATTATTCATTTTTGATTACTATTTATGATTTATATCACTTCATCTAATAAAAATAATCAATAAAATAATTGCTTTACTCATACGACCAGTTCAAAAACAAACATGGCACCGAGAAGTTGGAATAGTTGGTAGGTTTAAGAGTTTGATTTGGATTTCTGCTAGCCAGCTAGTTCTCGTAGCTCAGTTGGTAAGAACAGCAAGGTATTATCCTGGCTTCCCTCTGGCATAGTGGGACATGAGTTTAAGTCTCACAGAGAGCTTATTCTTTATTTCCAATCTGCGCTTTCTATTCACTATCATAGATTGATGGCCTGAGTAAGGTTGTGATAAAAAGCAACCAAAATAAAATTAAGATGGAGATATATATTAGTCAAAAATTAATAATAATGAGTTTAGTTACCTTTTTATCTCAACATTCTTTTCTTGTTCTTTTTCTTCCAATGTCGTCTTTAGAGTCGCCGACTGGGCTGCAATCATTTCTTTTTCAGACTGAAGATCACTGATGGCTATAATGTGAGTCTTTTCTTGTTCAACTAAAGATGTACGTAATTTTTCAATCTCACACTCCTTTTGTCGCAAACTGCCATCTAGTTCATTGAATCTGATGTTAAAAGTAATGACAATAATAAATAAATATAATTATATTGTAAACTTATTTTCTTTTAAATAAGTTTTTATTATTCAAAGAGTTTTTGGGACGATTGAACTCATTCTTGTTGTTTCGGCCAATCCATTCTCTGAATGTGAACGTGGTAAACAGAAGTTTTTCTCCAATGAAACCAATGTTTATAACATTTTTCTCCAATGAAACCAATGCTTATAACATTTTTCTCCAATGAAACCAATGTTTATAACATTTTTCTCCAATGAAACCAATGCTTATAACATTTTTCTCCAATGAAACCAATGTTTATAACATTTTTCTCCAATGAAACCAATGCTTATAACATTTTTCTCCAATGAAACCAATGTTTATAACATTTTTCTCCAATGAAACCAATGTTTATAACACAAACAACAAGAAGGACTTCAATTGACCAAAAAACTCTTTGAATGTTAATGACCTTTCTCAAAACTATAGACAAGTTTTTATTACTATATATAGATCATTTCAGACTGTTGTCCTCATTTTGATTGTTTTTTTTTACAGAATGTTTCATCCATTGTACCCTACATCCTTCCTCAGGTGAGTGTTGTAAATAGGGGGTGTGGGTTCTGGAATGTTGGGATGGTAGCTCAATAGAAACCCCCATTTACGACACTCACCTGAGGAAGGACATAGGGTACAACGTCCGAAATGTTATGTAAAAAACAACTAAGATAAGGACAACAATCTGAAAAGATTTCTGTATAATGATGATTCCTCATCTCAAAAATCCTGAAAGAAAGTTTTTATTATTCTCTGAAAAACTTTCCAAATAATAATATATTTTAAAAAATACCATTTCATAAAGTTTAATAACATTTCCATGCTTCCAATGTCTATATATAAAAAGTCACTTTTATTTTCTAATCAGCTATGAAAATGAATTTAAAACTTTTTCCCAGTTAGATAACAAGATGATGATGATATTACATTACCAGACCATTTATTCGGCAAGCTTGGGACCGATTTTCCTTATTTCTGGACGAAGGCTTAATATATACTTAAAATATAAAATAAACAATGAAATGTAAAGAATGAAGTTGTATTTAACAGATACAGTATTATTTTAGAAAGCACTCAGCAAGCACATAACTCTGCCAACACCATTATCACTAAAAATTGAGAACTTGAGATATTGTGTGATGTGGACAATGACAACTGCGTCCCGGACATTTGTGTCCCGGTTGTTAAACGAATTTTAACTTTTACACAAGTAGATAACAAGATGATGATGATGATGTACAATGATATTACATTACCGGACCATTTATTCGGCAAGCTTAGGACCGATTTTCAGGATTTCTGGATAACGGCTTAATATACTTAAGATATAAAATAATCTATGAAAAGTATAGAATGAAATTGTATTTAACAGATATAAATTAATCCACTTCTAAAATAAGGTCTGTTTGATCTTTATTAATCCACTTGAAATTCTTAAAATACAGAATATAAAATATGCGATGAAAAGTAAACAAAGAAAAGTAAAGAACAAAACTGTTTATAATATATACAAATTAATTTCAAAAACAAGATCAGTTTAATCAATATTAATCTATTAATCTTCACCTTCATATCCTTTAACAAATCGGTCATTATAATATAAATATGATTGAGCGTGAATGTAAACCCCACACTATTATTATCAAGTTGCAAATCCCCCGGACTTTTTTGCATTCTTCAAGTGAGCACATTTTAGGGATACCTTAATTCTATACCTCTGCCTACAATGCCCAGTTCAGGCCACTTAGAGGTCACATACAGATGAACAGAATCAGACCTTTAGTATTATATATAGATATGTAACCACTTGTACCTTAAAAGTGTACACATCACCTCTATATTTCTCAGTATTATGTTACAAAAAATGTGTTAAACCAAATAAAACTAGAAAGCACTCAGAGAGTGTATAACTCTGCCAACACCATTATCAGTAAAAGTTGAATGCTTGAAAACTTTTGGAGATATTGCATGGTGTGGACATAGCTACGATGTAGGAGATACATGGATCCGCCAAAATATTTAATCACTTCTTCCGAATCACATTGCCCGCCCTTCCACCAAACGGATGGAAGTACAGACAGACACGGGTAAATACATATACCTCTCTCAACTTTGTTGGTGGAGGTAAATAATCTGAGTTCAAGTGTTGCTTCCTTTTCATAAAGTCTCCACCGTGCAGAAAAATATCAAGGGTTAAATAAGTGCCTTTAAGTACTATAATGTCATCTGTTATTTTAGTGCCTTTTTTTGCTTTGTTGTTCTTTCTGTTTTAGCTGTGCTTAGTTCGAATGTGTTTGTTTCATAACTTTATTTAGCGTGTTAAGAAAAGAGACAAAACAGACATGCTGACAGGGAAAGTTACCTGTGAAGAAGATAGATTGCTCCATTCCCACTTCCGGTCTATGATTCTGAGATCGGAAATGGAATCGGAGTGCTGGGAGCTTGCTTCGGCGTGTTTATTGATTTAACATACATATACATACATAAACATTACAAGTACCATCAGGTAAAGAGGCAGAAAACACAGGACAACATTTAATTAATATTTACTTTCTCTGAAATTCTTCTTGAAGCTTGTCCTTATTACGACCAACAGCAGAGAGATGGGCTTCCAGTTCGGCCTGCCTTCAAAAAGCAAAAGATAAAAGTTATTATATAACTTCATAAACCTGTTGTATGAGAGATCACACAATATTATGTAAAACAAAAATAGTTTAGCTTTCCTAGATTCTAACAGAATCCCTAAAAAATAAATTTGAAATAAGAAAAGTAAATTTTGTGAAACTTAAATTTCAGTACATTAAGTCATACACTAAAAATTAATGAATTGTTTGTGTTTATTTATGTTTAAAGGAGTTTGGGGGTTTGAGATTTCAAATCTTCTGGTATCAAGTTTTGTTCTTCTGAATATCCTGTGTTTTTAGTTTTTAAGTTTGGACGATACATAAATAAAGCAAAATAAATAATAAATCATGATTCTTATAGAATTGCTTTCACCATCAGAACTTTAACTATTAATAATGTTGTCACCATTTACCTCCCTTGGTGACCTGCATTCAAATCTTTTATCTGCCATTCTTTCTGCTTTAAAGTCTTCTCCAATTCCATATGGTTATTTTCAATTGCATTTAAGGAGTTTTCTGCTTCCTGTTGCCTTTTTTTCAGCAGTTCCAATTCTTTGGCAGAAATTTTAACCTAAAATCAAAGAGAAATATTGTAAAAACAATCAAAACCAAACAAACAATCCCCAAAACGTTAGCCAAAGATCAACTCAATTACCTCTGTCAACAGACGTTGTTGGTTATGATTTTCGTTTTAAAATGATGTTTACTCCACAAATTTTTGTCTTTGAAATAGTCATAAATAAAAGGAAATTTATTTGTGATAAGCTATAAGAAATTTTCTTTTTACTTGATACACACTTTAATCTTTCTCTGTTTTGTTGACAGTTTTTAATTAAGGCACAATTTGGTTGTTAAGCCATTAACCTTGACAATCGAAAACAATTTTTATGTAAGTGATTATTTTTGTGTATGTCCAGCATGGAAAAATGTTTTTTAATTCGAGCTGAATAACTTTTTTGTCTTAAATCGTTGGACCCCACTATTGTATGTGTACCCATTTTTCTTCGGTAAGTATAATAGTTATCCATTGCAAGATAAAAACCCTTGTCTATTGCATTGCGGGTCATCAACCAAAGCTTTATATGGACAGTTATGGAGGATTGGATGAGTTGCAGTAAGCAGTAGTCTTCCAAATACCCTTGGGACCAGTCTACCGAAGCTCGATATGGACAGTTATAGGGCTTGGATGAGTTGCCATGAGTGGTAGTCCTCCAAATCACCTTGTAAACCATTTGTCTTGTAGTCTGACATATACATGAGATATAAGTGGTAACATATGGTCTTATACCTCTGACAGGATATATGGTAAGTAAAATTCCTAACAGCTGTGTAAAAATCTGAATACCTACCTTTATTTGTTCTGCTTTCAGAGCATTGTTCATTTCATCCATTTTCAGACGGAATTCATGTTCTCTTTTCTTCAAAGCTTCATCAAAACCTGGAAAGCAACAAATTCTTGGCTTTTAGAAACATTGATAAACATTTTGGCTTCTTCATTTCCTTATCATACTGGAAAATTCTTTTCAGAATAACTTTTACAAATATTTTAGATTGCAGATCATTTACAATAAGCAATAAATTGCACTCTAAATTATTTACCATAGAAATGCATTACAGATTATTTATTGTGGAAACATCTATTATGTTGTTTAGCAGTTATGTCTTTGTTGTTCGTTTTGTTCTTTTCTGTGAAATCTTTGAGAAATGATTTACTATAGAAATGCATTATGATTGATTTATTGTAGAAATATTGATATCCAGGTTGGAGCGGAGAAGTGTTACTCACTAACAGTCAGTTCCCTCTTCTGCAGTTCAAAAGATTCTTCTGCTCGTAACAATTGCTGGCCTAATTTTCTCTTAAGGTCTTCATATTCTCTTCGTTCATGATCCAATTTGGATTCTTTGCCCCTATAATGATAGGAAAAAAGTGGGAATAATTCACATTGACATTTCATAATGCAAATCATCTGAAAGCTTATTAAAAATATTGTAGTTATGCTGTGTGGAGGAAGGCATGCAAATTATCATAACCATCTGATGGTGAAGAATCATGATAGATAGATATGAACAGACTGAAATAGATAGATAAATATGAACAGATTGAGATAGACAGATAAATTGATATGAACAGACCAAGATAGATAGATATGAACAGATTGAGATAGATAAATAGATAGATATGAACAGACTGAGATAGATAGATAGATAGATAGATAGATAGATAGATAGATAGATAGATATGAACAGACTGAGATAGATAGATAGATAGATAGATAGATAGATAGATATGAACAGACCGAGATAGATAGACAGATAGATATGAATAGACTGAAATAGATTGATAGATGTGAAAAGACTGAGATAGATGGATAGATATGAACAGACTGAAATAGATAGATAAATATGAACAGACCAAGATAGATAGATAGATAGATAGATAGACCGAGATAGATAGCTAGCTAGCTAGCTAGCTAGCTAGCTAGCTAGCTAGATAGATAGATATGAACAGACTGAGATAGATAGATATGAACAGGCTGAGATAGATAGATATGAACAGACTGAGATAGATAAATAGATAGATATGAACAGACTGAGATAGATAAATAGATAGATATGAAGATAGATAGATAGATAAATTTTATACTACAAATACATACATATAAATATGTCATTATGTGTTCCAGGTGCTCTAAGAAAAGAAAACCAAATAGTATAAGGGGTAGAGAGAGAGAGAGATACTAAGTTTCTGGAAGGAGGGGGATTTGTAGAAAAGGAAAAGATGAAGCGTAATGCCAGAATCCAAGGGGATACTTACATTCTGTAATTATCGATTTCAACCTGCTTCTCTCGTACGCGCTGCTGAAAGTGCGTTCGTAACTCTGTTTGTGACTTGTCAAATTCAGCCATTTGTCTGCGACATTCATCCTCTCTTATTTTTGCTTCACTCAATTCAACACTAGCAACATTCAATTTGGCCCCCAAATCTGTAGATGACAAGAAAATGAAACAGGTCTGATTACTCACTCAATAGAAACCGTCACATGACCAACGTCTTTTGGCAGCATGACTTGTTTGAGGTGATCAATTAAAAAATTAAAAAATTGAAAAAAGGGTGATCAATGAATAAGTTATTTCTCTCAGCATTTGTTGCATGGTGATCACTAAAGAAGTTCAAATTTTCAAAAAGCAAACACGAACACTACAGGACACAAACTAAGGGATCGATTTAGCATAAACTTACATTGTGAATTGAACCCCCCACTAAAAACTTAAACCTATTTTTTTGTGCTTTGCACCACCAGAGAAAAACACTGATAGGAGAGATGCTCTTTTCTTATGGATATTACATTTTACACCTGAAGAGAATGAACTGGCCAAAACATTGTGACTACATCGAAGATGGGAAGAAGTGTTTAGATTGTCCGAACAAAAGTTAGCATATTCCAACTTTTGTTTCGGACATGCAAATCTCTTCCCATTTTTAATCTTGTCAACACAACGTTTTGGCTCATCCATTCTTCAGTCCTTGTCAGGTGTAAAATATAAGAAAAGACGCAAAGAAAATTGTGGTTATTGATATACCAACCAGAACAATCCAATTCCTTTGAGTGAAGAAGAAAGGTTTGCCACTTTTCTTGAATTATACACCTGACAAAGGCTGAAGAATGGATCTGCCGAAATGTTGTGTTGCCAAATTCAAAAATGGAAAGAAGAGTTTCGATTGTCTGAACAAAAGTTGGAATTACTTTTTCAAACCATTTTTTATTATCATTATAATGGCTTGTGTATATTTTAATGTATTCATTTATAGGTTTCATTGTATTCCGTGAGTTTGAATCTAAATTCATTTAATTCAGGAATAAATTTAATAAACTGTTTTTTTAATCAATATGTCAGTTGTTATATTTTCAAGTGAGAAATGATCTTTCTGAGCAGTAATGAATAGTAGCGAAAGATACTAAAAATGGTCAAAAACACGCCAATGAATGGCCAAAGTGTTTAAGCATGCCTGTGCTAATTTAGCGCTTTTTCACTCTGCCCAACAAAAAATGGCTAAATGTATGATGAAAGAAGGTGAAAAGTTTCAAGCACTGGAGATGTGTCGAAACATGGTTTATGTTGTAAAAATTAGCATACTAAAATTAATTCAC
>VCCN01002452.1:4843343-4855687 GCA_006491835.1 Architeuthis dux
GGATTCGCCTATGACCAAGTCCAACCCGCCCTAATGTCGTCGTGACATCAGTCGCGGGGCCTAGGGGAACACCCTTCCTTGCACTTTCGCGTGCGGGACCCCATCCTAAACCCGACCTTGTTTCAAATTTGCCAACTTGGGGAGGCAAATTTAAGAAATTGGCTAAGATCAAAGTGTAGTATTTGTTTTTATCAATTGAATAAACTAGAAAGCACTCAAAGAAGGCATATCTCTGCCAACGCCGTGCACTAACTAAAAACTGAATGAAAATAAAAAACAAGTGAGAGAACTTTGAATGTTCAAATATTGAGTTACTGCCCTCAAAATCTAAATCTAGCCTTTTTATTAACTGTTCGTTTTTAATCTCTTCTCCTTCTCTCAATCGAAAACAAATTCCAGGATCCGCCCCAAAATGTAATCACTTCTTCCGTAGCCCAAGGCCCACCTTTCCACGAAATTACATTGAAATTCATTGAGAACTTTTGGAGATAGTGTGTGGACAAACAGACGGACAGCCAGACAGACACAAGTAAAAAAACTGAATCCGAACCAATTATCGAAAACCTCTAGATCTTTGCCACAAAGGAAATCACACCGGTTTCTTGTAAAATATTGTAGTTTTGAACTTCCATATTTGCTGCAAATCCTTATAGCTTATCGTCAGCTGTTTCTTTGTTTTTGGGGTGAGAGGAGGTCTATCGGTTATGCTCGGTAGTTTCCGTCAATATCATCAGCATCGCTACTATCATTTATACGAGCAGCAGCAGCCGCAGCAACAAGTGGGTCTACTTTGTTACTACAGGTGTGACAAGTCAAGAAGCATACTTATCTTACCTGTTCTTTAATCTGTACAGACAGCAGGAGTAAGTCGTCCAGCGTCGATGTAACCTCTCTTCTCCTTTTAAAGGAGTAGAACATTACTAACTTATATTGTTCAGTAAGGAAACGAAAGGGAGTCAGAATTGAACCCTAAATTTAAAAAACATTGATATGTTTTAAAAGTGTAATTTAAGAAAAAAAAATACTATTACACGGAGATATACCCAGTAAAAAAAAATTGTGAAAACTTTTTCTTAAAAGAAAAAAGAATTAAAACTAATTAAGGAAAAGTTCCGAAGTTTCTTAAATGGCCCTCACAATAGATGAACGGTTCCATAAAGCTGCTTCAGATGGTTACATGGACCTTTTACGGGAAGCGACTAAAAGAGATCTTAACCATTCCGATGAAGATGGTATGACCCCTACTTTATGGGCAGCTTCTTGCGGGAAGCTGGAAACTTTACGATTGATCATTGGACGAGGGTACGGAAAAAAACATCTTTTGTTTTTCTTCATTTTCTGTTTGTTTCTTTTCTTTAAAAACCACAGTCCCCCTTTTCGAAAGGTCCGGTGGCAGAGGGGCCTACGATTTTGAGGGGGCCTCTTCCAGAATTTATAAATCGTTCTAGTTCTTTTATTCTGTTCTGTTACTTTACTAAGTACATAGTACACTATACATGCACATAAATCATAGCACTGATTACAAAATACTTAATGAGCAGTCAGTTTGAAATGGGTCCTACATTTCCCATCACATTACCATTTCATTTCACGCATCCACTTCCTCGCTCTCCTACATCCTAAGCGTACACCTCACACCACCTCAACCTCCGACGACTCAGCCTAACATACCATTATCACACTTTTGAGGTGTGGGAACGCTCAAAAACATTCCTATATAAATTAATGGTAATTGCTTCTTCGCTTTACGACATTTCGGCTTACAAAAGGTTTTTAGTAGTCGAAGTGAAGAGTTTAAAACAAGTGGTGGTTTTTTTACACATGTAAAAAGGACTTTTTTTGTCTAATACTCATTGCCGAAAAGGCCAAGGGAAACCAACTGGCCTGTTTATTTTCGATAAAAAGCAGCAAAAATTAAGATGAAGGTGAATAGTATTAAAAAAAATTTATTAATAATAATAATACTTTTTTGTTTCATCAGTGTCAGTGACGTTTTTGGCAAGCATAATAGATTTTCTGCTCTTTTAATAAAAATTTAAGTCTTTGAAAGTTCCTAGAGAAGGAAAAGAGAAACTGGACAATCACGTTTGAACAGAACAACTTATGAGCCATCATCTCATAACCAAGGCTTTTCAAATGAAAATCAAATCGATACTGATTTTACCGCCCAAATTTAGCGTTAATTTTGCGCTCTTTGGAAATTGATTTTTTTAAAAAGGACAATGAAAAGACAATACCGTCTCGTCAAAAGTTCTCATCAACAGGTGAAAAGAACACCAAAGTTTATGATGATAATGATGAATGTGGCCCGATTTAATAAGTTGTATAAAAACAACTAAAATTAGAAGGTTAAAATTAGTGAAATTTAATTTTAAAAAGTGGTGTGTTACAATACTTTCCTGATCATCCAATAACAATAAAAAGATTGAACTAGAAAAAGTGGTTTTCAATATTTTTACATTGGTCTTCACTTCATCCTTCATCATATTCTCTTATTTATCAGTCATGATGAAGACCAATGTAAAAATATTGAAAATCACTTTCTTTTTTCAAGATAAATCAATTCTTAACAGCATTGACTGAAAAAAACCTTCATAAAAGGCTGAACAATGAGTTTCAAAACCAACACGAATACAAGAAGAACAATACCAGTTAGGTAATACCACCAAACACGCCTCCGCCCCCCATCTGTAATTAAAACTTCCCATGTACGTGACTGTTAATTCGTGTTCCAACATTTACTATTTATCATTGCCTACTAAATCATTTAAAAAGCTTTCAGAGTATCAAGTTGAGACGACTCATCGGTTTAATTCATTATTTTAACTTATGGGCTTGAAAAGGAAGAGGTATATAAAGGGTTTTTAAAACGCAAGTGCCTAGCAAGTGATGTTCATTATTGCACACTAGTTTACCCATGCCGTCAAAAAATGACAGAAGTATTTAAATAATTTTGCAGTTGTATTTAAAAAGAAAACACCAGAAACATTATGTTGCTAGTTTTGCTCTGCACTTTCTTGTTTATGTCCAACCAGAATGAACCCGGATTTTTTTTTACTCATTTGCAAAATAAATTGTAAAATTGATAAATGAGTAAATAAGGGAGACTACTCTATAATTAGAATTAATAGTTATCTCCCTTCATAAATGTTACAGACAAAAATATAGACAAACACGTGACATATTAAATTTAAAAGATTCTGAAAAAATAGCCAAGGACTAAAAACCCTTTCATTTGTCGATCAATCACAAAAATACCTAATGCAAAATTTAATATTTTCGGAGAGAGAGAATTTTTAAATATTTTTGTACAGTAGATTTTTGCTTGGATTTGTCAGTTCCAATTTTGGATGATGTAAAGTAATCTAGACCTTTACCTGGGCTCGAATGGGTAAGAAAGCCAGGTTTTTGAATTTTTAAGCAGGCCCTCCCGTCTCTCCACTTCGAAGATTGGAGGAACACAATCTTCCTTCCCCAATTTCCTCTCATCTAACCATGATCCGTACTAAGTTAAGCTTAGTAGTACATTAATCCAATCCACATAAAACGCAATGTGTATCCATATGTTTATATTTTTGTAACCCTTTACAATGAGCGCACAGATACTGCACAGATACTGCACAGATACTACACTGATTCTAAGCAGAGGGCCGAAGAGTGACACTTCACACTTTGATCCTAAGCAGAGCACACAGATACTACACTGATCCAAGGCAGTAGAAGTGCCGATTCATACGTAAATAATCCCGTCATTTCTACGTGTACCATCCCAGTAAATAAATTAATTAAATTAAATCTACCCCAAATCTCGAGTTAGTTTCCATTTTCCAGAAAAGCTTTTTGAACGCAACTAATAATCCATTGCGAAAGAAAGCTCATAAAACTACAAATCAATGAGAAAATTTAAAGCAATGAATCTACTTGTATACTACGCCACATGTATGTGTATATTTTTGTCTGTAACATTTGTCAAGGGAGACAACTATTAAACGCTAATTATAGAGTAGTCTCCCTTAATTCATTTTTTTTTGGGGGGGGGGGGAGATGCGTAAAAAATTCAAGTTCATTCTGGTTGAACAATAATCCAGAAAATGCAGAGCAACATAATGTTTTTATCTTTTTAAAGTCGACAATTCCATAAGCCAAAGAGTTATTCGTTCAGACTTTTTTTGAATCGGTTAATAGCGTTCATAAGAAAAGAAAGAAAGATAGAGAGAGTAGGCGAAAAAAGAAGAATATACGTCAAATTCTTTTTTAAATCAATTCTCGGAATAAAAGAATGTGACGTTTAAGAAAAAGCGTTCGTAATTTAAGACATTTTTTTAACATCTCATAAGCGTAGAGTTATGATCTATGGAGACCACAAATAGATATAGAAACGAAAATGTAGCAAGGCTCGAGAAAACTAGTCAGTGTCCATTTCCAGAGAGTCTTTTAAAAAAAGATCCCCTAACAGCTTTACATTTTTTTTTTAATCAATTGGAAACAATAGTTTTATTACAGAAACTAATGTTGCCAAATGCTATCAAAAATTGTGTAACCAACGTCGCAGGTTTTGAACAGAGTCTCTACTCTCTAGTGTTCTTTATTTACAGTCGTCATTTTTTTAAGGCATGGGTAAGATCGTGTTATTTTTTTAAGCATATAATTATAAGGATTTTTTTCTTATACGGATTTTGTTTTGTTTCTATTATTAAAATGTTGCAGCTGTGTAAGTTCGGTTCATTTAGTCGCGTTGAGCCGAACACCTGTTAGATTAACCCCATAATCACGTCAACCTTGTCTTCAGGCCATGGCTCTTCCTTTTTTCTTCCTCCCTCCCTATATTCATTGTCCGTTTCTTATAATCATACGAGGAGATTTGTTATCAGTACGCCAGCAAGGTTATTCTGCGTTGTAAGGGTTAAAATAATTGCCTAGTTACCGTATTTACGCGTGATTTTTATCTTTATATCTGGGACAAATCTTGGCACAATGTGTACGGAAAGGTGGTCCCGATTGTAAATTTTCACACAATCGAAAAATCGATATTAAAAATGGTGCACATTAAAAACAATTTAATTTATTCAAAGTAACAACAATATAATTTATGTATTTACTCCTGTTTTTCTTTCATGAATTCTCTTATTTCTTTTTATTTGTGCACCGTTTTTAACATTGAGTATGTGAAGCTTTACAATTGGGAGCCCCTTCCCTACATTGTGCTCAATTTTTAAAAGAATTCAAATTTTACTGATAATAATTCTAACATCCACTCATGGGAGTTGAACATTCAACCACTTATGTATGTAATTGAGTGTTATTTACACCCAATGTTGTGTAACTGTGCTTCTTCGTAAAATAAAGTCTGGTTTTATCTTTTATCACAACACTCTTGAAGACAAAGATGTCATTTTATTATTACTTGTGTCACCCTTCGAGATGCACCAATCAGATACTGGATACTGAACTTTGAGTTGAAGTGTGACCAGGATGTAATTGAAAACGTGCAGAGAGAGACATCCACTAAACTAGTGACTGAACTGAAGGACCTCCCCTATGCTACCAGACTGCAACAGCTCGATATACCAACTCTCGCATACAGAGCTGATGTGATAGAAACCTACCACATTCTGACCAAGCAACACTCAGTCAACACTCACTGTCATTGCCCAAACAAGCCCATGCTGAACCTTTCACCAAACACACACACACACGCTAGAGGTCACAGATAAAAACTTCAAACGCAACTTGAAACTGGCGCGAGGAAACAGTTTTTCACTGCAAGAGTGACATCGGACTGTAACTGTCTGAGTGAAGCCATGGTCACTGCAGAGAATGTGAACACTTTCAAGACTAGCCTAGAGAGGGAATGGTCAAGCAGAGACAAATATTTCTACACTTTCTATTAAACTATGTAAGTCATGCTCATCATAAAAGATAAGGAGCTGGGAAACAATTGGTAGAAACCTACTCTCAGTCTAATTACTGCATGGTATCCACTGACCGATATAAGGTACATAAAAGTTTTGTTTGAAATAAAAAATTGGTACTAAAAGGTGCAACCTATACATGAGTAAATACAGTACTTATTTCGTTTGATGCAGCTAGTAAATTTAGTGTAGGTAATTAAACATGGAAAAGGAAACAATACAGAACTAAAAATAACTAGAGAAGGCGTTTGATAGATTATGTTGCATTAAATCCTTTTATCCAAAGATCAAACTGTAGTATCTGTTTTGGTTCCATGAAATAGAACACAGAGAATCTAATTCCATTAAGTTTAATACTAGGCAACTTTCAATGAAATTTCATATTTTGAAAATATCAAAATGATAAAAACATACAGTCTTGGTTAATCACTCAATAGAAATTGTCATGTGACCAACATCTTTTGGCAGTATGCTGTGTTGGGGGTGATCAATGAAACAATTAGAAAAAGGGATGATCAATGAATAAGTTACTACTTTCTCACCTTTAGTTTGGAAAAAGTTTGAATTTTCAAAAAGCAATAGAATGTTGCTAGATACAAACTAAGGGACCAATTTAGCATAAATTTACATTTTAAATTGAACTACCTCACTAAAAAACCTATTTAGGGGGAATTTAAAAACAATAGACATAAGTAGTAAATGTTTAAATTTTCAGCCTTCTAGCTATATTGGTGCGGCCTATACGCGTGATAAATAGCCAGCCAGCAAGACCAACTTAAAAACTCAAGAAACCTATGTGAGTTTTGGTTTCTAACAAATGAATTTGCCTATATTTAGAAATGGCTTTTCTTAAAAAAGCTTGTAAAATCTTTTAGAAAAACAACCATGTTCTTTTATAAAGAGAGTTAACTTGGATACAAATGATATTAAGAGATATGAGTAAATTTGAGACAAAATAATTTTCATATTAACAATATATATTTAGTATAATTCATATACTATAAATCATATAATAAATGAAGACTATTTATGTTTGCCTATGGCTTTTAATGGGTTCTATTGAATATAATTTATAAGATTCATAAAAAATAACAAACTAGCATTCCAAGGGAAATTATGAATCACCGCCACTTATATATGATGTGTTGGGGGTGATCAATTAAAAACTTGGAAAAAGGAGTGGTCAATGAATAAGTTATTTCTCTCGCCTTTTGTGATCACTAAAAAAGGTCTGAATTTTCAAAAAACAAGTGGGTACAAACTAGTGACTAATTTAGCATAAACTTACATTGCGCATTGAACCCTCTCTAAAAACCTATTTGGGGCGGAATTTTCAAGACAAAAAAAACATTTTCACTACTCATTGAGAGGAGTGTGTGTGCCAAATTTCAAGTTTCTGCTATGAACGGTTAGAGCTGGGCGAAGTCTGTATACATAGATACATAGATATATATAAATGTGAGAACACATAAATAACCTAAACCAAGCAACAAAACGGTGTTGTGGGTAGCAGTGATTAATACATGTCTAATTTTATGCTAAATCAGTTTAATGAGTCGGTTTATAAACCGGTAAATTATTGTTCAAACTGAGGGTGAAACCAAATTGAAGAACTCTAGTGGCAGTTTCACAAACTAAACGTACTAGACTATGGGTGTTGCCGGACCGCAGAATGTCGGATTAGATTTTACCAACTTGTATTTACTTGGTATTCAAAATGTGTCCCAAAACATTTTGGCAGAAAGTAGGGCTACTAACTCATGTCAAATCAGACATTTTTATAACACTATGACAACACCACAGTGACATGCAACGTAGACAGTCACAAAGTATTAGCATTTATATAGCTAACATGAGGATAATTAATTATTCAGGAGAATAATATTAGCTTGGGTATTTTAAGTTATTGTAACGTTTAAAAAATGTCTAGGAAAATAATTAAAAACGTCTTTGAAATTAAAAAATGTCTCTAAAAAGATAAGTGTTCCTTAACATTATTCTTATTACCTTATTTAGTTGAGTACAAGGCGATCTCGATTATAATGCAACCTCCACTTTTTGTAGCTGAAAATCAGTAATATATTATATATTATCATTTTTTTTACACTCTAGTATAATGCCCCCCCTGACTTTTTATATTAAATTTCTCACATTATACACAAGTGAATATGGTAGTTATTAAACATAATACAGGGGCAATATATTTTGATATTTAATTTGCACGATGTTCATACAGGCATTCCTTGATAATTATGGAAAAAATCAATAATAATAAATGCATTTGTAGAAAGCACCCTTTCTTGGGAACATCAATACTTAAGTCCACACTGGACAAAAGCACTTGAAAACATGTGCAATCAATTGCAGTACAAATATAAGGCCTATTAAAGAAGAGTAAGAAGAAAGTGCAACTTGTCAATAAAGTTTTTTTTACAAAACACAGGGCAGGAGCTACAGTTACAAAGTGTATTTATTTACTGAGTTCATATAATTATGAAAGTCTCGAAACAAGAAAGTTTTCATTTTTGATTTAAAGCTTGCTAATGTATGTATGTTCCGGATATCACAGGGTAATTGATTCCAAAGTCTGGGTGCTATATAGCTGAAAGTCCTGTGCCCATGACTCATATTCATAAAGACAAGTTCTAAAATCAAGCCCTCTAAATATTGGATGTTAATAATTATGGAACCGTCAACAAAACAAAAAAAAATTAGTACTTTGTTGCTCCTCCTCAGGCTTTTATGATGGCCTGAATTCTTTGAGGCATGGACTTCACTAATGAAAAACAATATTCTCCATCAAGCTGGTTCCAACTTTCTCTAATAGCGGTTGACATATAAGCTTTGTAGGATGGAGCCTTGTCATGGGCCAATTTTTAAAAGATTTCCATCATAAATTTTCAACTGGATTGATATCCAGACTGTTTGCTGGCCATATCATTGAGTTGATATGCCTTTCCTGATGAAAAGTTTTAACACTCTTTGCTCTGTGACAAGATGCATTATCATCCTTAAAAATGACTTCATCATCACCAAACCCATGTTCTATCTATGGAATGAGTGTCCAAAATTTCAATGTACACCTGAGTATTGACTGTTGAGATAATGATTGCCATCTCCCTATGTCCTTTACCTGATATGCAACCCCATTTCATGAATGAGTGGGGAAATTTGCTTGTTTTCTCCAGGCAGTCATCTTCATATATTTCATTGGAATGACACCAGACAAAAGTTCCAGCATCATCGCCTTGGTCAATGCAGATTCATGATTCATTACTAAATATCACTTTCATCCAATCATCCATACTCCATGATTGCTTCTCTTTAGCCCATTGTAACCTTGTTCTTTCTGCTTAGGTATCAAAAATTGCAGCATCATCACCTTGGCCAATGCTGATTTATCACTGAATATCCCTTTCATCCAATCACCCACACTCCATGATTGCTTCTCTTTAGCCCATTGTAACCTTGTTTTCTTCTATTCAGGTGTCAGTGCTGGTTTTTGTTTGGCTTTTCTGTATGTAAATCTAATTTCATTCAGCTGATTTCTTATGGTTCTGTCAAAAACATTGACTCCTGTTTCCGCCCATTTTTCATTTGTTTTGTTGTGCATTTCCTATTTTCAAGGCATAATTTGAGTTTTCTATTCTGATGTTCTGACGTCTTCTGTGATCTACCCGTATGTTTTACTTTTATTTTGTTTATTTTTATACCAAATTTTTGACACGGCTGATTGGGAACAACCAACATCTTTTGCCACACTCAATGTTGGATTTCCTTCTCAAAGGAGTTTTCCCTTTTTTCAATGGACAACTCTCTTGTTGGAGCCATGTTTCCTTTCAATTAGCCAAGTCTAGGTTAAGGTCTGCAAACACTCCCTTTTAACTGCGGACTAATTTGCATATTTAGACTTTTGCTGGTATCTGTTTTAGAAATGCAAATTTCAAGGGGATACCATAATTTTTTCCTGAACATTAAGCGATTCCATAATTATGTCCTTTACTTGATCTGGAAAAAGCCATTAATTTAAATAATTTGATCTAATTTTTTGGGGTATGTTTCACAAAGCCAGAATGTTCAGCTATTAAACAAAAATTGTTTTTGTCATATCTGATTTGTTTATTTGCTGCAAAGTTAAAAAAAGCTGGTTGAACATCCTCTAAGTTTGCTGATTCCATAATTTTTGCCTGGGGTAGCAATTGGTAATATAAAAATTGTGACACAGCCAACCAAGTTTGAATGTTAAAGTGAGGTGGTCTAGTTGTTCTTTGTTTGTCAATACGTTTTGATGTTGAAAATACTAATCCTCATAGTTATCTTATTTTACTAATATCTAAACATAAATGAAGTAAAAAAGTGCTGTAAGATTCCTGCTTATGCGATGAAGAATGATTGATAAAATCTTGCAAAATACAGCCATGCGTCGACTTGTGTCCAGGTTATGTTCTGGTAGTATGGACACAACTTGACCTGGGCGTAAGACGACCATTATTAGGTGAAATGAAATATACTCACTGCACAACATAAGATAACAACAGTTTGAAACTTAAAATTAACATGCCCTGGAATTCTCCATTTTGTATAAATTGGAATACAGACTGACCCATAAGTCGCATATCAGGTCCACGAATGTCAGACTAAATTTTGGAAAAAAACAACAAAACAAAATGAAACATTTAGATAGACAGTTTCTTTCTTATAAAATATTAAATGATGTAGTATGAGCATAAGGAAACATGGATGAGCGGGAAGAATTACATCATTTTGAGATAAATATGGAAATTAAGTTTAGTGTGCTTTACAATTAAATATGAATAAATGAACTACAGTCATTTGTCCAGGTTCTGATAGTATGAACGCAACTCGATCTGGGACTAAGACGATCCTTATAGGGTGAAGTGAAATATATGGACTGCAACATAAGATACCATGACACATGAATGAATGAATGGCTTGGCTTTGCGAACAAAGATTTTGTGGAAGGGCTTTCCACAGCATTAGGACCATAGACGGCAGAGCCTATGTGCAGAGTAACCCTCCAGCCTGAGCAATGTAGTTTTAAGGTGAAATGCGATTTGCCCATAGTCGACCCCACCCATTAAACCAAGGATTTACGGAGTGGCAGGGATAGGAGCAGAGCCTATAGGTTGTAGGTTTGACAGGAGTTTCCTTCTCCTGGCAGATGCCCGAGCTAGCTATAGGGCTCTGTCACCCCTTTGCGGGAAAGTTCTGATAGTAAAATTGACCATAGGACGTGAACATTCCGTAGTTGGCAGATGCCTGAGCTGCCTATGGAGTTCTACTGCCCCTTTGAAGGAGAATAAGGACAGAACGGCTGCCTGCAACTTTGATCACAGATCCTTATGATAGTACAGCTGTCCGTAACGTTAAGCACAGATCCTAGTCACTCCAACAGATGACACATACATATTTACCTAAACCTCTTTATTATACATACACATGTCTACATACCAAAGTTAATAAAAGGTAAATACTTGTCATTCAAATTGATGACACACCTTTTCTTCTTTGATTCTGCCATAGGCTTGCGGGGTGGTGGTGGTGGGGGGGGTTATGATACACTATATTTTCAGATCTTAGCCAATGAGATACAGACAAACGAGAGATTTCATGCTGGATGCTGGTGTCTCGGATGTGATCGAGACTAGAAAAATGTTATACAGTACAGTGCTTTTTTTCAATTTTAAAATTTTTATTAAGCCCTTATAGGGACCTCTGACGTATCTGATCAGATCAGAAGTTAGTGGGTCGGGGTGTATGTCGCCAGTAGAAGCTGAAACAGTGTCAACAAAGAAGCAGAGGATGATGGGAAGAGTTTCTGTTTTTACATTCCTTTTCTGCTTTCTTATCCGTGAGGACAATGATGTCATCACTTTGAATGACATACATAGAATATCACACAGCATTTCTTTGCCGCAGGGGATTCATCAAGTCACTGACAATGAAAACAAAATAACTGGGAGGGCATTGGTAGGGAGGGGGTTAGGTGGGGGAGTCAATGTCACACAAAAAAAAAATCAACTCTTGGTAAATACCCAGGAAGGATGAAAACATGTCAATAATCCCACTTGTCTAGATTTAAAATGTACCAAATTTTTGGAATGTCTTGAATCTTCTGTTTAAAAATCACGACTATTTTTCTTTTACCTAACTTCATATACAGTCATACGTAGACTTGTGTCTGGGTTACGTTCTGAGAGTATAGATGCAACTCGATCTACTAGTCAATCATTATGGGGTGAAGTGAAATATACGCAATGCACAACATAAGATACCATGACACATGCATATTAACCTAAATCTCTATATTGTACATTCGTCTTCCTTGCCTTTCCGAACAGAAAGGAACAAATGTCATCCATTACATTTCTCACATTAAGTCATTGCTCTTTTACCATCTTGTTCTTGCCT
>VCCN01002452.1:4879108-4910732 GCA_006491835.1 Architeuthis dux
TCGCTATTAGGGTTTAATAGGCTTGATTGACTATATATAGCAGTGGTACACATACAACATGGAGCCTTGCAAATCTTTCTCTGCTGGGGAGTCTACTTACTACTTAGCCAAAGGACGAGGGTGTTTTTGCAGTGGGGGCGGGTGAAAATAGCTTTGCCCCACGTTATAAAATTCTGAAGGCCCTGATTAATTTACTACATGTTAGGTTGCAATTGTCTTCCTCTCCTCCATACAGTGCCGAAATCCACACTGGTTTGACATACATTTATCCACAAGGCTAATTTATGCAGCTTTATACAATTTTTTTCTCCATTATCTAACATGATATGGAATATTATTGGAAGGTAAGAAAATTGCAAGAATCTGCACACGTAAGCCTAGTGGAAAATTGTATAAGTCAGGCCAGTGTGGATTTCTTTGCTTAGCAAGGAAAGAATTGGAGAGCAACAACGCTTATAAAACATGGAATAATCTGTGTCACACACATTTCTCTGTGTGCCAGCCCTACGTACCAATGGGCAATCACTCGTGGCGCCAACTGTTAGTGAATGTGTCTGAGACAGTGGGACTTTTCAAATAGATGGAAAAATGAATAAATTAAACAGAAAAATAGTCAATGAGAAAATTTCTTTTTTTTAAAGAATATATACTGTATTTTAAAGGGCGCCGACATTCAGCTTGCCTGGGGTGTTAGGGACCCTAGGACCTGCCCTGTCTAAGTGGGTCGGTCTGATCAGTATATATTGCCACCATTGTCTTTTCTGTTGTCTACTATTTTCTGGTTTGCACTACTAAGAAAGAAAACCCTTTCTTTCTTTCCAAAAGGATTGTACACCAGAAAAAGAGCTTGGATTGGCCGAAATGTTGCTGTAACAACAGGAGCAAGGGTCTGGTTAGTCACGTGATCAGCGTCTTTTGGGAGCATGCCATGTTGGGGGTGATCAATTGGTAAAAAGGGGGGGACAATAAGTTTGTTCTCTCACCTTTGGTTGGATCACTAAAAAGTATGAATTTTGAATTTAAAAAAATGAAGTTTTTTATAGACATAATAAGGAGTAAATGTTTGAATTTTCAGCTCTCTAGTTCAATTGGTGCAGCCTGTACGCGTGAAACATTCATAGCCAGCCATCCAGCCAGACCCAATTAAAAACTGAAGAAACCTATGTTGATGTTGACAGATTTGGTTGATGGTTTCTAACAAAATGAATGAGGTTAACAGCCTGAACAACTCTTGGAAGGATTTGTTAACTTTTAGTTTTGTTGTTTCAAACCCTTAATGAGTCACTGAGAAATATTTTGGTTATCCCTTAATAAAAACTAGATGAAAACTCGCCCTATGGTGGGTTTTCAGCTATTTCCTGCATGAGGCCTAATGGGACCTTTGGCCCCAACAAGTGATCAAAACTGTTTTTTAGGAGTACCTTAATTCAATACCTCTGGCTACAATACACTGCCTCTATCACCTAGAGACCACATACAGATAAAGCGAATCAAACTTTTAGTAATATAGAAATAAATGAAAATCAGACTATTATTATCAGGTTGAGAGTGAACGCTAACCCCACACTATTATTATTCAGTTGCAAATCACCCGTACATTCTTTAACCCATAAGAACCCACTGTGACACCGGTGTCACATATAACTTAATTGATCTGCAGTCTTTTATATAATATTATATGTTATCCTTGATTTTAAATGAAGTGTACTAAGTGACATCTACTGAACATCTTGGTGCAGTCACGTGACTGTGTGTCAATTTACCTACCCATAATCCCACATAATGTTCCTTCAAGTAGAAATGGGTCTGGGTTCTTATGGGTCTCACACATTAATGGAAAATTCTCACACTTTTTATAAAAAGTGTAAAATTCTCACGCATTTTATGAAAGGTGAGAAATCTTTGGTTAGTGATTAACAATTGTTGGTTGTTTATTTGTATGTATTCAGTAGATTTTTACAGAACTTAGGAACTCACATTATTTTGACAGATCACATACAGAATTTTTGAAACGCGTTTTAAGTTGGGGGAGTGGGATGTTCCCCCTCCCCTTTTCCTATGGGTACGATTCTCACTCATTTTCAACATTGAAACTTGACAGGTATGTTTTAGGGGTACCTAAATACATCTGGCTACAAGGTCTGAATTTTCAGTTTATGGCTGTGTCGTCTGTTTTTACTGGAGATAGATGAAGTCAACATTTTCAGGGCATTTTGAGCAATGAACGTCAGTATCCACTCTATGTATGTTGTTCCGTATTCTATAGACCAGGTCAGCACGTTTTCTTCTGTATTCAAGGGTCTCTAGATTAAGTTTTAATCTTTCAGTTTAGGATATATCTCCCAATCTCGGAATGATCTTGGTGGCTCTCCTCTGAACTCTTTCTATTGCATCTGAGTTGTACTTCAGGTTAGGAGACCATATGCAGGAAGCAAACTCCAGATCGGGATGTATCAGAGACTTGTACAGCAGTAGGAAGCTCTCCTCATTGATGAATTTAAATGAGTGTCTTATGTAGCCGAGTGTCTTATTTGCTGTATTCATTTTTGTATATGTGCAGTGAAGTGAAGTGAGTTGTTTATATAAACGGCAAGATCTTTATCCACTGTAGTTTCCTTCAGTGTGTGTTGTGTTCCGTCATCTTTAATCATGGTGTAGTTCCTTTTTCTGTTGTTTCTACCTAGGTGCATGTCCTTGCATTTGTCGGGATGAAATTTCATCTGTATAGATTTGGCCCACTGTTGCAATGTGCTGAGGTCCTTCACAAGTAGGTCTCCAGATTCATAAGAGTGTGGGGAGGAGGTGGCCTTGTAACATTAGAAATCATAAGGGTGTGGGGAGGAGGTGGTGTAGGCTTATTTGGAAGTCAATATTTCTGTCATATCTACTTTGTATTCTTTCAATTCTCTATTTATCTCTTTCTGTTTCTACAAAATCCAATTCTTGAAAACTTGTTTAAATCAATTGATGTCCACAAAATATACAGTTATATTATCTTACTGCAATAAAATTTAAATTCTCCTCATATCTTTCATCCTTCCTTTTCTCCCTCCCCACCCACTCTTGCAATATAATGAACAAGGGTAAGAATGGAAGAGGTTGCTTATGCTTGAATGGGAGGCAAAAAGGGACTCAACTTTCACTATAACTGTCATTCATTCATTACTCCTCCCTTACAAGTCTGAAGCCTGAAAATGAAGTTATAGCAGTAGTAGACCATAGGAATATCGACAGATAACAAAAGTAATCAATAATAATAATAATAATAACAACATATATTACAGTTGTCCCTTGCCAGTCTTGGGGGTTAGGGGCACCAGGGGACTGCAAATGCCTTAAACCTTTTGATAAACAAACACTTTACCATTCACAAATTGTAAATAAATAAATGAATACAGTAAAACATACAGTAAAAAGATATACAGTTAATTAACGAAAACCATAAACTTCAGAAAACTACAGTAAAGTGAATTCTAAAATACTGTTCGCGAGTATAAACAAGTTTTCGACCACAATTATCTCCGGGTTTATATTGTCTACCAAAATAATTTTTAGTTGACAATATTCTACAATCTTTCTTTTTATTAATAACACAAAATTATTACGATAAATTTCAGTACAAGTTCCAGACGTTTTTATCGACACATGTCACTTTTTATCAAGAGTCTGTTTTAGTTGCTATATTATAAATATATATGCATTTATGATTTCCTAAACCTTTTACGTTTTGTTTATTACAGCGTATTTTCTATTATGCAGGTTTTTGCGGTAAACTGCAAAACTCCCCAAAATACTATTGATACTATTGTTCGGACTGAGATCCTCATCTTGGTTGTCATTTCCACACCATATGGGAACCTCTAATAAAAAGACAACACAACATGAGGCTTATAAACCCCAAAAACTAGACTCATTTGTCCAAGTTGGGACGGTGGCCTAGATAACTAAAGCGTTGACTGTTGAGTCATCTGTAGGTTGTGAGTTCAATCCCAGGCAGGAGCACCACAACTGAAAAATAACATGGATAGTGGAATGAGGACAGTATATCCCCGTGGATCAAATTCAATTCAATAGTTCCGGTAAGTGACCGACAAAAAGTAAGAAGGCCGGAGGGTACATCGGCCGAAACGTTGTGGAAATGACAACCAAGATGAGGATCTCAGTCCGAACAATAGTATCAATAATACTAACACCTCATCTCAGAAATACTCCAGTAAATTATTCAAGACTGAATTGTGAAAACCACGAATAACTAATTTCATCTGCCTTTCATAATTGGACCAATTGCTCCCAATTGGGCCCCGCGCTAAGGTATTCTACTCTAGTCTTATCAAATACACACAACAACACATCACATTGCAGGTTTTACATAAAAAAATAGAGATATAAAGACTATAATAAACTTTATTTATATCTCTGAGATATTACTGACCTTAACCTGCAAAAAATTTATTTTACTGTCCTTGAATTAAATAATATGTTAATTAATTATAGAACATCGTACAAATATATTTATATCTCTATGATTCTACAGACTTTGTCTGTGAACTTGGGACCCTGCAAAAAATGTTTCCAATTGGTCCCCTTGTCTCCTAAGGCTGACCCCGATTTAACTTTATACCACAGATTTTTAAGCACACATTTTGATTGCTTTCCATTCTACCATTGAGATATAAAGTCTATAATAAACTTTATTTATATCTCTAAGATTCTACAGATCTTGGCTTGCAAAAAATGTTTCAAATTGGACCCTGCAAGCCCTGCATGCGAAGAAGAACTGTTAAAATCTTTTAGCAGGAATTTAAAGCTTTCACACAAATTTAAAAATTGTTAAATGTACTCAAGCTTTCAAAATGTCTGAAAGTCTTCTTGTTTATCTTTTAGGGGCAATCCAGACAAGTGTGACTACCAGGGCCGAACAGCCTTACATCATACAGTCATGAATGGACATTATGACTGCCTCACTTACTTGGTCTCATGGGGCTGTAATATTTGGGCAATGGACAATGACCAACACACTCCATTAGAATTAGGTTTAATGCATAACAGACAAGAGATCACCAGATACCTGGATGGGGTACAGGCCTTGCAACAAACCAAAAACAGGTAAATTACTTTATTCTTTATTATTATTATTATTGGCTGAAGTAATTGTAACACATTATTTTAATCAAACTTGACTAGTTTTTACCTTCATCTTAATTTTAGGTGTTTTTGAAAATTGAAAGTTGTATATAAAAAACAACTGAACTTAAGATGAAGGTAAAAACTAGTCAAGTTTGATTAAAATAATGTGTTACTTTATTCTTTTATCAACATTTTGAGAGCTATTGGCAATGATTTCTTGAGGATGTTACACATGAAAATTCTTTTTTACATCATAGTGCAGGAGTTCCCAAGCTGGGGTAAATTTACCGATTCTGGATTTGTACATATTTTTAAAAATTATAATTAAAAAAAAATCTGAAGTTGAGAAGAAAATTTGAAGTAGGCCTATTTTGTGGAAAAATACTAATTTTGTTTCTTCCTACTGTTTTGGACTTAATGATTTGTATTTTATACTTCATCATTAGTTGTTTATAAATAAGTGAAATAACATCGTTATGTACTATTATTATTGTTATTAGAACTTAAAATAATAATGTTAAAAATACTATTTTAAAATTTCACCTTGCTTTATTATGTTAGAAAAAAATAGACTGTGCAGTAAGTTTGTAATTATTTGATTGAATGGAGTTGTTGAGTGGCTTTCATTATTCTTAATTCATTTTTTGATTTCTGCCATTTTTTTTATCTTTTAGAAAAACTGTTGAGAAGCTGAAAGAAAGGTCAATTGCTGACACCGAGAGGAATATCAAGAGGTACGAGAGATTGCAAGAGCAGGCACAACGCAAGGCAGAAAAAGAAGAGCGCCGTTTGCAAAAAGAACGAGACTATTTTGAAAACAAAGATGTCATTTCTTCATCTGGTAAAAGCACAATCAAAGAGAAATTAAAAACCCTCACAATGCGAGTCAAAGGTCGACCAAAGTTGTCTGAATATACTCATGGATTTGGTGGTAATATTATCCAACCCCCTAACAGTCGGAAAGCATCAGATTTTAAAGTTGGTGAAGTCGATGAGTCTGGTAAACGGACAATACGATCACTGTCTGGCCTTAAGCGTGGCACAGAGGTGATATATGTTGGTAGCGTGGGTGATAACGATCTCAATGGAGACTCTGGAATTGAATCTTCGAATTTTGAAGATGAGGATATAATGTCAGGGAGTATATTCAACCGACCCGGAGTTGGGAAAATAGCTTTTCTTCCTCGTAACAGTGTAGCGGTGCCAACTTTGCGTTCAATTCCCCAAGACCTTGCTGAGGGATTTTTTGATGAGGAGTCGGACCCTGCTATTCACTACTTCCATAATCGAGAAGACAGTGTGGTAGACAGTATTGGAACAGCCAACACCTTGGTCCAAAGAATGGGTCATTTGCCGTGGAATGAAGATGAAGTTGAGGAATTGGATGATGATGAAGAACTCTCAGATTATTCACCTTTAGAATTGTTTTTGGCAACTTGTGGTCTTATAGACTACCTTGCTATCTTTACGCAGGAGAAAATTGACCTGGATGCTCTGCTGTTATTGCAAGAGGAAGACATGAAAGTCTTGGGTCTGGAAATGGGTCCAAGAAGGAAACTAAAAGATGCAATTCAAAGACGAAAGGACATTATTCAAAATCCAGGTACAATGGTAGATTCTCACCTTTAAGAAAAGAAACAAAAGATTCTTTTTGACATTTAATATTCAGCAGGTGATTACAAGGACACAAAACCTCTTTGACAGACTTTTAGTCTTTCTTAACTTTATAAAAATAAATATACAAAATATGCAAGAGAATTTTTATAACAAGTTTGGAAATCAGTTTTTAAAACTTGAGGTTATTAAATGGAATTTTTTTCTCCCAGACAGTTTTTGAGAGCATATGTGACCAAAGAGTATTTTCCTTGTTATAATTTGGTACAAAATGGATTATTGTTTCTGGTAATTACTCGATCTATTCAATTTGAATCAGTACTAGACCATGAAATATACATATTTGATTAACAATAAAAACCATACAGAAATATTCCAACCAATCCTTTCTTTCTTGCCTTTGATCTTATGTAGCTCTCACTGAAGAAGATCAGATATACTATTCAGGGCCATCTTTAAGCCAATTGGACCAATTGCTTACAAGCGAGCCCCGCTCTAGGGTAATCTACTCTAGTCTTAAAAAGTCAGTAGTGTTTGTTTATACGGTTTATATTTTGAATTATATGTTAATTATAGAACCGTGCACAAACTTATTTCTTTGAAAAAGATAAAAAGACAAATATTTAAATATTTGTATAACAGTTTTTAAATACCTATAAACCTGCAAAAAATGTTATTTTAACAGTATCATGTGATTAAATTACTATATTGCATTTTTATGCACATCTCTATTGCAAAATATATTGTAGGCGTATATTCAAACTCAGAGATATAACATCTATAATAAACTTTATTTATATCTCTAAGATTCTACAGACCATAGCTGTAAACCAGGGGCCCCTCCAAAAATATTTCTAATTGGGCCCTGCAGCTCCTAAGGCTGGCCTTGTTACCATTCAAATGTTATAAACTTCAGTTTAAAAATTAAGTATACAGTCTAAATAACTTATTAGAATTGGTGTTGTTTAAAAAAATAATGTTATAAAAGTGCTTTAGATATTTCAAGGAAAATATTACAAAAGCTGTCAATATTTTAAAAATCCTTTTCAGGAATTGAACCTCAGCCATTTTTGTTTGTTCACCTGGAAGTTACAGTATTTTCCAACATCGAGGATGCTCCGTCCTCAAGGACAAACCACAATTTCAAATGTTTTGAAACATTTTGCAAATAAAAAAATAAAAATAGGATAGGCCTATGAGAAAAGTAAAGCCTGTAAGATGTAGGGTGGATTTTCAGTGCTTATTTTGGGGAAAAAATAGTGTCTATGCCAGGAAATACAGTATTTTAACCAATTGAAAAAAAAACATTCTATACCACAATTCAAATATTTTCTTGGCATAAGAACAGAGTACACATCCAAGAACTTTTTTGACTTGGTGTATGAAAAATTCCTGAGCTTTAATTGAATGAACTCAACACGTGTTATCTTTTCAGATATTTCTGATGCCAATTTAAAGATTTGTAAAAACAAAAATCATTAATTAAAGACTGTGACAAATAACCAGCAATAATTAATATTAATAAATTGAAATTTTCTGGAATTCTAGACTTTTGTATGAAACAAAGTATGTGCTACCAAAATCAAATAAATATGATTTTAAAAAAATTGTCAGTAATTGTTAAATGAGACTAAATTTATTGTCATCATTACCTCTTCCAACGAAGTTGGGGAGGTACGTGTATTACCCTGTGTCTTTCCTCCTGTCTGTCTTTCCGCGTGTCTCCATATCTCCAAAAGTCAAGTAAAAGTTGCACCTAAACTTTTGAAATAAAAACTTAGTACAAAAAAAAGATCGACTTCGAGGAGTCCCGTAAGTAACTCCCAATTTATCCCAAAATTAACGCCAGTTCTATCTAAGGGAAGCAACTATTTAATCATTGCTTTTAATAGTGGCTTCCCTTAGAACTGGCATTAATTTTGGGACAAATTGGGAGTTACTTCTGTGACAGCCTATATATGAGTAAATATAGTAGATCTAGTTTATGATTCAAATTGAGGATAAAAATGAAACAACATTTTTTCACCTAAAGAAAATCATCTTTTTGTGTTTCCTGGTACATGAAAACATCTTTTTGTGTTTCCTGGTACATGAAAACAAGTGAAATTTTGTTTACAGGTTTGAGCTGTTTGCTCAGTGCCTGACCTTCTAAAAGAAGGCTTTGTTTTTCTTTCATGGCAATTACAAAACTAAACCCAAAACTCTTTCAATAGTCTAAGAATTAAACAAAGTAACTATGTTTATATATTGTGAAGTAAACATACTTTCTATAGTTTTGAGAAGGGTCATTAACATTCACATAGTTCTTTGGACGCTGGAACACCTTGTTTGAGCAACCAGCTTCTGCTGCTCAACAGACTCAAACCCGACAAGACAAGGATAAGGAAACACCTAAAACCTATGTTATAATGGTTACCTCCTTTGGAATTAAAAACTTCTGTTTACCCCATCACATTCAGATATTACACCTGAAGAAGGCCAAAGAATGGATCGGCTGAAATGTGTTAACAACACAAACAACAAGGAGTTCAATCGTCCAAAGAACTATTTGAATATAAAAATACATATTGACTTGGTTTTCAATTAATGACAATAATCAAAGTTTGTATTATTCCTCGTTATTTGATTGTTATATATGAATTGTAGTTTTATTACATTGTAGAGGATAATATTAAAAATGAAAGATTTACTAACATAATTGTTTTTTTTTTGGCAGATTCAATGTAAATAGAGATATAATTCCTTATTATTGGAGGTTTTTGAGCCCTCAACAGCAATGATGTCTATCTAAGAAGTTAAGAAATACAATTTCAAATCAGGACATAATGTTGTTGAAGCTGGTAATAATGTCAACAAAGCATTTATGTGAACACTGCTATAGTGTAAACTGTTCAGCGTTGGTTCAATAAGTTTAAGCCTTGGAAGATGGATACCAATAAACCTTGAGTATGAAAAATTATCGAGCACTTTCTGGAGACTTAAGGATTCCAATAGCGACCCTATCACATCATATCAAGGCAATAGAAAAGTTCAAAAAGTTGGAAAAATAGGTCCTGCAACTGAATAAAATGCTCCATGGCATTTCCAGACCTTATACCACTCAGCTGACTGTGACTAAGTTTAGAGAATTGGGATATGAAGTCTTGCAGTACCCTCCATATTCGCCTGACTTTTCTCCTACAGATTATCATCTTTTCAAGCATTTTGAACTTCATATCCGTAATAAAAGGTTTAATAATAGGGAAGCCATAATTTGTGCTTTTCATTTGTGACCACTAAACCTAAATAATTTTATAAAGATGGCATATTATCATTAGAGGATAATTGGAAAAGCTTATTGCTTCAAATGGGTCATATTTTTATTAAATATTTAGTTTTCTGTTATTTATATTATCCTTCATTTTACTATTAAAAAAACATCATTTCATATGTAAAAACCTGATAACTCATACCTGTCAAGTTTCAATGTTGAAAATGAGTGAGAATCGTACCCACCCAGAAAAGGGAGAGGGGTCCACACCCCAACTTAAAACGTGTTTCAAAAGTTCTGTATGTGATCTGTCAAAATAATTAGTTCCTAAGTTCTGTAAAAATATACTGAATACATACAAATAAACAACCAACAATTGTTAATCACTAACCAAAAGGTTCACACTTTTATAAAAATTCACTTTTTTATAAAATTTCTCACCTTTCATAAAATGCGTGAGAATTTTACACTTTTTATAAAATGTGTGAGAAAAACTAGTCAAAACTATTATAGATAGAAAAACTAATCAAAAATTATTAATGATGACAATGTTTCATCCAAGAAATTTGGACAACTCAAGACTGTTGAATGACCCCAATATTTTGTTGTAGTTAAGATGTGAAAGCAGATCTTATTTAATGAGGTGATAAGTCACTTGAGTACTTCTGGGTTGTGCTAAGTTAATCGTGTAATTCTGTTCCTGTTATTCTAGTCATTTTTCTTTCTCTTGATAAGTATGTGGTAATAAGTCTCATTATCCTTGATCTGAGGATAGGCTAAAAGTGTTAGAGTTAACATCGTTATAAAATAGGAGAGATCGGGGAGACTTAATAGAAATGTTTAAGATTATGTATGGTTTAGAATGTATTTTTTACTAGAAGGAGGTATAAGGCCACACATATGCGTTAGAAGCAAATAGAAGTAGTTTGATTATCAGAAAATTCTTTTTTAGCAATAGAGTGGTAGGACTTTGGAATAGATTACCGGAATATGTAGTGCTATCAACAGATGTAAATGATTTTAAGAAGATTTATGATGTTTATTACACCACTACAAAAGGTTTAAAGCCCTAGATATTGTGTAAATATGATTGTTATGATGTGTGCTTGTATATACAAATCGTATACCTTTTTTCACACAAATAAAATGTTCGGAGGTGGGTCATATTGTGATTAAATATTGTAATTCACCGAACCAAGGGAAGTAACTGCGAATCTGCTTAAATTTTACAAGTGATATTACTCAAGGGAGGTAACTGCTAAATTTGCAATTATTTTCTGAATTTTCTTGAATCTTTAGACATTAACCCATTGAAGAATTTTTCTAAGAAATTCTTTGGCTTTTTCGTACTATACAGAAGATATGCTATGTATATAATTGTTTATAGCTTAAATAGCAAAAAAAGATCTTTGTGATTATTTATTTATAACTTACACAAACATGTTTGAGAAAAAGAGCTCATCTTGAAGTTTCAAAAGAATTCCAATTAAGATATAAGTTTTAATCTTACAAGCTGTAAACATGAAAGTAGAACATAACTTCATAGTTAGTGAACAGATCAAATGAAATAATGATCTTTGGTTACGTGTTGCAGTTAGTGTAACAAAATCATGTGGGATGCTAGTAATTTGAATAAAGTTAGGGATGGCTGTCTGCTTCAAGTTAGAAACCGTCAACCAAAACTGTCAACATATGTTTCTTCAGTTTTTAAGCTGGTCTGGCTGGCTGGATATGTCTATGTATTTATTGCACATATAGGCTGCACCAATGGAGCTAGAGGGCTGAAGATTTCAAGGTTTACTCTTTATTAAGTCTAGAAAAAAACGTTTGTTTTTTTGAAAATTCACCCCTAAATAGATTTTTAGTGGGGGAGGGGTCCAATTTGCATTCTAAGTTTATGTTAAATTGGTCCCTTAGTTTGTGTCCGGTAGCATTCACGCTTGTTTTTTGAAAATTCATACTTTTTTTAGTGATCACTGCCCAACAAAAGGCGTAAGAAGAAACTTATTCATCGATCACCCTTTTTCAAATTTTTTAATTGATCACCCCCAACACGGCATGCTGCCAAAAGACGTTGGTCATGTGACGGTTTCTATTAAGTGACTAACCAGACCTGTTCTACTAAAGTTATATATAGGTTGTAACTAATAAGCACTATTCAATTACCATTAGTAAGTAGATACTTCACTTTAGTTGTCTTCCCTGGACCTGTTTTGAAGAGGCATGTTTATCTATGGATGATCATAAGTGATAAATATCAAAGAAATGAGTGAATCAGAGACTTTGTCCCAAAAGGTGGCATCCACTTGGTAATAGTAATACAGTTGTACCTCCTTAATCTGTCAACCTTGGAAACTGGCCATTGCCAGACCACAGAAAATGCCGGAAAACAGAAATTTTCCCAATAGAATGATATATTTTTAACATAATTTATATGATAGAAATTATATTATAATAAATGAAAATTATTTCTGTTTGCTTAGGCTTTTTAATTGGTTATATTAAAAATAATTTATAAGATTTAGAAAAAAAATAAACATCGATTCAGTTTAAAACTACGATTAGGCCTTTACACACTCAGATTAACGAGACAGTTTATAAACCGCTAAATTACGGTTCAAACTGCAGTTTGAAACCAAACTGAAGAAGAAAAACCGTCAGATTCAAAACATGTTGGACCATGGGAGTTGCTGGACCACAGAGTGCTGGATTAGAGAACCTGTAGTTGGAATAAACACATACACAAGCATATATGAAAAGACTGACTAACCTTTCTCTCCCTACATATGATGCTTTTCGTAATAGTACTTTTTCATGTTTTGAAATAAAGGATCTCCCGGATGACAAAGAGAATAAACGAGTGTTTTGATATATTTTTCTACGCATCATGTTTGCCTTGTTATTCCAGTAGGGGTATAAGAAAGAATAACATTCACATTTCACAATGTTTTTTATCCAGTCCTTTTATCGCCTGTATGTATAAACCTTTGGTTTATTGCAATATCCTTGTTAATGCAACTCTAAAGAATACAGTATACCCAGCTTAATGCTACCTTGTTTAGCACTAATTTGCTATAGCACTCTTTTCCAGATATTTAATAAATTTAGGAATGTTAAATTTTCCAAACGAATAATGATAAAAGACAGCATCATGGACAGTCTCCGAAATAACTGTATACAGTACACTTTGGTTAATGTGCCATGGGTATGAGAATATACCCATACACAATAATTTACTATGTAGCGATATGAGGCCAACAAAGTGTAGGATAAAATATATATATATATATATATATATATATATGTTATAATTATCCTGTATAATGTTGTTTCATTTAGTTCTGCATTTCTCTGAACGTATCTAGAGAGTTAACCAAGATACTACAGAACTGGAGAAATACAAACTCTTTTAACAACTGTCAACCAAAACTGGCAACATAGGTTTCTTCAGATTTTAAGTTGGTCTGGCACCAATGGAGCTAGAGGGTTGAAAAGTGACAAGACCTGTTTTTGTCTTGTCCTTTTTAAATTTATGAATTTAATGTTCAGACCTTACTGGTATCATTTTCATGAAGGTAACTTAATTTTACCACCACCACTGCTTAATTTACGAGGTAAAAAGAAGCATATATGGGTGGTGGTGGTTCATAATTTCCCTTGGAATGGTCTGTTTGGCTGGCTATGTATGAATTTACAATGTAAGTTTATGCTAAATAGGTCCCTTAGTTTTGTGTCCAGCAGCATTCATGCTTGTTCAGATTTTTTTTAGTGATCACTGTCCAGCAAAAGGCGACAGAAGTAACTTATTCATTGATCACCTCTTTTTTCAATTTTTTTTAATTGATCACCCCCAACACAGCATGCTGCCAAAAGATGTTGTTCATGTGATGGTTTCTATTGAGTGACTAACCAGACCTGTTTCTTTTCTGTCTTTTCTCACAGGGCAAAAAAACAGCTGCAGCTCCTGCAGCCTTTTTCTGTTTATGTATCAGTGTTAAACTTTGCTTTGTGTCTTATTGACCTCCATTCTTATCAACAGGATATGCTCCGTAACATTGAGATGGGCTAATCTTGAAGAGCAGTGCTGATAAAAATGTGAAAATCACGAATCACTAGTGCAGTATGATTGTTACATTTTAGTGCACATCAATATAAAGATATTTAACTTCTGTCGCCTTTACACAAACTAAGGGACCTATTTAGCATAAACTTACATTGTAAATTCAACCCCCAACTAAAAACCTATATAGAGGGGAATTTTCAATAAACTGTTTTTTCTAGAAATAAGGAGTAAATGTTTAAATTTTCGACCCTCTAGCTCCATTGGTGCAGACTGTACATACATAGCCAGCCAAACAGACCATTCCAAGGGAAATTATGAATCACCGCCACCCATAAATGCTTCTTTTTACCTCGTAAATTAAGCAGTGGTGGTGGTAAAATTAAGTTACTCTCATGAAAATGATACCAGTAAGGTTTGAACATTAAATTCATGAATTTAAAAAGAACAAAACAAAAACAGGTCTGGTTAGTCACTCAATAGAAACCGTCATGTGACCAACTTCTTTTGGCAGCATGCCATGTTGGGGGTGATCAATTAAAAAATAGGAAAATCGGGTGATGAATGAATAAGTTACTTCTGTCGCCTTTTGTTGTGCAATGATCCCTATAAAAGTCTGAATTTTCGAAAAACAAGTATAATGTTGCCGGACACAAACTAAGGGACCAATTTAGCATAAACTTACATTGCAAATTTAATATCCCACTAAAAACCTATTTAGGGGGGAAATTTTCAAAAAAACAAACATTTTCCCTACTCATTGAGGGGTGTGTGTGTGCAAAATTTCAAGGGCAATCATTACCTTTCCTTTCCCTAATAAGGAGTAAATGTTTAAAATTTCAGCCCTCTAGCTTCATTGGTGCGGCCTGTACGTGACATATACATACATAGATAGCCAGCCAGACTAACATAGAATCTGAAGAAACCTATTTTGACAGTTTTGGTTGACGCTTTCTAATATTAAAGTACAATAGATATTGATATTATTTGAACTTCTTAGATAAAGCATTATCAGTTAGCTTTGAATACAAGAGGTTGCAGGGAATGCAAAATGAAGCACCACTAACCATTCCAAAGGTTGGTCTTCATCCAAAGAATGTGATGTTGCTTAAATGGTAGAATTGGAAGGGATTCCTTTACTATGAGTTCCTTCCAGAGAATCAAACGATTGAGTCAAACAAGTACTGCTCCAAATTAGACCAACTGGAGGCAGCAATCAATGGAAAGCATCCGGATTTAGTCAAGAAAAAGGGTGTAATATTCAGGATAAGGCTAGACTGCATCATCTATAACTTTAAGAAGAGTCATTAACATTCAAACTTTTGTCTATAACTTTGAGATGAGTCATTAACATTCAAACTTTTGTTCACACAATCTAATTGTTGGATATTTAGGCAGCCGTAGGCGGAGGTCACAGATTTGACCCCCACAGGTATTGAAACTTATGAACAGGATATCGATGAAAACCCCAAACTGCAAGGTGTCCAGAGCTGGAAACAGACACACCATGTTCAGGGGTTATAGGCAGGATGTTGACTGAGCCCTGATTGTGGGTGTTCAAACTAGATAAAAGCAACACAGCGCCCTCGGAGGCAGAGAGACAGACCGTCTAGGCTGGGGGAAGGCACAAGGCCAGTTCCCCTGTTGGGAACAGTCTGTCAGCTCTCATTGTCTCTCTCCCACTCTTCATTCTCCGCCATGGCACAATGTATCTTATGAAATAAAAATATATCCTCATATTTTTATAAACAAGTTTTGAGTCTTCCTTTTTCTCCAAATTCAAGATTTTCTTCCCGCGGACCAAGAGGGCTATACAACATAATCTCTTCTTCCCATCTTTGATGTTGCCACAACATTTTGGCTGATAGAACAATCAGTACTGCAGGCGTTGCTGAAATCGAATAACTTATTTTCAAACGTTGTGGTTAACATTTAAATTTTCTGTTTGATACTTTTGCTTTGCACCGTCGGAGAAAGAAACTCACTTTCCTTATGGATATCACATATTACTCCTGAAGAATGCTGTAGAATGAATTGGCTGAAATGTTGCTGTAATGTCTTTGCTTGCGGATAAATATATGCTTTTAACTGTGTTGGTAGAAAAAAAGGAGACGAACAAAGACACTTGTGTTTAGATTGCCGGCTGATGATCAAGAGAATGGCTTCTGCTACTCAGAACAAAGCCTCGGTTAGTCACTTCTGGTATCAGAACGAGGCTTGGTCTGGTAACTTCCGTTACGGCTAAGATCGGGCAAGTTGCTTCCCTTTATTTATATTCAAACATTTAAACGAAAAACATGGACATTACAGTTGCTTCAACATCAAAGAAGGGAAGAAGAGACTAGATTGTCTGAACAAAAGTTGGGGATGCTAGACTGCATCACGTTTCTTTGGTGAATGTGTATTATTATGACTGCTTGATACGAACGTTTTCCCTCATTGCCAAATTCACCAAATATTGCACTTTCAGATTTCCATTTATTCTGGTCTTTATAGAATTCTCTTCAATTCCTTGGATGAATGTAAAAGGCAACTAGAGCAGTTCTTTGATGAGAAAGACAAAAAGTTCTGGGAAGATGGAATTATGAAGTTGCCTGAAAAATGGCAGAACATAGTGAAACAAAAATGGTAAATCTGTTGTTCAATAAAGTTGATGTTGAAAATGAAAAAACTTTTATTTTTACTTAAAAAACTGAATGACATTTTATGCTACCTAATAGTTGGACCACAGGATTAGAAACTCTTCCAAAGAACTTTGTGCTCAGAAAAAGAAAACAGTACCACCCCACCACCAAACACATTAACTACTGTTATAGAATTAAAATATTATTGTGTGCAATCATCTTTCTCTTACACAAATCTCTTACAAATAATGAAGTAGTCTTCTAAGGGAAGTAATTATTGAGTAAAAATATGGAAGTTATTTCCCTTGGGGTGTTACAGTAAAAAGAGATATAGACATACAAGTGGTGTATTATATAAGTAAATTATAAAAATACCAATCTGCAATTCATGCTAACAGACAAATCTTTATCTAAATGTTTTTATTTGAGAGGGAGAAACAGGAAGATACTGGAAACACTACCAGAACTGGGTCATTTTGAATCTTTAAATTGGAGTTTAAAGTTATCTTGTATTAGAAACCGTCAACCAAAACTGTCACCAAAACTGTCAACATAGGTTTCTTCAGTTGGTCTGGATGGCTGGCTGGCTATGTACGTATTGTGCGTACAGGCCACTCCAAAGGATCTAGAGGGCTGAAAATTTCAACATTTACTCCTTATTATATCTAGAAAAATTATTATTTTTGTTTTTTTTACCCCCCCCCCCACCATAAATAGGTTTTTAGTGGGGGGTTCAATTTGCAATGTAAGTTTATGCTAAATTGGACCCTTAATTTGTGTCTGACAGCATTCGTATTTTGTATTTGTATTTTGAAAATTCAGACTTTTTCACTGCCCAACAAAAGGCGAGAGAAGTAACTTATTCATTGATCACTCATTTTTCCAATTTCTTTAATTGATTACCCCCAACACGGCATACTGCCAACAGATGTTTGCCATGCGATGGTTTCTATGTGCAATGTTCTTAATCATTTGTATTACATGTCATATATTGAATAAGATGAAATAAAAACAGGTCTGGTTAGTCACTCAATAGAAACTGTCACGTGACCAACGTCTTTTGACCGCATGCCATGTTGGGGGTGATCAATTAAAAAATTTGAAAAAGAGATGATCAATGAATAAGTTATTTCTCTCGCCTTTTGTTGGGTAGTGATCACTAAAAAAATCTGAATTTAAAAAAAAACCTGACACAAACTAAGGAATCAATTTAGCATAAACTTACATTGCAAATTAAACTAAAACCCTATTATGGGGAGGAATTTAAAAAAAAACAAAAACGTTTATTCTAGATATCCGAGAATATCAATATTTTAACAAATAATCTGTATTTTGATATCGGACATACCAAATTTAACTACCATTTTTCTTATTAGTTTAAACCCAGCCCACCTAAACTGAAGCTGGCTTAATGACACAATTAACTGCTGTCAAAAAAGCCTATTTCAAGTATATTCAAGTATATATAATAAGGAGTAAAAGCTTAAATTATCAGCCTTTTAGCTTCATTGGTGCAGACTATATACGTGAAACGTATATATATACATACATACATACAGTGATAGTATTCAAGGGGTTCACACTGTTTCATGTAAATCAGTGACTAAAATTGCAGAAGTTCGCAGAACCCGTTTCTGAATTGCCTTGTCTACTCACATGTTACCGTTACTATTGAAATATAAGCAAGTGGCTATTCCGTTTTCCAACATGTGTGAAGATTTTTAAAAAACTTTATTTTTCAACTTTGTTAAACTCATTTAAGACACCAAAATATAAATAATGCACCCAATTTTAAAATCTGTCGCTGTTTTTGGTATTTATGGCAACAATGTTGAGTAAAATCAAATTTCTTTTTTACTGTGCTGTAAAAAATGATGGCATGGCATATAAATGAAATTGATATTTAACATGCAACAGATGAAAGGAAAAAAGAGGTGATGAGTACGAATATTAGTGCTAATATAAATGTTTTGTTCATTGACTACTGAAATATTTTTATAGTTAGTGTGCAACGTAAGTCACTATACTTACTTGCTGTACTAAATACGTAGAGAGAATGAAAAAGAGAGAAAAAAGATAGAGTGATGAAGAGGAAGAAGAAAGAGAGAAAAGAGAGAGAGAGAAAAGAGAGAACACAAAAAAACAGACAAAAAGAGGCAAGGGAGGAGGGCGTGCGTGTGTGTAAGGATCTTTGTTTTTTTGGTTGTCTCGACTCCCAGGGTTGCCAGATTGGCTTTCTCAAAATCCGACACGAGTGTTCCAAAATTCGGACAAACCCGGTCAACCCTGCTCCAAATTGGGCAAATCAGACAGGAAAAAATTGATGGCCAAAAGTAGCTAATAGATTACTAGCACAATAATGAACATAAATAGCTAAAAGTGGCTAGAACTGATATCCGATATCTAAAAAAACAAAAAATATCTAAATTTAGATAGAAATATCAAAGTTGGCAACACTGAGTGGAGCCTTAAATCGGACAATTTTGGATGTCCGATTCTTAAAATTTTGAATTGAACATACAGAGCAAAATGGACACAATGTCCAAAATCAGACATAACTGGCAACCCTGCCGACTCCCGAAATTTATTATGGAAGTGTTAGGAAATTAGATAAATCAGTGTGTGTGTAACACTTTTCAATGAGGGTACACTCACAACTACTACACTCTGATCCTAGACAGAAGTGCCAGGAGCGACACTTTGACCCCAAGCAGAGAGCACACATATTCTGATCCTTGTAGTCCAGGATAAATAGGCCAAAATAGGGCTCAACCCGGAAGAAATCGCCATGTATTCATATTTGGTATCATTGGAAAACTAAATTTATGTAGAATAACATATCAGAATCCTCCCACATGATCTGAAATGTGCAGTGTATTAAGTAACAGGTGTTGTATGGTTTTATGTTGCACCAACACTAAAGGGAGATAATTACCTAAAATTATCACCCTTGCCTTTCTCTAGGCCATGACGGAAGTGAGTTTCAGTCATGCACACGCAAGCGAAAATAAAGAAGCACACACGTGGGAACTAAGGACCCGATTCATTATTACCATGAGTGTGCTGCTGTAAACATCGTTTTGTCTTTGTGTTCCTTTCTTTCCAGAAAAACTCGCTTTTGGTAGCAAGCTACAAATAGTAGTCACTCACAAGCTGAGCTACTTTACATAAGACACCTTCTCTACGTTTTGTAGAGGATTTTCACAGAGGGAAGGTATCGAATTATAAGCACATTATGCCTCTATCTCACTGAAATATCAAAGTATGTGTATAGAAGATGTGAAAAGACATGTTGCCAATTTGTTCAACAATGTGATGGGTAATTTACAGACCAGAATCTATGACGTCAGTAATTTCTCATATTTATCACAAAATCAGGTGCATTTATGAAAAAAACCCACCTTACTCTCCCAAAAGGTTTCTCGATGGTTTTTTATGGTATCAGGTGCGCTCAATAACATATAGAAGTCTATCACAGTCTGACCACTGGAAAAGTATAATTTTCAAAATGCCGTCCAAGATGGCCGCCAAATCCTTAAAATGTCAATTACTCATTCATTATTTATTCTAGACAAGTTTTACCAACATTTTCTTGATAACATATCAACATTCTACCACAGCCTGGCCACTGGGAAGATATAATTTTCAAGATGGCATCCAAGAGGGCTACCAAATAATAAATGCTCATTCATTATTCATTCTAGACAAGTTATTTTGGTGCCCAACTCCATGCTTTGGGGATGTAGGAATCTAATTAGCATATTTAAATTATAGTGAAGTGATTAGTATGGAATATGAAGTACACATATTTCCTTGTGAAATATTAAATACTTAGCCTCACATTTTTGGCTGTAACTTTTTATGCTTAACAGATACAAATTGACAAGATACATTTTTGGTTGTAACTTTTCATGCTCAACAAATTACACTGTTATAAAGTTGATAAAATTCTCTTCCCAACGATATATTATGTCAGTTCATTCAAAATTCCATGGGGATGTGTTGTGTAGTTCCTGAGTTATGCTGTTACATTCAGAATCACTGACAGATAATTTAGCATAAAAATGCAATTTTGACTCTGATTTTGAATGAGCTCTCCTGTAATAACAAAAGAAAATGGTGAATGTTATCTGGCAGATTTGGAATCAGCACCCATGAATTATATATTATAAATAATCCAGTCATTTTAACAGCTACTATGCTAGTTAGTTATATATTTGGTACTATTTAAGAAAATGGATCCACGGTTCACTTCTAAAAAAATTTAAAGTAATTTTTGTGATTTCAATTCATAAGACTTTCGTTTCCTCACAAAATTTGTCAGTTTTGAAAAAAGTTAATTTTTATAGGTTTTAGGTGGTTGTTCTATTTACAATGTAACTATAATGCTAAACTGGACCCTTGCTTTCCACCTAACATTTTTTAGCAAATAATTTTTTATGCTTTCATTTAGGTTTTAGGGTGGTCCACACGGGCCTGCCTGAAGGTGCGCGATGGCCTGTGTGGGTCTGTGAGTCTGTCCGGTAGTGTGCGCAGGCCTGAGAGAAAGACAGAATCGGTACCTAATTCCATAGACAAAAAATGTAGAGATGTAAAGAACAAGAGAACTGGTTCCTAAAAATTTTGAATCCCACCACTGCATACATAGCCAGTCAGCCAGTAGGACCAACTTAAAAACTGAAGAAACCTAATGCTGACAGTTTTGGTTGACGGTTTCTAACAATGTTTCTTTTACTTGAAAAACAGTTAACTGTTGTTTCTTTAATTAAAAGTAGAGGGCACTCAGAGAGCACATACTTCTGCCAATGCCATGCACTAAATGCTACGATGTAGGGGAGGTAACTGTGTAAATTTCGGTTTTCCATATTTCAGACTATTGTCTTCATGTGTGAAAAAATATCTCTCAATCCACCCCCAAATTTCATCACTTCTTCCTTATCTGTGACCCATCTTCCAAAAAAATGTCATTGAGAACTTTTGGAGACAGTGAGTGGGCAGACAGACAATAGCACTTCCAATTTCATTGGCAGAGGTAAGTTACAGTAACTGCTATTTCTCTTTTTTTTTATCTTATAAAAATAATTTAATAAGGAATATCTTTGGGAAAATACTGTTCAGGTAGAAATGCAAATACAGTGTTGTTGCAAATTGAAATTACTTTACTTTTTACGTTACTTTTTTGTTTGCGTGATGTCTGTTTTCTGTCATGCTAAAGCAAACTGATATATAAAATTGTTTTAAATAAATATTATTAATATCAAAAAGAAATATAAGTGACTATTTCAAATAATTACAAACATTAAATAAAACTCCTAACTTATTATTTTCAAGTTAATTTCATCCTAATAAATACATTTATACAAAAGTATATATTTGTATAATTTATCCATTCATAACATAAAAAATCCCATCATTTTTGATGGGTACTCTGCTAGTTAAATCTTAAAAGTATTTCTGAGACAAAAAAGTAAATAAATAAAATAAGCACCAAAACAATACACACTGTGCCTATTTATTTGTGTTTTACTTGCACACTAGTCTTTCTGTTTGATAAGGAAATATGGTTGCTAATATTGGAAAAAGAAATCCTACAAAAAAAGCTGAATATAATCATTATCCACATCCACATAAAATGCAATGTGTATCCATATATGTTTTGTGTGTGCAACACTTTTCTACATTAGCAGAAAAGTCAAATATATAGAGATGTTCGAATAGCCCATCTCTATGTAGTGGACTCTTCTGATGACGCAGTAGAAATAGAATTATATGTATGTTAAACTTGATAAATAAAACTCCATAATTATTCAATGGTGAATAGAATCTTATTTGTCAATTTTTGTTTAGGGTACAGAACATTTTTTAGTTGAGAAACCAACTGATGTGTATGCATATGCACACACACACACACACACACACACACACACACACACATATGTGTCTATATGTAACATTTTTCTATATTTATACAAAAAGAAAAATGGCAATGAGAGGCATTTTGCTCAGCAGTAGAAATCTCATTGTATGTTAAACTTGATAAATAAAACTACATAGTTCATAATTATTCAATTAATTTTACGTTTGCTTTAGTTTAATATTTAGTAAGTATTAAATATAAACAAGACAAGCTTGGTTGCTGCAGGGTCAAACTCCACTCCTACTTCTATTCCAACTGAAGATGATTACTACAACTTTTGTATTGTATATATAATAATTAAATTTGTGTCAGTTTGGCTCAGTTGGTAAGCGAGTCGCCTATCAATCACATGGTTGTGATTTCAAAATAGGGAAATGTTAATTTTATATATCGTTTTAAGTTTGGTTTAACGCCACGCGATAGACGAACAGTGAAGAGTTTACTCCCCTGAATTTGGTGAGGATTGTTCTTGTTATTGGGGGGGAAATAAAGTCAACTTCAATTTGGACTTCAGTTTGACAAAAAGGCAGGGCACCATAATGTTTTTGATATTCTTTAAGTACAGCGCAATTTCCAAATAATTTTAACGGCATGGGTAACAACAACCTATATAGATATCAACATACTGTTTGTTTGTTGTAAATAACTTAACTTATATCGCTTAAACTACTTGAGGCAGGGAACCAAAACAGGAAGTGGGGCGTGAGCGAGTTCCCCTTCTCTTCCGGTGTACATTTCCGACCACACATTTAAACCAATCGTCAGTCCGGCCTTCTTACATCTATGCACCAAGAGTTTAATAATTATTTATGTTTGATCGGAGGGGCCACCGATCCTCTATTTTAGTTTCAATTTATGCCCCAGCCATAGCCATAGACTCAAATTTCAATTCTCGTTATATCGGCTCAAGAAAGGACCTTTTTCTTTTATGCAATGAATCTACCTTCAGTTTTTGACTTGTTGGCCCTTTTTGACGGTTTAAAAGTAAGTATCCACATTTTTTTCAAACTTAGTATCTTTTTCGTTTGTTTAGTATTTTCTCTTTTTTGCAATATTGCCAGTTTGTCCTGCCTTTTAAAAGAAATTCTATTGCATTTTAGATTATATATACATTTTTAGTAAAGTCATTTTATTAATAATATAATATTGCAAAGTAATTTGTGTAATAATATTAAGTAAGTAATTAATTACATATGTCACATTTGGTCTTCGTTTACTTGACTTCTAATTCCTTCTTTCGTTCCCATCAGAAATTCAATGATCGGCCCCACCCACGTATATTTAAAACTGCTGTAATTATTGTTTAACCCCGTTTTTATATATACTAAAATATGTATATTTGGTAACAATTAGTTTTATTTCTAAAATCCGGGTCCATAATTTCAGCCTGGCGTTATGATGACAAATGACGATCTACTTGTTTTTATTACGGAGGCCGAGCAAGACCACAAAAATGCAGCCTCATGTCATCGTGTTTATTTACATTTTCCTTCTTTTTCCAGTCATCAAAAAGTGACACGTAACGGTCAAACTAAAAGAATTTATTTGAAAATCAAGTTACCAATTCTGTTTTTTCTCTAGCAAGGTTTATAGTAAACGTCTAGTAAGAGACTTTAAAGATTTGAGCGTGATTTGTCTACATGTATTTATTTATGATACGTCACAAGTTTTATTTTCTTCTGTAATTCACTGGCTGTGTGATACATTGCCGTAAAAAGTGATGTATGTATGATAGCACTCCCAAATATATAAAAAAAATCTTTTCCGAGAAAACAAAACATTACTCTGTTTATTAAAAGCTTATAATGATTTTAAATGAGTGGTTTTCGCGATATGAAACGTTACACATTCCTTTATTCATTTTTTTGGTACAGTATATATATTTTTATTTTTTTTAAAGAGTGGCAACTACTACCAAGATCACAAAGTTTATTCCATATTTCCTTAATTCAAACCTATTTGCAAAAAAGTAAAGAAATCCAGATGATATGAGGAAATAAAAACACCAAGAACAACGAACCGAGGTCAGTCATAAATACCACACCACCACCACCCGGTATTAGAGACAGATTTATAACATCAAGATCTCTTTCATACTAGAACTCCCTTTCAGATAAAACAGTAAACTCTGTTTTACTTAAGTTGTTTTTAAGCATGTTAACTTATCAAAAGAAACTACATTACAGTGACACAAGTATAAAATCTCTCACACCTCAAATCCTAACCCGAACCCCAAATTAGATGTGTATCTTCAGTTGGGCATTTTTTTGACATCTGAGTTGAAGATTTAACAGAACAAGGACAGGCAGAACTGGGGATTTAGGAGACCCTTGGGCTTAGCTCCTTGAAGGGGCCCCCTCCAACATTTAGTGAGATTTCTCAGAGGAAATGCAGTAGGTGAGCTACTATTTATAAAGCTTTTGGTCGCCCCTCCATTGGGGACATGGGTTTTCAAATAGCCCCCCACATTTCATTATTTGTGTATTCTTTTAAAATTTTAATTGATCCAGTGTCCATAGATGACAAAAGCTGTGTATAAATCTGTTCTTTGTCCGTAACCCATTAGCTGCGGATGACGGGAATTTCCGTCACTGCTGTTCTATGGCTAACTCAATGAAATTTCTGTTTTATTGTGATTGATGACAACTCGGTTTTATCTGTGATTCAGGACTTTTATCTTTGTTGTTGATTTAAAGAGGGGTTGGGAAAACACAGACACAGTTCAGTGCGAACAGTCAGTGGATAACACGTAAAATGCTGGAACGAAAACTTGGACACGATACCTCCTAGACATACAAGTCCTAAACACAACTCTCCGTTCGACCATCGCTTCTCCCTTTTATCTGTCAGAACAGCGGGGGAACGACCCGTGTGAAGCATCAGTATCCTGGATGTACTCTGAAAGCTGTTGGTTTAAAAGAGATATCACCACCACATCCGGGTATGCAAGTGACGTGCACCCGTTTTGATCGTTGAAGTGGCAAGTCCTCACCACAGTCTTGCAATGGACCAGGGCTTTTATCTTGCTATGGTTAACTTTTCTCACATAGCACACTAACATACTGCAGTTGATGGGTTAATTTCATCTATTCACAAATGGTGTAATGAAGGATTTAATTGTTATTCTTTCTAGCAAGTAGGCTAACATCTTTATCCCGTCAGAATAGACATGATACGCAACTTGTCATATTAGCTGGACCCGTGGAAAACCCCATGGGCGTTGACGACTAAGATAGCATTGTTATTCTCTCATATTTCTGCAATTAAAGTATATAATTTTATTAAAGTAATTCATTAACCTATGGAATGTATCTATCTAGGCACTACTTAAATCTGAAAATCCGTTTCTAAAAGAAATAGAAACAAAAGATCTTCATTTCCTCAGGTAATTTGTCAGTTTTGAGAAAAATTAAATTTTTTTTTTTTTTTTAAAAAGTTTTAAGGGGGTTCTATTTACAATGTAACTATAGTGCTAAACTGGACCCTTACTTTCTGGCCTCGGAAAGTATCACTCCTTTTATTATTAATGAAAAAATATCCAACCTAGGAGGAGGTCAAAGGCACGTTAGTCCCAAAGTTTCAAAGTACTCTCCTTGGCACACTTATCTCGGCATCAATTTCAAAACAGTCTGCAAAGTCCTCTTTTAGGATCACCATCAGTTGCCCTTCTTAATCTCGTCCACGGTCAACAACAATTTTATCTTTGGGGAAAAGCCAGAATTCACAGGGGAACCAAATCTGAACTGTAGGGGTGAGGCTGCCTGACGTGAGTGATACTATGTTTTGCCAAAAAACCCTGCACATGAATAATGGGCATTGTGAATGTGATGGTCGCCCATTACACAAGCTTACTCGATGGTGTCTCACTGCCAACTGAGTAACCCCACGTGAGAGTGGCTGTTCATGCATGTGCAGTAAGGTCCTCTCTTGTTACCAAGTTACATCAAGGCTGTGCATCCGGTCCTCAATAAATTAAAAATGGTTGGTTCTTTTCCGAACAGACCTCATATATCAAATTTATTATTATTCCTCTTTGTCGCTCAGTACTTTCTTCTTGTCTTGGCCTTGTTTTAGTACTGGTATGGATACCACCTATCAAGTCACAACAAGGACCTCAGACAGTACCTTTCTCAGTATGTGTGCCATACCCAAAAGAGCCGATTTTTGCAGGGCATGTAAGTCATACTTGACTTGCAAATTGGTCTAAAAGCTCTTCAGCCTCAGAGGAATGGAATCAAGAGCTCCAATAACCATAGGAATAACCCTAACCTTACCTTCTGACACACCCCACAATGCTGCTCTCTGTTCAATTTCTCTCATTGCTATGTTTTGGTCAGCTGGGATTATCACATTAATCATTAGGCATTCCGCTTTGCGACGATGTCATTTGGTCTGTTTGCAAATCGTTGTACCAAAATATTATTATAATCCTCTACTAATTCTTTTTATTTAATTTCAGGTTATTGTGAGTCGGCCAAACAAAACCATCTGCTACAGTCATCATCTTCTTGAAAATATTCATCCAATCAAATACCAGAATTTTCAAGGACTGAGTTAAACCACCATCTTTTATAATGGCCACCCTGTCTTTCAGATTTTGATAACAAAAATTATTGTCTGTTAATTTTGGAGACAAATTGTGTTGAAAGTGAATGTGAACATTTAAAGATGAGCAATACTTTGAAAAATATTACAAAAAAATCATCAAAAATTGCGAACCAAAATATTTAAACTTTGCAAAGATATTTTTACGGGTTAAGCAATGCTTAGCTTGATATTTTGTAATCAATTCTCTTGTTTGTTGGACATTAATTTGGAATGTCTACCCTGGGTTTATGCAAACAAGGGTTATGAGAACTGTGATGAGAAGTTTTGTTTGTCACAAAGACGTACCATTAGATTTTCTAAGACAAAGCTGTGATACCAGATTTTAATTCTGAAGAAATTGTTATTTTTTTCACCTTTTTCAAAACGTTTTCTAAATTTTTTTTTTTTTCATTCCGACAATGAATTTCCAATCTAATTTCAACCGCTTTCAGCCGAAGGCAAAAGCAACGTTCCAGTGCAAGTTTTGTGAAAAAACCTTTTCGCAGGCCGTCTATTTAAAGACTCATATCCGTGGTCACACTGGGGAGAAACGTTATCACTGTAATAACTGTGAGGAGACGTTTGAAGAATATCGGGTGTTAATTAACCACAAGAAAACTCACCACACTCTTATTTGTGAACTATGTGGCAAATCATTCCCTTTACAATCTCACCTCTCGGAGCACTTAAAAACCCACAAAGGAGAGAAACTTGAGTGTTCCCAGTGCAAAAGACTTTTTGCAAGTTTCCATCTCCTCCGAATGCATCTCCGCTCGCATGCAGAAGAATCGGTCGCAGGAGACGATTTAGAAGCCAATGATTACGAGACTAATGCAGCAATGGTTCTCGATTCTTTTCTGGCACCAACCATTGAGGAGAGACCAAAAGACAGGAAGATGTCGCAGAAGCTGCCAGACGGAGTTGAGGGCAAATACGAACTACCGAGCACCGATGTTAATGCTGCCCCCAATGCATCTGCCATCCGTCATCTCCAGTGTAGTTATTGCAACAAGGTGTTCACTCGTTCGTCCAACCTGACCAAACACCTGAATATCCATACAAAAGAGCGTTCATTCAAGTGTAACCACTGTGAAAAGACATTCTTGCATTCGTTTGCGCTAACCCGTCATCTGCGGGTGCACACTGGTGAGAAACCATACAAGTGTGCCCATTGCAGTCGGCATTTTTCTGACCCCAGCACACGGAACCGACATGCAAAGCTACACACGCAGAAGGGAAAAGGAGGGGCATTTGGTTCCAAGGATGATGACGTCACTGACAATAGCAATTCTGGATTTGATATACAGCTAAATGGTAATTTTTCTGGGAACAATGATATTGACAATTTGAATAGTGGTTCCGTCCAACGAGCAAGTCGGCTCTATTCATCTTTTGATAAGAAAACGGCAGGTCGTGAAGATGTCACAGGGAATAATCGTAGTTCCGATGAGGATGATGATATGCAACCTGTCTTGGAGATTTTATCAGCCAATCAGGAACAGTCTTTTATAATTAATTCAGAGAACACAAAACAGTTTGATGTGATCAATGACCTTTAAAGAAGAAAATTGTTCTAATATTGTTAGGTATTTCTAGTGGTGTGGTGCTAAAAAAAAAGAATTGAGGGAATGCAGGTCTGTCTGCTCTCGGAGGGTGGGGGGTATTAGCTGTTCCCCTTCCCCCAGAAAGTGGGGGAATGCCACAGCGCTACACCACTGGGGGTGTTGCGGGAACTGTACACTCATTGTAGATTTGAAATTTGTTTTGACTTGCAAATCTCTGATCTTCATTCAATCAGTCCAGCTTATACTGTCCAAAATCTCTGAAGTGTTAGTTGTTGTTGTCTTTTGAATGGAAGACAAATAGGTAATATTTTTATTATTATTGTTAAAAGTATTAAGATTTTAAGAACCAAGTTTTGGTTGCGAAGAATAATTTTTAAAAAATCAATCTTTATTATTATTGGATGAAGTATTGTAACACAAAATTTATTCACCACTTTTTATTAAATTTGACTAGTTTTTACCGTCATCCTAATTTTAGTTGTTTTTATAGGTTGTAATAATTTATAAGTTATTATTAAGTTGTATAAAAACAACTAAAATTAGTATGAAGGTAAAAACTAGTCACATTTAATAAAAAGTGGTGAATAATTTTTTGTTAATATTTTTTTTGGTAAGCATGAAAGTTGTGACAAATTTTCACTTGCACACACACACATATATATGTGGCCGTGCATGATAAGTGCCCAATGAACCATTTTTAAAGTTCATATTTTCGTTATTTTTAGAGCTACAATGCTCATTTTTTATTTTGATGCTTGAACATTACATTATGATTCATAGTGTTTGAGCTTCAAAATGAAATAAAAAAAAAATGAGCATTGTAGCTCTAAAAATAACGAAAATATCAACTTTTAAAAAATGGTCTGTTGGTCACTTCTGTGCGGCCACCACTATAAATATGGCCTCCCAACCACGCAAATCAAGTATCTGACTGGAGGCGACAAAATTTGAATGAGCCGTAAGCAGTGTTTTATTTATATGCTAATTATTATGTCCCATTGTTTACGCTATAAAAACCTTTTTTTTAAATTAAAAAATCTCCGGTTATAAAAATGGAAAACAAATAATTTTTAAATTTAAAAAAAAAATTCTTCATTCATTCTTGCGAATGGAAAAAATATCTTACAATAAAAATAATTCTTATACAAGTTTTGAATGTGTTTTTTTCTCGACACATTGCTTTTTCGTCAAAAGTTTTGGAAGTACTATTATTAGTAGTTACAGAAAAACATGTACTAGGCACATTTTATTTATTATTTTTTCCTAAGTTATAAAGAATTTAGTTACATTTTATAGTTAACTTACTTAAGATAATCCACAATTAGTTTAATGTGAAAAACTATAAAACTGAATAAACTAAAAATTTCTGGGTTAAATTTTCTTTTTAATTTTTTATAAAAAGCAACACTGCTTACAGCTCATTCCAATTTTGTTACCTCCAGTCAAATACTCGATTTGCATGGCTGCAAGGACAGTTATATGGTAGGCCTTTGTGGTCACTCATATATTCTTGTGTGTGTGTGTGTGTGTACGTACCTCCTAATCCAAAATGGATGTAGCAGCATCGATACAGTTCTTAAGAAGTATATACACATTTCCATGTGTTTGAAATTTCATCTTTTAGAGGATAAAAAGTTGAGACCCTTTGTCTTTGTAAAGGTTACATATCCAGTTATCATAAGCAGAAGTTGTTTTTTAACACTGACTCGATCATTGAAAGATCATTAAGTCATCATCATGCAACTTGCTAAAAACAAGACTCTGTAGGAGGAGTAGCAATGTTATCTTTATATTTTTATTAGATCAACCATTATTATTAATCTTTGACTAGGATTTTCTTCAACATCATTTTTTCCTGCCAATCATTGGGTTCTCGTGGGTCAGTCGGTAAGAGCCGGACTTCATGAGACATAAGGGATGTGAGTCCGAGTCTCACTAAGAGCTTATCCTTTATTTCCGATCCACTTTGTTTAATTAGTGCTGTAGACTGATGGCCGGTGTAAAGTTGTGATAAAAGGCAAGTAAAAAAAATTGTTGAAAGAAAATACCAATCAAAAATTACTAATACTACTAAGGGTTGACTCTACAAGAGGGATGTGACTTTTTTTATTTTCTTAATTTAGAAAAATGATTCCGTCTTATTTCTTGCTTCCGTCTTGTTATTGCCCCAATGTGCAGAGTGGCCTAATGGTTAACTGCACAGAATCGGCGGACAGTTTGCGTTTCAGCCGAGACTGTTTACGTTCACTTCACACTAATGCCCTTAAGAGAGGCATGAATCACCCCCACCCACCCTCCAGCTATGGGTAAATAGCAGGGCTGTTGAAGCCTCTTCGCCCTGGAAGGCAGTCCATCTAAGAGAAGGTAACTCTGACAGAATAAACTTACAGCTTGGCAGTTTCCATAGCTGGTCCCAAGCCTGGGTAAAGGAGGTGGGTTGGGTGTAGGGCTAGCAACCAACACTGGTTGCGGCCTGTACAGGAAAAATAATTTATTATTGTAGATAACAATACAAAAAGTTATGAAAATTATGTACTGCGCATATACAGTAAACCCTCGATATAACGAACCTTGTTATAACGATTTTCGGCTTTAACGAACATGTAGATCCATTCGAACTGATTTCGGATTTAATGCACAAAGTTCAGTAAATGAGGCGAATACGTGGACCATAACAAAGTTAGATATATTCTGCGAACTACCAGACTCACTACTTATTTACTGAACAAGGGGCAACCATCAGGTATAACAAACTTTCGGCTTTACCGACAATGCCCTTCTCCCCACAATTAGTCCGTTATAGTGAGGGTTTACTGTATACATATTTTATTTTTTGATGATAAAATTTGCACACATTATATGACTGGGTGGCATCCAGAG